>CM053761.1:29494033-29589356 GCA_028658305.1 Pachyuromys duprasi | reverse complement strand
GAGGGGGCGGGGAGGAGGGAGATGAGGGAGGGAGTGGAAGGGTGGGAGGGAATGAGGGAGGAGGCTATGCCTGGGATTCAAAGTACCTAACCTGTGATTGATATAAAAATAAATTAATTAATAAAAAAAAAGATTCTCTGCTATCCTTGCAAACAGGAACCTAGCATAACTATCATCTGAGAGCCTTTATCCAGCAGATAATGGAAACACATGCAGAGACCAATAGCCAAATATTAGGCAGAACTTAGAGAGTTAGGGGAAGGATTAAGGGAGCTGGAGGGGCCAAGGACACTACAAGAACTACATAGTCAACTAACCTGGGCCCGTGGAGGCTCATAGATACTGAACCACCAACCAAAGAACATGCATGGGCTGGTCCCAAGTCCCCTTAACGTATGAAGCTGACGGGCTTCTTGGTCCTCAAGTGGGTCCCCTAACAATTGGAGTGGGGATTATCTCTGACTTGGACTCTTGTTGCTTCCACCTGGATCCTGTTTCCCTAGCAGGAATGAAAGAGGAGGCAAGATGTGACTTGATGTGGCAGGGTGGGTTGGTACCAGGATGAGGGGCAGGGGGAGTATTGGGGGAAGAAATGTGGGGAAGTGGATGGGGGAATGAGACTGAGAGGAAAGGAGAGAGTGGAATTGTGACTGGGATGTAAAATGAACAAATAAATTAATGATGAAAATACAAAAAAGATTTTACTCTGTAGTCAGAATTCCTGTTCCAGGAAGTAGGAAGTCATAGAGATTGTTTACAAGTATAATCAATGTGTGTTTTAGAAAAATCACTGAACGAAAATTGGGGGGGGGTGAGTAGGGTTGGTGGATACAATGGATGGATGGATAGATGAATGAGTGAGGTAGATATGTAGGTAGGTGGCTGGCTGGCTGGATAATGGTTGAATGATGAATAGATAGATGATAGGTGGTAGACAGGTGAATTGTTAGATGGGTGGGTAGATCAATGGATAAAAGACATAGATAATGATGGATACATGGATGAGCAGGTGGGTCATAAACATGAGGCTAGAGATGGGAGTACCACTCGTGAAGGAATCTCCGTTCAGGCAAAGGGAGATGGTGAAAGCTGAGTGGTGGCACAGGGGCCAATGAAGGCTAAAAAAAACACTCTCAACAGGGCACATTTCATCTTGAAAAGCTGCTGGAAATAGGAGTGGGAGTGAAAAGAGAGAATGGTGATTCTGAGATTTGGCTTTCAGGCAACTGGGAGGAAGCCAATGACACAGACTAAGAGGAGAGCTGCAGGGAAAGGAGCAGGTTTGGGCAGAGAACACATCCCATCCCACTTTCTACTGCTTCCTGGGTGGTGATGGCAATGAAAGGATTAAAGGAGAGATGCCATAATTGAGCTGTTACTGAAATTGCTTCAGGGGCTTAGCTCAATCTGGGATGCAAGAATTGAACAGCATCTGGGGAATTAAATGTGTAAAAATTATGGACGTTTCAGAGGAAAGCAAAAAGGCAAGTGATTTTGAAAGGACTCGGAAGTACTGGATTGACTTTAATGATAGCCTTTAATTAGGTTGCCCGGCCAGAGCGAAATGGTAGAAGACAGACAGAAAGAACAAAATCTGTGGGCCAGGAGCAGCACAGCCCAGGACTGGGTTGAGGAAGAGTGTAGGAGGGAGGAGGAGAAGCAGGAAGAGGAAAAGGAGGGAGATGCAGCAGCAGCTAACATGCCTTGAGGAGAGGCCTGGGTTCCTTCAGGCTTCCATGTCTCCCTGTGTGGGTGAGTGCATTCGCTTGTGTTCACATGCACTCGTTCATCCAGGTGCTGTGTGTGTAGAAGCTCAGATTCTCTGGGGGGCCTCTGCCTGAGCCTTCCACTTAGTAAGAAAAATACACAAGAGACAGGAAGGAGATGCTGCTGCAGCCTCATAAATGTGTTCATGGGAAGGAGGTTGCAGAGCCTCCCCATACCAGACCCAGAAGTAAGATGGTCACTGCTGTCTCCTTTCAGAAAGCACTTTCTAGACTGAGAATCAAAGGCTGGAGTGGACATTCCCAAGAAAGAGCCTTCTGGGTGGATAAATAGTATGAAAGGATCAGCAAAAGGGAGAAAGGGGCATGCTGGTGAGCTGACAGGCAGTTGAGGGGCCCCACATGATGCTCTGGGGTGAGAACCAGGGCAACAAATACGGCAGGGGGAAAAGGCAGAGAGGTCCTTTAAGTACCATTAGGGAGTTTGAGCTTCATCCTGAATCATCAGGGAGCCATAGAAGGATCTATAGCAAAGCAGTAAAGGGGTCTCCACAGTGGGACCCTGTGAGGGTAGGGAGTGACATCCATGAGACAAGAGAGAAATTGAAGATTCAGTGCCTCGGTATTGACTGAACTTGCAGGCCAACCGAGAAGGGGTTAAGGTGAGAGCTGAGGGGAAAGAATCCAGGATGACACCCGTTTTCTGGTTGGGCACCCAGGGAAGTAGAAGTAACATTTTGGGGAATGAAGAAATGTTAGAGGTTTGGCTTGGAAGGGAGACAAGGCCCTACCCCAGAGAGTCTGACAAGGCTGCCATCAGGGAAAGGCAACTCTCTTCACTCCCAGGACAGGCAGGGGCAGTGAGCCACATCACATGGAAGCCATATCACATATTACAGGGACAGTGAGCCCTGTCTGCATTCCAAGCACCTGCCCACTCTGACACTCTACCCAGCATGGGAAGCAGCTCTGCTTTCCCATCTCCTCTCTGCCCTGTTTCCACTTATGTGTGTGGGGTCCTCACACAGTAAGAGCGGGTGCGGTGGCTTGAATGGGAAATGCCCTCCTCAGGTTCCTCCATCTCAACACCTGGTCCCTGGCTAGGTGCTGTCTGGGGAGGTGCGTCCTTGCTGAAGGAAGTTCATCACTGAAGGCTTTGGGAGTGTACAGTCTCACCCTGCTTCCAGCTCTCACTCATGTCTGTGGTTGAAGATGTGATCCCTCAGCTTTCTGCTATGGCTGTCTGCTGCCATGCCTCCTCAGCCATTATGGCCTCCTCTCTGGAACCACAAGCCAACAAAATAAACAGTTTTCTTCCATAAGTCACTTTTGGTCTTGGTGTTTATCACAGCAACAAATACACTGGGGAACTGTCCACGGCCAGGATCGGAGTTAGGGCTAGGCATTCTGTAGAAGGCCAGCATCTGTGACCTCAGCCACTATGGTACCAGGCCCTTACCACCTCAGTGGACCAACAGTAAGAGTGACCAAGGTGGAACAGAAAGACACCCTGGCCTGAGAGCGGTGCTCTCCTATGTCTACCTTCTAGCGTTGTGACCATATACACGTCACCTATGCTTGTGGCCTAGCTACTCAAACCATGCCACTGAACACCAGGAACAAGCTCCCTGGTCATTCCTCAGTGGCTCATCTGTGCAATGCCTTTATGATGTGCATGCTGTAGGGCCAGGCTCCAAATGACCTTGAGCACATGTGTGGCTCCTATTCTCCCCAGAGTAGATAGTGTGCTGAGGGAAGACAGAAGGTGTCTCACTGGAGGTGTCCCAGGTGTGTGTAGAATTAGACTGGCAGAGAGTGCTAGAATGAAGGGGGCATATTGTGCTATGAGGGCCCCAGAGCAAGGGTCTTGAGGCCTGACTTTAAGGTTCACTGAAGCATCTGTGAGGAAGGAGTAGGTAAGTTGGGCTCCTTAGAAGACTTAGAGGGGATTAAGGGAAAGTAATAGATGAGTGAGCTCCCTGAGGGGCACGGAGTTTGGTGCTTGCATTTAAGGGACCAGTGTGGATAAAGCACGGAAGCATAAGAAGCAAGAGGCATGAGGGTGGGGAGTGTGCACAGTGAGGTTGGAGGGCCTGCAAGGCTGCTGGGCCCTGGGGTGCCTGCTGCACCATCGCATGTACCATCTGCATCATTTTCTGCATTTGGGGATTGCAGATGATGATAGGGGTCAGGAAGCCAAGCTTCCACTCTCTTTTTCTGGGGGTCACCTGTTCTTTTCAAAATGGATGCCAGGGCTGATGTCCAGCTCACTACCAACCCTTGCCTTCTGCAGTCTCCCTTTTAGAAGGCATTAAAATGAAGAGAGCAGCTTTCCCTCATCTCAGGCACACTGTGAGTGACTCCTTTGCTTTTCTCATCTTGCATTGGAGCCTCTCCTCGAGAGGCAGAAGCTGCTGAGCTAGGACATAAGGGCAGAACTTCCGCAGATATACATATTTTCTTCTTTATGTCTAGAAACTAGCAATGAACATTTCTGGTGAGTCACAGCTTGCTTGCTTGCTTTGGCTAAGAAAGGTGGGAATGAGGTTCTAAGAGACTGAAGCTGGAGAGGCCAAGCCTTGCCAAGCTGGTGAGTTAGGAAAATGAAATTAGCAGCAAGCTAACTCTGCCAGCTTCCTGGCTGGGGGCTGGAAAATTCCGCTTAGCAAACAGAACCCAGATCCAAGCCTGCAGAACCCAGGAGGCAAGTGGATCTAAATCCAGTGTCCTGGGATCTTGGGAACTGGAGAGCACAAGACCCTATAGCTGACAGCCTCTTCAGGCACCAGAGCCTTGTGTTTGGTTAAGTCCTGAAATGAAAACCCCTGCCCCACTAGAGCACACCTGAGCAATCTCATTATGTCCTTCCTTTGGAGCTTCTGTGTCTTGGCTTATCTAACAGAAAGTGAACAAGACATGTGCTGCATACAAAACCAAGCAGAGGAAGGGCCTACCCAAAGCTCATCCGGCCAGTTATTCCAAACCCTTCAACTGCGGGTCCTGAGGACCCCACTGTGCCTGGCTTTCAAGTCCCTTGTCTTCCCTGTGGGGATGATGAAATCTCTTCTGACTCTCCATGTTCTATCAGAATTCTTAGAAGGATGCATGAGCTAAAGGTTGCTGAATGAGGTCCTCTATAAGTCTTAAAGTCCACTATCGTTCTACCTACTGAACTGGATGGAGACAAAACTGAATTCCTACATACACGTACTCTTTAAATCTACTCATCATCTTTAAATACAAAAATAGTGTGCTGTTGATGCATATGTGAAGTATATGTACCATATATATACACACACACACAAATAAGTCACAACCTGGTTAATAGTTTGTAATTTACCGATTATGATCTCTGAGGATTCCAGGGAACATGTATGGCAGCAGTGAAAACCAGATGGAAAACTAAGAGGAGGAGAAGAGGCAACAGCCATCACAAAGAGCCTTGAGAGCCCTGCTACAGAAGAGAAATAAAGCTTGTGGTAAAGAAAGGATGGAAGGTGAAAGATGGTAGAAGGTAGAAGATGAAGTTGATGGAAGGTGGAAATTGATGAAAGGTAGAAGGTGAAAGATAAAAGGTGGATGATGGAAGGTAGACGTCAATGGAAGGTGGAAGGTGAAGGATAATGGAAGGTGAATGTGAAGGACAGAAAGTAGAAAATGGTGGACAAGGGAAGGTGCATGATAGAAAGGAAGAAGATAATGGGAATGGAGGTGGAAGATAGGAATTAGAAGTGATGAAAGGTAGCAATGATGGAAAAATGGATGATGGGAGATACAGATGATCAAATGTGAAGCAGATAGGTGAAGGCGATACACAGTGGAAATAAGAGAAGGTGCAGGATAGAAAAGTGAAACGACAAGTAAGAGATATGTTGGAGGTACTGAAAGGTGAACAAGGGACAGTAGAACATAGAAATGGTAGACACTGAGCTGATAGAAGCTGGAGGGTGGAAGGTGAAGCTGAGGGAAAGTGATAGTTTTCTATACGGAATTAGAAACAGACCCCAGTGTGAGCGTGCACCAACGTCAGGATTATCACATCCCCAAACCCAGGCTCGGTATCTCCCTTTGATTTTAATTGTGTGTGTGTGTATTATACACACATATGCATGCACACACAGAGGCCAAAGGAGGACACTAGGGTCTCACTCTTTCACTCTACACTTTATTCTCTTTAGACAAGGTCTTTCACTGAACCTACAGCTAGGCTGGTGGCCAGCGGCAGTGACCCTCCTGCCTCCTACCTCTCTATAGCACTCTCTCTGTTGTGAGCATGTGCAACCACACCTGGTCTTTATGTGTGCTTTATCAATTTGGACTCAGGACTTCATGCTCAAACTGAGAATGTTCTTACCCACGGAGCTATCTCCCCAGTCTGCTGCTGTCTTTTTCTAAAGATATTTATAAAGAACTTTCCCTAGTTATAGTTTTCTTTTTAAAAATACTTGCCATAAATAGAAGGTAACCGAAAAGTAATTTTAAGGGAAACAAGCAGCATTGTGCATTTTTAGGCAGGTGATGAAGCCTGAGGTTTGTTGAAAGATTAGAGAGGCATTACCAGTGCAGGAGCATGAAGGAGGCGCTATTCTCAAAGCTGAAAGAGAATTTAATTCATGGTTCAGAGAGCATAGGTGAGCCATCCTTTATTTGGAGAGCCTTGTGTCATGACAGAGTCAGAGAGAGACACAGGCAGAGATAAAGACAGACAGATTAGAAATGGTTCCCTTGCTTTCAAGTACCTAGCAGGATGGCATGCCAGATTTACAAACTATATGGTTCCCTGTGATCAGACCTGAGCTCTGTGAGACCCACAACTAGCCAAGCTAGAACAGAAGCTTTTCACAAGGGCCTTTCCCCAGCCCTGATGCCCACACAGGTCTGCTTAGATAGGTGACTCTCAGCAAGTGCTAACACAAGCAGAGAGCCGAGAAAATAGACTGCCATGTGGCAGTACAGCCAGAGGCACTTTTGCATTTGGAGTCTGATAAACTAAGATTCAAATCCTTCCTGTACTACCTGCAACTACAGCTGTCACCTAGGCAAATTAATTTCCTTACACCTTATTAGTTTCAACGGGAAAGATAAAGATGAATCTGCCCTGCAAGTCACAGCACCTATCATGAAAGTGCCATAAGATGAACACTATTCACCTGGGAGAGTACATAGCACAAGGTAAGGTAAACATGAGGGAACCTGGAAAAATTAAATAATTTATTGGTGTGATTCCAGCTAAGGGTGTGAGCAGTCATAACTATCAATAAAGACACAAGCACAACCCGAGGGCTTCCTCCATCCTTACCTCTGTTGTGGAAGTTTTGGTTTATGATATGTAAACATGTTTTTGTTTTAATTCCAGGTGTGGGATGTGGGATTGATTCAGATTGTCCACGGCAGCAAACTATTTGCTGAGAGTAGCTCTTTGCCAGCTGCAGATAGTTTAAATCTGAGGACTCTGGAGAGAGTATAAATGCCAGAGCCCAGAGAGTGTTTTGGGGGCTCCAAGAAGGAAGGCTTCTGGTGCTTTCCTGCTGCTGCTCCTGGTTGCTGTTGATACAGCTTGATGAGAATTTGGAGATCTCCTGAAATGAAGACTGGACTTGCCCCAAGAAACTCAACGACCCTAACTAACAGGAAGTAGCTAAAGAGAACTGTGCCCCTTCTCCTGACTAACTGTCTCTCTCTCCTACCTGGTATTGGGGTGATGGAAGAGATTGGGGTAGAGAAGGGAGTAAGGGGTATAAGAGCAGGGGCTGCCTCTGTCATGAACTCGATTGCCTGCTCTTTGATCACTTGCAGCTGGCGATGCGGCCTTGCCAGGCCACAGAGGAAGAGGATCCAGGCAGTCCTGATGAGACTTGATAAGCTATGGGCAGATGGCAGAGGAGAACTTCCCCTTTCAGTGGACTAGGGGAAGGGGATGGGGGGAATGGGATTAAGAGGAGTTGAGGGAGGGCTCCAATCAGAATAAATTGGAAAGGAAGGAAAGGAAAGGAAAGGAAAGGAAAGGAAAGGAAAGGAAAGGAAAGGAAAGGAAAGGAAAGGAAAGGAAAGGAAAGGAAAGGAAAGGAAAGGAAAGGAAACCCAATAAAATAGTTTTTTTAAAGTATGCCAACAACCTCTTCTGCCCAGATCTCTTAAACCTGGATCCTCTACCCACTAATTTCAAATTACACATTGCAAAAATGCTTCTCTGTCAAGCAACAACCCAGAAGGCTAAATCTCAATTATACTATCGTTTTAGAGACGCACTGCAGCTGTGAAAACTGTGGCACTTCTTCCCCAATACAAACAGCTTTCTTGGAAATGAAGCCAGTTGTTCGCTGGGATCCTCCCTCACGACTGCTCAGTGAAGCTGGAAGACACTCCCAACTGTGCTGGCACTGAAGATATCCATAGAATATTGTGCAGTATCTAGCCAAGCACCGCCCAGCTCATCCCAAACTCTAGCTTTTCCTCACAAATATTTCTAATGTGTCTGAATAGGATTCCTGCTGTTTTTCTCTCTGGCCCACAGAGCAGCCATCACCACTTAAGCTTGGACAGGGGATTGTCAGGCGGCATATTCCCCTGAAGGGTAAGAGCAACCAAAACCCAAAGAAATCAGAATAAAAGGGGCCCCAAAGAGAGCCCTATTTGAGTAGAATATCATTACACTTTGGGTTTTTGTAGAACAGAGCTTTGCATATGGGGTCCCAGGGAGAGAGAGTTTGTAAAGTACCTTATCTTGGGAAGGGAAAATCCTGTGGTCAGATAGCTTTCAGATAGAAGACAACAGGATTACTCAGTACAAACCTCTCAGTCTTCCACACATCCTGCTGGGGACAGTCAGTGGGCCAAGCATGGTGACACACACTTTTAGTCCCAGCACCCAAGAGGCAGAGGGTGAATCTCTGTGAGTTCAAGGCCAGCCTGGTCTACATAGTGAGTTCCAAAATAGTCATTGATTCCCCCCCCCCCCAGTATCTCAAAGTATTGGTTTTAGAATACACATCTCTTAGGGAAGGAAGGTCTTGATCACAGGAATTCTCTGTCTGTGCAGACTTAGCCAACTTGTTTGGACCAGGCCACCCATCCACCAGAGAAGCAGGGTCAGGCCCCTATATGCTGCCCTCCATGGCATCTTCCTGCTCAAGGATGCTCCTGGTTCCAGACCATCAGAAGGAAAAGCCAGCCTCCTCCAGGCCTGCTCAAGAAAGCACAAAACTGTGACTTCTCTGCTGGTAACAAGGAAGGCAGGTAGCACAGCCCGAGAGAAGACTGAAAACTGTTTAGAAAACCATCAAAGTGGCAGGTCACCAGAACTCCCAGAAAGGCTTGTTTATACCCCAGATGTTCTGATGCAGAGGCTTGGGGGAGGCCTCAGACTCTGCATTTTGGACACGCATCTATGTGACCACACCTTACACACCAGCCCCTTGGTGGTTCCCATACTTCAGAAAGAATTCAAATTCACTCTGTCCTCACAGCAATGTAGCACCAAGTACCAGGCACACAAATGGGGAACATTTTGCTCAAATGGTTTCACCAATCTGAGGTAGTCAAAAGATACACTGCTCACTATGGCAACTCTAATTACCACTGGACATTTATTCAACAAACATGTGTACCAACCATGGGTCAAGCCTTCTACTAGGTGCTAGAAACCCTCACTCATCAGCCATCTTCTCTGTCATCTCAGACTCTGGAACCCAGTGCAGATCCACAATTAACAGACAGGCCTCAGCCCAGGGTCCAGCATTGCCTCGTCATAAATCCCTCCATCTCATGTCAGTTAAGGGTGACACACTGCACACCCCTCCTTCTCCACAAGTGTTAAACTTCCCCCAGGACACCCAGGAGCCAGCATTAGGCCTGGTGGAGGTCAGAGGAAAACTTGGAAGAAGTCATCTCTGGTCTACTATATGAGCTCTGGGGAGAAAACTCAAATTGTCAGGCTTGGTTGCAAGCCCCTTTACCAGTTAAGCCACCATGACAGCTCTTAGGCCTTTCTCTAAATCAAGTGCCACATGGAACTTAGCACCTTTCACAGCTGTAAACATCCCCACAGCGCAGGAAGACTGGGAAAGGCTTGTCCCTTAGGGAGAAGTAGTCCACAGCACGAAAGGAAACATCCTGACCTATACCTGGAGGACCTGAGCCCCTGCCCTAGTTCTGTCCCTAACTTGCTTGGCATCTTCAGTAAATCAATTTCCTCTCAACTCATGTGAACTTCAGAGACCAAGAATTAATAAACTCTGCCCTCCTCGCCTTGCCTTTCTTTCTCTTTCCTTCTGCCCCGTCTCCTTCCTCAGTCCTGTTCACAACATCCCATCTTTGCCATCAGACAGGCTCACTGCAGTGACAATAAAACAAGACCCAGGGCTCTCCTCTAGCCCCAAGAAACAACCTGGCAGCTTGGGCACCCTGAAGGGAAGAACCTATGAGACAGCCCAGCCTCTTGGAGCATCCAGGCCAGAGGGCCAGAGCACAGCACAAACCGCGTGAATGGAAGCACCACCCTCGGGTCAAAGGTGAGTCAGCCTGACCGGAACACTCAACTTCCAAAAGCCATCAGGGCTGGGCCATCACATTAATGTCATGTCGAGAGTCTACCCTAGCTGCACTGGTCTGGGTGACCCCTAATTAGACTTTCATAGTGTGGCAAGCAGCCCACTTGGCCCGAGTGCCAGCTGGGGCTCCGATCCATCTGGTGGCGGAGATAATGAACCCATGAGGGGCTAGTAGGGCTCATTACAGACAAGGTGAGGGAATAAGGGATCTGTGTGTCCTCGAGGCCTGCTCTCCCCTTCCCCCCATGCTCACACTTAGGATGTGAGGGGGGCTAGTTTCAAATGGAGAAGGAGGAGGAACAGGTGATGTGACCCAGCTGGGCACATCCCCTGTAGATAGCTGCGGCAACAACACAGGGTGTGAGGAGAGGGCTTTAGAACCTGCCAGGTCAGACAGAGAGCCTCAGCACTTGGAACTCAGGGTGTGAGCAGCCTGTGAGGGCCTGGTTGTTGTAAAAGAAGGTAGGAAAGTGTTTGGTGCTGAAGTCCTCCAGAGCAGCAAGAAAAAGGGATGTTCTTTGGACGCGGTTCTTAGAAGACATTCTAAGGATACAGTGGGGGAACTGGTACCCAAGTAAAACCCAACCAGATAAAGTGTGGATGTACTGAAAGGAGGTACAGAATCCCAGCTGGGCATAAATGAGCAGCTCCATGCCACTCATCTATCCTCTACAGCAAGCTTCTGCACGGAAGCCATCTCCATCTTTACTTGGTACATGAAAACAACTAGCTCCCCAAGACAAGAGGAAGCTGCAGAGCCCTTGCAGGACCCTGTAGGTCAAGGTCCTGGCCTCCTCATCCAGTTTTTGACCTCCTTCGTCCATTGTGTCTGCCAACACCCTCCTGCCCAGCGCCACCTCCCAACCCAGGACCCACAGCCAACTTCTCACTTGAACTGGTGCTCCCGAGAGCTGCGAATCTTGGAGGAGAAGCGCTCCGCTAGCTTCTCCAGACTGCGGGAATACTCGAGCTCGATCTCAGCTTTCCTGCGGAAGAACTCCTGCAAGTCTTGCAGCAGCTGCAGCCGCGACTCTGACTGCTGCTCCAGGCATTTGAACTGCTCCACCAGCTGCGTGCGGATCTCTGTGGGAAGCAAGGAGCTGAGCATCAGGCTGTGGCTGGGGACAGCAGTGGACCCATACCCACCCAGAGCCCAGCCAGCATCCCAGTCTTGCTATGCAGAGGTTTGGCCAGGGCCCAGCCTGGAATACAGCCTCACCTACTGTTTCCCAGACTTGAGTCACTCTATGTTGCCATCAAGGTCTCTGACAGATGCTCAGGCCACCGGCTACATTGTTACTCCACATGATTGGCAGATTGACTAACTTTTCTCACTGTAATCAGTTTGCTTAAACTAAAAAGCTATACAGAAAGCTCTAGAAACGGGTATATCAGAAATGAGTTCTATGACAACAGTTTTTAAATCCTATTTGCACACTACAACTAGGCCTTGACAAAGGGCCAGAGGACTTGGCCAAGAGGCTTGCTCTTTGTCAGCAAAACAGAAGTGGCCCAGGCAGAGGTGTTCAGATTGTTCTCATCTAGTGCAGCAGGACCCAGAGGGCATCAGAAGGCATCTGGTCTTCCAGTGTTTGTCAAGGTCATGTCAGCTCTGCTTTCACTTACCTTAAGCTCCATGCATAAACATCTCAAGTACCACTAAAAGATTTTAGTGCCACCAAGCTGGGCATGGTGGTACATGCCTTTAATCCCAGCACTCTGGCAGGCAGAGGCAGGTGAATCTCTGAGTTTGAGGCCAGCCTGTTCTACAAAGGGAGTCCAGAACAGCCAAGACTATACAGAGAAACCCTGTGTTGAAAAACAAAAAAAGAACCTCATCCATACTTGGAGAAGTACTGCCTGATTGAGCTGAGTCTGGTCAACCATGAGGACTGTTCAAAAGCTGGGAGTCAAGCTGAAACAATCTCACAGGCGTCTCTACAGCCAGTAACCGCTTTAACGTCCTGATGTCCTAACAGTTCTCGTACTGTCATTGCCACCATTCAGGTGCAGCAACCCCTTCCTGGGTCCTCATCAGATGCAGCTGGGCAAGGTGCCCTATTTGTACTTCATTGGCAACCTTCACAAAAACACCCCAGGCTCCCCGCTGCCTAAGGGTCACATCCTGAGGGTAGACAGCAGGAGGCCCGTACTGCTGCTGTGTTGCCCTGGCAGGAGAGTCTCCTTCCAGCAAGGCCTAGAAGACCCACTACCCCACCCACCATTTCCAGTGTACCATGAGACTCCTGGCATCACAGACTGCCAGGATTGGTTTCCGAGGATAGTTGCTACCATTCTTGCAAGCCCTATCAAAGGTCTCTACAACGAAATCCAAGCACCAAAACAAACAAACATCAGGATAGCAGCACCTGACCAGCAAATGGCTATTAATGTTTTTCACACTCCTCTTCCCAACCCACAATGCCCCTGAATATGAGCACCTCACATGACACACAGGAAAACATACAAACACACAGGCTCATCAACACACAGATAAATACAAAGTTAATACATAAATACATCATACACATATACACCACATGCCCCACACATACATACACACATACACATGTGCACACACTCACCAAACATACTTGGTGTGGCACTCACTCACTATCAGTTTTACACACATGCACCCAGAATATGGCTCTCGCTCACTAACAGTTTCTACAGAGGAAGAACAAAGGCTTTGTGTGAACTAAGCTTAGAGGCTTGGTGAAGGTCACACGTTCTATGAACTGTCATCAGCTGCACAGGCATGTACCTTCACAGGCTCATGTGTGCAAATGGATGGAAATGGATGGCTCTCACCCAGCCATTGTATCAGCACGTAGCCAAGTCAATCTTTTTCAGATATTCCCCTACCAACTTTTCAGACCCTCCACCACTGGAATTGTCTCGATGATGCTAGTCTTTCAGGAGCTCATGTTCTGTAGGTGTTTCTCTCATGTGAGCTGCAGGCATCCCTAGAAGGAGGATAAGTGCTAGTATGCCCATTTTCACCCCTGTACATGAGGGGCAAGTGTGGCTCAAAGGGCACCATCAGGCTACGGTCCTAAAAGCTATCGCAAAGCCAAGGTAGAAATCAAACTCGCATCCCTCAGAACGTGACAATAAAGCTTTGGACACCACAGTAGACTGAGATCCACCAACAGCTTGGTGTTTTCCATGTTAAAACAATACGAAGAGCAGCCCACTTTTAATTCCCCATCTTCTGGCCGGTGTCTTCTGCACAACAAGAAGATGCTGCTTATTAGAACGGCTGCGGGGGCCATTCTCACGTGCCGCCAGTGTTCTCACATTTTAGAGGAAACACTCATAAATCATACTGTAATGACAGGAGACAGTCTGGAAGGGGCAGAGACACCTCCCCCACCCCATGCACACAGCCAGCTGGAGCCTCCAAAGCGAGGCACAAAGGGAACCTTCTGAGCCTGGCTAGCTGAAAGTCAAGGTGTCTAGCAATCAGAGACCAGCCCCCAATTCCCTCTGCTGCCTGTCCTCCTGCTCCGAAACCCCAAGGGAGTTGGTTCCTAGTCTTTCCTGATTTCTGTCTCCCCTCCACAGGAGGCTGCTAAGAGCAGGCTAGGAATCAGCTTTTCTCCTTGAAGATTTCAAAGACAGAAAAATCAAATCAAATCCAACGGAGCTGCTCCCCAGGCACACAGCCTTGTGCGGTAGATATCCCCGGAGGGAAGGCATCCAACCAAAGCACGGCACAGCGAGACAGAAAAACAGAGGGGGTGGGGCAGGGCGAGGGAGGGGTTGGGAAGTTGGGACAGGCTTTGATCTCAGACCCTCTGGGCTGAAGACAACTTCCCTGACTACTCAGTGTAGCCTTCTAGCTCTACAAATAGGGGCAAGACTAATCTTATATCCCAGGCCTCCTGAAGCAGTCATCACCCCATGTCACTCTCCTGACGTACACTTCAGTAGGCCACCCCCTCCCCACTGCTTTATAGGGAAAGGCCATACTTCCCTGGCATTCAAAGCCTAAGAATCCACAGCTTCCCTACGTAGTCATGTTCCAGCTCACTCTCCAGGCCACCGTCTCACCAAAGCTGTCACCCATGACAACAGCCAGAGCCATGCACTGTGTGCTATGGTCACAGCCTCCCAGCAGAAGAAGATCTATGGGGTTAGGGATTCTAGTTTTTCTTAATGAAGTAACCACACTGGAGCAAATTCAGCTTTGCCCAAACCCTGACCAGAAGGTCTGAGCTTCCTCTACACCCCTGCTCAGCTTCTCCTCTCTGATATTTTTACTGGTGCACTGCACTTGCTGCCGCTGAAGAACTAGCCCAGACACACTCTCCCTTTGAGCCCATGCTTTACCTTGAGGTTCCCTCAAGGCTGTAATTGACAGGGGCCACCGTTATTGCCTCATACAGCACAGTTTCACTGCCCCCAGAGTCCCCTGTGGCTTGCCTAGTCACCATTTCTGTCGCCCCGTCCTGTTCCCATCCTGTCCTTTCACCGTCCCTGTGTGTTCCCCTGTCTCCCCAGTCTCACATTCCCCGGGATGTCTAGAGCTGGACCCTTTCAGCAGGCTAGTCCTGGCTAGTGTGCATTTAGAATGTTCTCACATCGTTTCGTAACTTGACGGCTCATTTTTTTTTATCACAGAATATTATTCCAACATACAGGTGACCTCTCAGTTTGTTTATTTGCCTATCTACTGAAGGGCACGTTGAGAGCTTCCTGTTGTGGGCCTCTACGAAAGAGCTGTCACACACATCTGGATGAAGGTGTTTGAATAAGAATGCCTCTTCAATTCATTTGGGTAAAATACCCTTTCAAAAAAAAAAGTGATTCATCGTGGTGCACACCTTTGATCCCAGCACTCAGGAAACAAGAGCAGGCAGACTTTGAGTCTGAAGCCAGCTTGATCTGAGTAGTAAGTTCCAGGCCAGCTAGGACTACACAGTGAGACTCTGCCTCGAAAAAACAAAAACCAGAGAAAGAAAAAGATTCAATTTTTGAGAGTGTTTTAGGTTTACAAGGATTCAAAAAGAAAAAAAAAAGGATTGCACTTTTCTGAAAATTTTAGGTTAATTTCTTTTGTATGTATGAGTGTTTTGTCTGCATTTACATTTGTACACCACTTGTATGCCTGCTGCCTGCCCACAGAGGTCAGAAGAAAAGCAATGCATCCCCAGGAACTAGAGCTACAGCTGACTGGGAACCCCCTTGTGGTGCTGGCAGCTGCACCTGGGTCTTCCGCAAGAGCAGCAAGTGACCTATGAGATGGATCACTGAGCCATCTCTTCTGCCTCAAAGAACTGAGTTATTGAATTATTTATTCAATAAATAAATAAATATGGCAAATTTACAAATGTTTAACATGGTCATCTCCAGTTGTATCCATTTTCTGCAAATAAAAACATTCTCACTCTATTTTGAGTTCCATAAATTGTAGTACAAAAATACTGAGCCAGGGCAATGAGAGGGCACTTGCCACCAAGGCTGACAACCTGAGTTCAAGCCTTGAAACTTATAAGGTTAACAGGAGAAAACCAACCTGCAAGTTGGACACACACACACAGTTGTTTAGATTTGCTTCATCATAATCCTGGGCTGTGGGGTGGAGGATGGAAGTTTTAAGTCAAGCAAGTTGGCCCTGCCTGAGTTAACTCTGGAAGTTTAGCTGTTGTGACTGATGTGTGGAAGGGCATGTGACAGTACTCGCTTTCCTTATTCTTGTTATTGGTTGAAATTTTCCATAGGAAAGAAGAAGAAAACAGCAGACCAGCTCAGAACTTGATGCCAAGCTGAGTTCTGGTGAACAGGTCTGGCGGGTGAGGCCTGCCAGCTTGCCTCCAGGCCTCAGCCCCGAGCCTGCAGATAGCCTCTTGAGTCATGAACCAGCACCAGAATATCAGATTAAAAAGCAGTTTTAAATGTAGCTCCCAGCCCCCACCTGACCCGCTCTGTGAGCCCTATCTTGAGAGTCCAGGGGCCATCCTGAAATCCCTGGAACTGAAAGGCCTTTCATGGCTTGAACATCCTGAAAAGCAAGACTGCATGCCATGTACCCAGTCTCAGGTTACCAGAGCTAGTCAGGATGACAAGCTGGTGGGACCTCACCTCTGTGTGCACTACTTCTGGTTATCATGATATTTTGCAAGGCAAGGTAGACTAAGATTCAGGAAAAAAAAAAAGAGAGAAAGAAGATTTGCCCTGAGCTACCTAGGAAGTCGAAGAACCAGGGCTCATAGGGATTAAGGGACAGACAGGAGCAGAGAGTGTCCCCCATGAGGGTCCTTTCTGTCTTCACTTTCAGAGACCATGTCTCACTTCCTGTCTTCACCCTACACTCCACTGTCACCTAGGTATGTGTAGGCACAGGGCCTGGCCTGCCTATTACCATGTCCATCCCAAAGCATTCTGACTTTGAGGACAAGGACCTTGTGGTGGCAGCAGGCTTTGGGGCCACCTGTTTACATACTCAGTTGCAAGCTGGAACAGCTTTCCTTTGTGAGATGGAGATAATACCATCAGCCCTGTATTGTCACAAACAATAACTCAGAGAAGTCCCCTGGCTCTGTGCCTGGCGTTTGTTGCCACCACACTACTCAACTCAGTAGCTACTCGATATGGGTGGCTGTTTAAATTTTCTTTTGTTTTTGCATGTATGTGTGATGTGTGTGCACACATGCATGTTCACACACATATGGGGTACATATGAAGACCCAAGGTTGATGTTGAGTGTCTTCCTTGATTGCTTTCCACCTTGTTTATTGAGGCAGGATCCGTCACCACACTCAGAACTCCCCATTTCAGCGGATGTGGCCAGCTAATTTGCTCCAGAGATGCCCCTCTCCACTGCCTACACACTGAGACAGTAGGCAGCTTGCCACACCCATAGGTTCTAGAGATTCGAACTCGGGTCCTCATGCTCAAACAGCAAGCATGTTACCTGTGGCTCATCCCCTAGCCCTAGACTGTATTAAAATTAAGGCTCCCAGCACGTGCACTTCTTTCTCAAGCCCAGACTCACACGTAGCTTGTGGAAAGCATACTGCAGACTAGGACAGCACTGATTTAGTACCCAATACAATTTGTTCATTATACCCATTTCCTTGAATAAAAACAAAAGCCCAGAAAGGTCAGGACATACTGGATCTCATGAATCATGCTTGTGCACATCTGTTTCAACAGGAGCAGGTAGTGGGGTCCGCAAACCCCCCAGCCCAAAGCCAAGTATCCTGACAGGGTCCCCTGACCCCTCCTTCCAGCCCCAGAAGAAATGAGGTAGCCAGTCGAATCATCCATCCTGAAAATTACCTATCCTGGGTGGCCAGTCACTGTAGAAGTCAGATGGGTCTACTTGTCCTGCAGGGTTGTTGCCAGCATTAGACTGGAAATAACATGCCAGGTACCTAGGCCCTGCAGGCACACAGCATCTCTACAGAGGTGGCCTGACATCATACAAAAAAGGTAGATGCTCAAAGGATCTAAAGGATAGCCAGCCTGGCTTCTAAACCTGTTTGTCAATGGTGAAACTTGGTACATGCATAAACCATTTCACACAGTACCTGGCACATAATAGGGATGCAGTGAAGGAGACAATGGGCACTAAAGGCTCTGGTCACAAAGCTATCCCCTAGGGTCCACTTCTTTCTCAGCCGCACCGGAAGGTTTCTTGATCCCACGACTATCTTCTCTCCAGCCTCCCTTACATGGAAATGCAGCTTTCCTTTGGCAGCCCCCTGACCATTCCCTCCAGCTCTGTGGCCTGCCTGGCAACCAAGAGTCTCAGCTGCAAGGTCCCGGGCAGCTGCTGCAGCAGTTACCCTGGCAACCTGGGCCCAGGCCCAGATGCATCTGCTTTGTCTTTGAGCAGCAGGGAGCTGCCCAAGAGACAAGGAGAGTACCCCTCTATGAACTGGCCCCTCAGAATCCTTCTCTGTCCAGGCTAGCCAGTTCCTGGCTCTCCTGCCTCTGACCAGAGATCTCTACTTTCCTTCATTAGGCTTTACCGAGCCAGCCAGGTTAGCAGCCACCACCACTCTGACCATGGGAGAGGAAGAGGTGACAATCACACCATTTCATTGGTGAAAAAAAAAACAACTAAGATCCAAAAAAGAGCAAAGAATTTACAGGCTCTGCCAGGGGCTGCCAGGTTTCAGCAGGGCTCCCCATACTTCCAAGAGAATCAGACTCACGATGAAGCTGTTTATCTAGCCTGGATAAATGGGCCACTGAGTGCTATAGTGGCCAAAGCTGCGTCTGGCATCAAATTTGGCTGCACTCAGTCAGAGCTTGGCCTGGACTTTGTCGATTCATGTGACCTCAAGCAAGCCAGTTCATCTCTGGCCTGTGGTTTTCCCATTTGCAAACTGGAGGGAATTAAAAGCAGGCATTTGCAGAGTTCTGTGTTTTCTGTGACTCTTTGCTACAGCCTTGGGAGACAGCTTTTCATTTCGCAGAGGAGAAAGGCTCAGACATGAGGTGGCTTACCTAACGTCACCTAACATTGAAGCTTTAGGTTCCCTGTCTATATGCCAAAGATGCTTCCCAAACATCTGTCAGATGCTCTACCCATCAGCCTGGTCTAACCGCCATCATTCCATGGGGAAGTAGAGAATGGAAGCCCATCAGCTGCAGAGGCTTTGTTGAAGCGAATCCCGTCTGCTTGCAGTTTTCTGAGGAGCGGAGTGCTGGGGAGGCACTGAGTGATGTAAGCCACACTTACTGCTCCATCCCTCACCCAAAAGGTCTATGGGCTAGCACTGTGGGCTAGCACTGTGGGCCAGCACTGTGGGCTAGCACTATAAAATAATAACTTACTTTGTAACAATGACAAAGATATTAGCCAGGAAGATCATCCTCACATACGAGGAAATGGCATGGTCCTCATGGTCCCCCACACTTAGGAATTAGCATTTCATATATACCTGTGGCTGAGGGTGTAGGGGATAGGAGATTCCCACTTCCTACAACCATCCAGACAGGGAGATCCAGCTCTGCAGTTCCTGCAAGCAGGAAGCAATCAGCAAAAAGATGCCATCAAAACCTAACGAAGCAGGAGAGACAGTTTCCCCTAACATCTGTGCTGTGTCCAAATAATAGCCAGGCCCTGCCATGAAGTCAGACTTCTCTGACTTCCAGATGTTCAGTGAGAGGCAAAGGGCAGACAGGGAAAAGCCAGGCCTCCCCCTACCCGAGTCCCTGAGTTAAAGTCATCTGTGATCAATCCCAACAAAAGATTAATATTCACAACTCTGATGCCCAGTGGTCCCTAAAGGATCAGATGCATTGAAATGAGAAAGAATGAGAAGTCATTAACGCTGAGAGCATCCAGCTGTGGCCTCTAACACAGGATGCCTCACTTCATGTGGAAGAAGCAGAGAACCGATGCCAGCCTGGAGGCTTCGGAGTCTTTCACAGACCTCACAGCTGACATCAGGTGATCTCTTTAAGAAAGACTTGCCCTATACTTAATTAATTCATGGGTTGGTTGGTTTCATTTGTGGGGAGGGGGTTTTATGACAGGGACTCACTATGTAGCCTTGGCTTTCCTAGAAGCTCACTCTGTAGACCAGGCTGGCCTTGAACTCACAGAGCTCCGATTACCTATTTCTCCCAAATCCTGGGATTAAAGGCATGCAGCACTATGCCTGGCTTAATTTATCTTTTTAAACCATTGCCCTTCCATCTTATTATTCAGTCTTGGGAGTTGAACTGAGGACTTCTCAAATGTCAGGCAAATGCTCTAACGCTGTACAGAACCCCAACTCACTTTCTTTTTTAGGGAATGCTCTATGGTATTGCCATCAATGGAAAAAGTGGTAGCTGTGAAAATAAATACAGCAAATACAAAGTAAGGTTAATAAGTTCTCTAGGATTCTGCAGCCCATGATCTGCTTTTCTGTAAAAGAAGTTTGGCAAGGGTGCAAAGTGTTGAAGACATGCCGGAAGCAAGCAGAGAGTCTGTTAATCAGAGAGGTGGAGGACAGACTGCAAAGGGAAGTCTTCCTTTGTGTGAGCAGGTGAGGCCGCTGTGTCTCGGTGGACCACCTAAGGTCATCCTACAAAATGCCATCCTGGGTATTTGTCTTTCATCTCGGTTAACAGTGACTGGATGCACCATTAGTTCCAAATAGGGAAAGGCAAACACATGATCTCACCCGACACACAGCAGTCTACACAGTGTATGCTCAGCTCTGTTATCCATAGTTTTCCTTACACAAGTCCATTTTGCATCATTGTTATAAATGAGTTAGCACAGACCCAGAACCAACTTGTGTTTTTGTGTTTTGTTTTGTTTTAAGAGACAGAGTCTTGCACTGTTGCTTAGTCTGTCTGGCCTTGAAGTGCCAAGTAGCTGGACTACAAGTGTGCCATCATACTCAGCCTCATACATATTTTCAAATAATAAGAAATGATGTACAAGACAAGGATAATAATGATCCCTCAAAGATACTTAGTTCCCAGTTCTGTGAACACCCAAATGTTGCCTTCAGGGTCAATAAAAAACTGTTCAGATGTGACTAGATTAATGATATCCAAATGGACCCTTAATGCAATGACATACATCCTTACCAGACAGTGAAAGAGGAAGATGTGGCAAGAAGAGAAAGAAATGCAGCCATGAAACAGATTCCTGGTGAGGCTACAAGCTAAGGAATGCCAGTAGTCAGCAAGAAGAGACAAGGAAGAGATTCTCACCCTGAGCCTCTGAAAGGTGCAAGCTCTGCTAACACATACATTTGCACCAGTAAGATAGATTTTGAGTTCCTGGGTCCCAGATCTGGGAGAGAATAAATGTGTATTTTAAGTCAGCAGCTCTGTAGCTACACACTACAGCAGCCATTGGAAACTAACATAATGAACATAGCATCATCTTGCAAACCTCTATTAACTAATAAGCATACAGCCTAAGAGGTTAGAGAAGAAAGCATGCCTTCAGGTATTTAATAACTACCTGCTACATCTGGACAAGAGAGAGGAATAGCAGAGACAGATCCATGCATACAAGACTACTGCCTATAAGAAACTTTTAATATGTCTAGCCATGATGGCATATGCCTGTAATCCCAGCATTTGGAAAGTGGAATCAGGAGGACCAGAAGTTTAAGCTTATTCTCAGTCACACAGTGAGTTTCTCACTGTATAGTGCAGCCTGGGCTAAATGAGACCCCATTAAAAAATTTAAACAACAAACAAACAAACCCAAAAAGTCTCTGTGTGATAGGAAGAAGAGACATACCTAATTTATATTTTAAAAAAAGTATTAATGCTCTGAAATGGAACTTCACTTGTATTCAGAGAGATTATAAACACCCACCTAAACAAACAATGTATATATGAGGACATTTATCACAAATTTGTCTATGAAAGATAAAAATGGACTACAACATAACTTTACAGGACTGCTTTAATAATCTTAGCATACCTATATAATACCCTCCTGTGCTGTAAACATTGCTTCATAGAAGAGTCTGTGGCCTTAGAACATGCCCCTTATATGTTGTTAAATAACAACAACAAAAGATTATAGAAATGGGACTGTGGTTAAATGTTCCCTGCACATGAAGGGAAGACTGGAGAGCCCACTTCAAAGTCAGCCATGACCACCTTTCGGCATGATCACAGATCAACCCATTCCATCAGTAGACATTTCTGAGGAATTTATATGCTCTACCAGGTTTGGCAAACTTGGTCCAGACACCAGATAACATATTTTAGGCCTTGCAGACCACAGAGCTTGTATAACAACTGCTTTGTTCAGGTCTTTGTGGAATAGTGGAATAGTAGCTACAGACAAAAAAAAAAGTACATAGCTGTTTCAATAAAACTTTATTTACAAAAATGGGCAACTGCCAGATTTGGTTTGAGGGCCAGAGCATGCCAACTCCTGTTCCAATTGCTGTTTTGTTTGTTCATATTTTCCAAAGCTTCTTCACAACACATCTTATTCTTCTAACTTAAGAAGAGGCATCAACTTTTGCAAAACATGGGAAGGCCATAGCTGAGCATTGTAGGGTAGTATCTCTTCTAGTGATAACATCCCCAAACACCCCTCTAAAGACTCCTGTGTAAAACAGTGTAAAGAACACACAACTTGACAGAATACATTCAAATATGCTTAATGTACAGGAGCCCTCAGCTTATAGCTTTAGGAAACCAGGGCAGAGTGACTCCCCCTTGCCTGAGAGCTGTCTGCAAGTTGCCTCCAGGATGAATTTCCTTGATCTTCTGATGAGATTGCCACTTGGAAGGACATCCAAGCTCATGGTGATGTCCATACACTTTATGCACATTGTACTACTGCTCCCAGAGGCTTGCCATGGAATGGAAAGTTGCTACAGCTGGTTGTGAGATTTATGTTTCTGAAAGCCACATGAATTATGAGCCATGACCTCATTCTCTTGTTCTGGCAACTGTTCACTTTCTTCCCAATTGGTTTTTAGAAAGGAGAGAAGGAGAAACAAGAAGGATCTGGTTTCCTGTATATGTGTGTGTGTGTGTGTGTGTATGCGTGTTACAGTGTGTTTTCTCTTAAACATTGTAAAAGTCTGCAATGATTCTCAAAGGGAACCCCAATTCATTCCATAAATAGGAATGCAGGTTAGATTTCTGAGGTCATCCAATGATGCTTGATTATTTGAGTGGGTCTCACTTACAGTTCACATCAGTCAACCGCCATTACCAGATCATATAGCCCATCAGTGAACCCTCAACGTTAACTCTTCAGGACACCCCTCCTGAAGATAAAAGGGGTCCAGATAAGTGCCTCCTCAAATTCTGGCTTCAGCAACCTTAAGGATACGCCTTAGGAAAACATTACAAAATCATTGTAGCCGCCTAGAAGCTTTCTAATGAGTTAAAAGCCTCAGAGCTGAAACTGGAATATCCATGTGTGCCATAGTCTGGTAAGGCTTAATGTTGCTCTGTTATTACAACAAATATCTGAGACAAATCAACTGAAAAAGAGGAAAAGTTTACTTCAGCACTGGGTTTTAAGGTCTCAGCACATAGCCACTTGACCCACATCTGTGGGTCATGGGGGTGAGGGGGCGGTGCAGAGAGCCAAATGGCTTTAATCCTTTTGGTATATTTCTTATGTGTAGTACAGGACTATAGTTTAAGCCAAGCTGTCACCATTTTCATGAGTATGCTGGGCACAATTGCAAAAGATCATGTCAGCTGGGTTTGTTGACTGCTGATGTTCCCTCCTAGGAGGGCTGGGGACGGTGGTACGACCTTTGCCAGAGTAGCCAGCCACTCTCAACAAGTTATAAGCAATTCTGCCTTAAGTGCCTGTGGCCTCTGGGAAAGGCTAGAGCAGTGGCTCTCAACCTGTGGGTCAACCCCTTTGGGGTGGGGTCACATATCAGATATCCTGCATATCAGAGATCTACATTATGACTTATAACAGTAGCAAAATTACAGTTATGGAGTAGCAACAAAATAATTTTATGGTTGGGGTCACCAACATAAGAAACTGTATTCAAGGGTCATACCATCAAGAAGGTCGAGAACCACTGGGCTAGAGTATTTAGGCTGAGAAGGACTAGGAGAGACATCTCCACCTACACAGCCATGGGGGAGTCATTATCTGTGCTGGGTGCAGACCTTCCAGAGAAACTTGTTTAAGGCCACCCACGTGCCTGCCTATAAGCCATCACTCACCCATTGCTCTGCAAGAAGCCTAATAAACTCATCCATTCCCCAGAGTGAACTCTGGTGGAATCCTACCTCAGTTTGTTGTTGGGACCATGGAAGGAGGGGTTGGCTTTGTTTACTTTTCCTGAAGTGAGGCATTTCAGCAATGTTATGACTTTATTAGAAGCCCCTCTATGTGGGGATGTAGCTCAGCTGGTAAACTGCCTGTCTAGCACACACAAAGTCCTGGCTTTGATCCTCAGCACCATATAAACCAGATGTGGTGGTGCACACCTGTAATCCCAGTGCTTTGAGAGGTAAAGGCAGGAACGTCCTCAGCTATGGAACAACTTTAAGGCCAGTGTATGAGGCGCTGTCTCTAAAGAAAACAAAAGCATACTGCCTTCAAACAGCATCAATTAGATTTACGTGCTCTGTAACGACAATCATGACCCAAGATAAATCAATGAAGAAATGTTTATGGCTTCTCCATTCTAGATGCTTCCCTCAATGCTCTAGCAAGTTGGAATGGTCAGGCTGGACTCCAGTGACACTCAGGGTAAGCACTCACCACCCCAACATAAATCCATTTGTCCTGAACCCGATGTTGGTGTGTCACTTGGCAGCACTATGCAGAGGTCTCTGTGCTTCCTGCTTGGGTAGTAATAACTTCACAAGACTTCAGGCAAATGGCTTTCCTGTGCTAGGTCAGAGGGCCAGGGGGTTGTTTTTCTAGTGCTAAGCTGTGGGCCTTCAATTCCACAGAAAGTGGGAAAGTCCATCCCCCATTGAGATGGACTAACAACCTACTGGACGTTAGCCAGGTGGGCAGGCCCTCAACATATGTCTGGGCTGCTTTTGGTCTAAACCAGGTTAGATGTTCAGTAGCTTGCTGGAATCACCTCCCAGCCAAGGAGCCTACGACCTGCCCTTGTTGAATGGCCATGAGCTCCAAACTCCCAGGCCACCCCTCCCTCCTCTCTGGCCTCCCCTCATTTCTCCCCCAGCACCAGTGTGCCCAGTACAGTCTGCTTTAGCAAGAACATAGTGACAACAGATCCTAACTTCCTCTGTACTGTTTGTTCCATTCTGTCTGACTGTCTTACATTTGCTCTTCTGAATGAGAGATGTCACTGGGGGCTGGCTTTACTGGGGAACTGAATGGATGACATGCCACTGAAGCCTTTTGTACTCTAAAAAAGGACTTCAGAATAGAAATGTATAGAGTTAGCAAGAAATATAGCAGAGGCACAAAAGCCAGTGACACCCACTACTTGCTGGAGTCTGTTGGAAAAGTTATGGGGAACTGAGCAAAATCCTGATCATTATAGGGATCTGCGCCCATCCTTTCCCCCAGAAGAAGGGCACACATGCCTAGACAAGCCCCTGATAGGAAGAGAGGTGATCTGGTTGGCTCTTAGTAGCCAGGTGTGATGGCACATGCCTGTGATCCCAGCACTCAGAAGGTAGAAGGATCACAAGTTCTACACCAACCTGTGCTACCTTGAGAGAATTTGTGTATAGAGGGAAGGAAGGGGGAGGGCTGAATGGGAGAGGGAGAGAAGGAGGGAGGGAGGAAAAGAGGTAGGAAGGAAGAGAGGGAGGGAGGAAGAGAGGGAGGAAGGAAGGAAGAAAGGAAGGAAGGAACCACATGATCCTCACAGCCAGCATTTCCTCCTAGGAAATTACATAAAACCCTATGGTTGTGAGATGTTTTCCCTCATTCCCATCCTAGGCCTTTCCCTACCCCACACCCATTCCCTGGCTGAGGAAAAGGCACCTCCATTCTCCCGTGAGTCCTCTGTACCCACCAATATGTTCGGGCTGTGCCTTTAACCCAGATACTTCTTACTAGGTATCAAGTCTTTGCCAGACCCTGCTTTTGTTGTTTTTAAGTATTCCCAGTACTAAGAAATATAACTACCATTTCCAAGAGAAAGCTGAAGTTCAGAGATTAAATTATCTTACAAAGGACACACCCTCACTTTTGCTCTCCACCCACACAATTTCTAATCAGAAATAAATATACACAACTAACTGATTAATCAGTTCAATTAAATAAAACAACCAGGCCAGATGTGGAGGCACACACCTTTAATCCCCGTACTCCAGAGGCAGACACAAACAGATCTCTGTGAGTTTGAGGCCAGCCTGGTCTACATTGAGAGTGGCAGGGCCCCCAGTGAGATCCAGTTGAAAACAACAAAAACAAAAACACCTTTCTAGAGGCTGGATCCTGCTGTCTGCTTGACTTCCTCTTTTAGAGATGACAAGAGCAAGACTGTGGGTCAGGGCAGCCATCAGGGACTAGCATAGGGAGTCATAAAGGCCAGTGCTAATGGCCAGTCCATTCCCAAGCCCATCAGCTAGGCACGTCACGCCATTAAAGCTGGCCATGAACCCTAAGGAGCTTATAGCTGAGCAAAGTGGAAAGTTCTGTTAAGACTTCCCCAAGGCCACTGGGCTCTAAAATCCTAAAATGGTACAGCCATACTATGAGCTCAGAACTGGGTTGAGCCTAGAACTACACTTCCCCACCCCTTTAAGTCTCAGCTGCTTTGCCTGGTGGGTGAGGCAGATTCCCTGATTGTGGGGACAGAATCAATTAGCCAGTTGAACCCTTGCTGGGAAGATTCCAGGCAAAATGATTCATGCGAGAGGGAAGAGAAAAATAATAATGTGCTCTCAGTGAGAAGCATTCAAGCGCTTCCTTTTGCACTGCGGGAACTGGCCACATTTGGGCCCAGGTGTTTCCACAAGGCCATCCAAGGGCCAGCCTCTGGAGATAGGTGATGGCTTGCGGAGAAAGGAACGCAGCCTCAGATGACATGGGGCCGTCCAGAGGCTTCCACACTGAACAATGGCCCAGACCCTAAGAACCCAGAACCCAGATAGCTTCACACCATATCCATATAACTATAACCATAACACCAGGCTTCTGCCTCCCGCCCTGAAAGGTCTTTCAAAAACGCCTTCTCTGTGTCTGGGGAGGAATGACCTCAAGTCCTGCCTTCCACTCCATGTTTTCTCCAGAGCCAGGGCGGGTTTGCAGCATTATTAGTTATCCTCCAAAGCCAGTGGGAGAAATGCCTGTGGGGCCACTTCAGCCCCAGCGCACAACTGAACCTCTGGCTCCCACTGCAGAGAAGTCATTGCTAATCCCCAAGGACCGTAAGCGGTCAGGAGGGGGAAAATGCCCTCTTTGCACGATATTTCTATGCACGGGTGGATATGCCTGGAAGAACACGGGTCCAGTCATAGCAATTTGCACGTGGAGCCCCACTGTGGGGTTTACTCCAAAAGAACACTCAGGGGAGCTTCCTTTTCTTGGACCACAGGATTATCTTTTCAGGCCAGTTTGTCCTCCGACTTCTCTTCTTAAGGAAGGAAGTGCCATCAGGTGCAGCCAGACTTGTCAAATTGCTACTCTGGCCAAGGTGGAACCCATTCCTGATAACACCTTACAACCACACGGTGCTTTTGAGAACTCATTATGTCCGTTATTTATGCAAGCTCGTGGAGCTTCCAGTTGCCAGGGAACCTAAGCTGTTGGGAGCGTGGGATGCTGGGCCAGTGGGTATGTTTTTGGTTTCACCACACACCCTCTCTCCACTGCCCCACATCCCTCCCAGTGCTGTTGACCAAGAGCCTTCAGGAGAACAATCTAGGTAGCTCTTCCTACCATACCACTTTATAGTTTGTAACCCTTCCCCAGTCTGAGAGGATGCTGGAGAAAGAGGATGTTGGTGAAAAGATTCTACTTAATGACACAAGAAAAGTGAATGCCACTCAGGATCCCAGCACACAGCTATGGTTCCACAGGGCTTCAGGAGTGGTAAGGAGAAGCCTTCTGATGCTTCCAGTGAAAGGGTGCCTCCAAGATGGCCGACTCCTTCAATCCCTCCTTGTACCCCAGTCTTCACCATGTGAGATCTACCCTCTGCCCTTGGTTCTGAGCTGGTCTTTGCTTAATAGAATGCAGTGTGCCTATTCCCGCCTGGGCCCCCAAGAAGCCATGTGTTCACTCATCCTTGAATCCAGGCCATCACCAAAGAACTTCTCAGCATAAGCTGTGGCGCTACATTGCTCTACTCACCTTAGGAAAAAGAGCCAAGCTCAACATGCAAGCCAGCCCAACCTAGATCAACAGAGCTGCCTCGCTGACCCCCCAAAGAACGCCAAAAGAACAGTTAACACCCATCACTGAATGCCACTGGGGTTCTGCAGCTGTCAAACACAGCTCTGTGACAGGTGTTGACCCCTTAGCACCTGCTCTACTCACCACCACCAGTTCCCACGCCCACACCTCAATATGCTCACGGAACACGAGTATACTAAGTGTCTGTCATGTTTCCGGCATGGTGCAAGCATTGGGGAGACAGTGAAATGCCCACAGAGGAAGAGGAAGCCTGGGGGTAGAGCAAGTACAGTGTTACTGTGGCCCTGGGGAAGGGAACCTCATCAAATAAAGTTGGGAGAGGTTCCTGAAAGCCGTGACAGCTAATCTGAAGTCTAACATCCCAAGATGACCTGGCCAGGCAAAGAGATGCAACACTTGGAGGATGGTGCTGAAGAGAATATTCCAGCAAAGACATAGTCTGGCAGCCCAGGTACCTCTGAAATGCCCACACCAGCCCTCCATATCTACAGGCCCCACATCCCTGGATTCAGACAACTGCAGATCAAAGATACAGTTAGGCCTGTGCTGGCTGTGTTCACACTGAATGTGTACACACTGCTTTTTCTCACCATCATTTCCCCTATTGCAGCTATTGATACAGTGATTGCATCATGTTGGGAAGTATGTTATCTAGAGATGATTTATGCTATGCTAGAAGATGGCTCTATGTTGTCTATAAATCCTATCCCTTGCTTGATATAGCATGGCTTGAGCATCCAGGGTTTGAAAATGGGGGCGGGAGGGGAAGTCTGAGAACCAGTCCCTGGAGAATACTGAGTTGACACGGACAGTCTTTAGAAGGTAACAGGTGAAGTGTACATTTCAGCTCAAGTCAGTGGTCCAGCCTTAGGGGCATCTGCAGATCTGCTGCTCCTCACAGGGGACCTGAGATAGGAAATGAAGGAGTACTGGAATCTTCAACACTTTTCTCAAGCAGCCAGTCAGTGAGGAAGAAAAGCTATACTTCACTTTCATGGAGAAAAGAAGGACAAAGAGACTCTCAAGGGAAGCTGCACGCTGTGGCATTTATCACTCACTTACCCATCCACTCATACATCTGGCACCAACGTAGTCTCTAGCTGGCCATAGTTTTGCGAGCCTTCGATTGCCTGCTGTGAAGGAAGGGCTTAAAGATGACTGGGGAACCAAGGCAACTCCAGATGCTCAGCGCAGGCAGAGCACAGGTGGCACTTGTTTGATGCAAATACTGGGGAAATCGTCTTGAAGCTGGCTGAGAACAGGGAGGTTCTGTTTTTGCCAAGATTTTGTGTTTACTTGGGGTAGCTGGGCAAGGGTAGGCTGGA
This sequence comes from Pachyuromys duprasi, assembly GCA_028658305.1. NCBI lineage: Eukaryota > Metazoa > Chordata > Mammalia > Rodentia > Muridae > Pachyuromys > Pachyuromys duprasi. Next base: position 29,559,985 of record CM053761.1, on the reverse strand, counting down.
GTGTCCCCTGCACCCTAAGCCACTTTGTAGTTCTTCCAGAGAGTAGCTAACAAATGATGAGCAGTAGAGAGGGGCTCAGAAGAGGAAGGCAAAATGGGCCACAACTGGCTGAGCCATCAAGATGAGCCAAGCCCTGAGGAGAATGGAAGAAGGAAATGGGATGTGGTTCTGAATAGATACCCAAAAGCATGAAGCCTAAAAGTACCGACTCATCTAAACCCTTTAGCACAGCCATCAAGAATATGGAAAAGTAAGTTGAGAGAGCTGGCTCAGCAGTTAGGAGCACCAGCTATTCTTACAGTAGATCCTGGTTCAATTCCCAGTGCCTGCACGGCAGATCAAAGCCTTCTGAAATTCCAGTCCAAGGAGGTCCATCAACCATTTCTGACTTCCTAGGATACCAGGCACACTAGTGGTACACAAATGTATATGCAAACAAAATACCCATAAACATATTTTTAATTAAAAGAATATGGAAAATATGAAAGGCTAGAGAGGAAAGGTGGAGTCAGATCAAGGAAGTTCTGAGATGCCAGAAAAAGGATGCATTATGCCCAGAAGATAAGATTGAAGAAGAGGACATCAGGGTGCATTTCAGGAATATTAATCTGGCTGACTAATGAGATAGGTTGGAAAGAGAGAACTAAAGCCAGGAGGAACCATGCCAGGACTGCAAAAAGCAGACAGATGTGAGCACAGAAACAGATTCACACAAGTGGACAGCTGGCTGGATGGAGAAACAGGGCTAAGCATTCCAAGGTTTGGTGCCTCTGAGGACGGCTACAGAGTTTGCTGTAACAGAAAACCAAAAGGAAGGGCTGGCTGGTTGAAGGACAGGGCACTGTAAGACATAGCCAGACCAGTTGGGAGGCAGCCAGCAAATGCCAAAGGCAGAACAGGGATAAGGAGAGGAATTGCTGTTCTTGAGAGACAGGGGATCCCAGGACAGGGCTGGAGACTGCAGAGGGAAGGACTGGACCAAGGAGGTTTCAAGGAAAGTTCTCCTGCTCCTCCCTCAATCACCCCACCTTGGCTTTAATTGTGTCCTATGGAGAGTGTGCCTTCCTGAGGGCAGAGCTCATTACCTGTTTGATTCTCTAGCACATCATAAGAGCTTAATAAATTCTTGCTTTACTGGCGACCCCTGGAGAGTTATGGGTATCCTGCTTCCATAGTGGCACAACACGCTACAGTCCCTACCTCCAGTGGCTAGGCCTGGATAGTGAGTGGCAATTCAAGTTAGAGATGGGGTCCTCACCCCCTGCTAGTCCCTCCCACCCCAAACACACTATTAAGACATGAGTTGAGGTCAGTTGTGATGGGCATGGATCCCTGTGCTAGTGGCCACATGCCAAACAAGCAGGTGGAACCTGTGCAGAAAATGAGCAGAAAGCAGCTTACAAGCCCCGAGACATGAGGAAAGAGGCTTCCCTTCCTAACCTTCCAGTTTCGTCACAGGAACAGGCTAAGCTTTGTTCTCAGACCTTGAAGACTCCTTCTTTGGTCCCAAGAGTGCCTTCCGTGCTTGGCCAATAGTAACAAAAACAGTAATAATTTGTAACATTTACTGAGCAAATCTTATACACCAGGTATTTTTCTTTTAATCTTCACAGCCCCTCTCTAAGGAAGATGCTAGCATTACCAAAAAAAAAAGAAAGAAAGAAAAATCCACTTTGCCCAAGTCACATGGCCACAGAGGAGCAGAGTCAAAATAAAAACTGAACCTAACCAACAAAGAACCTTACCAAAATCCACCTTGCCTCTTAAGATAAGGACAGTGATTTGGTGACATTAGATTGGCAGGTGACAATCAATTGCCAGTGTCATTTTACTTTACATAGCTTCAAAGAAATTATTGGGTTTTTTTTTTAATGTCAAGGGCATAAAATAAAGCAGCAACATAAATACTCGAGCATTTAAATTATATGTGACCAGAATATGCAAGTGGTAAAAATGAACAAAAGGGTAATTGAAAGAATGCTCAGAATTATCTTGCTGCAGGCATTCTGTGGGATATGTGTGCACGGTATATGTTACTGTGTAGTTCTGCACACACTAAATCATGAGCCATATGTTTGGAAGGCAGTTTAAGAGACAGCTTGCATGCTGACTCTGGAATCTAACCTCCGGGGAAGCCTACAGCAGGAGCAGGGTGACAACCTGAGGCTTTGGATTCACCCGCCAGCTTCCCTCGGCCACTGCTACCCACATCCCCACCACTTGTGTATCTGGGGTGACTTCAAAGAAACTGAGCCTGTTTTGAGCACAGCCACCCCGCTGGTTAGAAAAACTAGAAGCCAGGGACTTGAGCTTTTGAGAAATTCCTGTGAATTGTCACCACACTGTGGACAGCACTGTTTCTAATTAAAGGGCTGGACACAGGACACAGTGCCACAGGAAGAGGCCCACACAATCTCCTAAATGTTCCGACCATCTATCTCCTTCTCCCCTTTCTCACTCGCATTCTCACCTTTGTCACCAAGTAGAGCTCATTTCTTCCACACCTCCCACCCCCCAAGGGAATGAGCAAAGACACCACACAGCACACAACTTAGAATGGCCTTGCCTCCAGCCTATGCGCATTCAATTTGACATGACTGCAGTCATCTTGGGTCTTACTGGTCTTGAGTGCTCCTAGCCAGGTTTTCCTGCAGTTTCCCAGCAAATTACAGTCAGACTGGAACTCAGACCCTTCCAGCTGGACCTCCCTCCAAGAATGTGACTGACACAAAAGGAGCTTTGGGAAAGCCAGGTACTTCCCAACTTGTATTAATGCCCCTTTGTCCTGAGCTCTCCCACTCCACCCCATGTACCCTTCTTTCTGACCCACATTACAGAGATCCAACTGGCTTTGCTGCCATGCAGGGCCACACTCCACACTTCCCTGCAATTCGAGATCTACCAATCTGTGTTTAGCCTCAGAGCCAGTCTTAGACACTAAGGCAGGGTTTCTCTGGAACACGGCTCTTAAGGAGAAAAGGCATGGAAAAACTGACAGTGTTCAAGTACCTCCAGCCCAAACCAGCACCACCTCCAGCAAACATGTTATCTCCCAAGAGACCTACAGGTCTACTCAAATTCCTCCCTTCATTCCTCGCACAAGCACCGCCTCCACTCTGAAGAGTTTCCCTGCTCATGGGAGAGACTGGAGGGCTAAGGCGACACCAAGGGTCACTTTCTGCGGGACAAACAGCTGAAGTTTTGTTTAACCTACAAAGTGTTGAAGAGCTTGGTGTGTTAAATATTTTTGTTGCAAGTTCTCAAAAGTCAGGAAATTTTCACATAAAAGTTCTGGCTTTCTGGATTGACTTGAAAAATAAACAGAGACCTGGAAACACCAGGCTTCCTTCCTATGTGGTAACAATCAGATGAAAGGGAGATAGGCCCTTTCTAGAACGTTTTTTTTTGTTTGTTTGTTTGTTTTGATTGGTTTGTATACATAAAGTTTCGCTTTCTCTCTCTCTCTTTCTTTCTTTCCTTCTTTTCAGAGAGCCAGTAATCATGTAGCTTTATTTTACCAGTACCTAGACTCAAGGATTGATTGATTGGTTGGTTGGTTGGTTGATTCTTTTTTTGAGGCAGGGTCTCCTGTAACCCAGGCTGCCCCTAAACTTACTATGTCAGTGAGGATAGCCTTAGGCTTCCAATCCTCCTGCTGGGATTACAGACAAGGGTCTCCACTGGCTGATACAGACTAGGGAAAGAGCCCAGAGCTTCCTGCATGCTAAGCAACTACTCTACCAACTGAGCTACATTACTGGGCTTTTATCACTTTAATTCCATCCTTTTAGACTTAGTATACTTTAACTGTTTAGATGTCTTATTATAAGTACTTTTTCTATTGCTCTAACAAAACACTCAAGGCTGAGCACTTCCTAAGAGGAAATACAAGGTCAAGGGGCCTCCTGTGTTCAGTCACCAGTGAGGAAACCTGGGCTGTATCACAGTGTGGTCAGCGGCATCACGCAAAAGGAAGAAACCATCTGAGAGAGGAAGAAAGAGGGATTCAGGGACCCGTTTGTTCTTTAGGCACCAATGTTGGTCCTGAAAAAAGTTTATTCTTTCTTCCTGAGGGTGGTCCCTTCGACTAGGCCTTGCCTCCTAAAGGCCCCACTTATGTCCCAACACTGAGGTCCCAGCTCCCGGGTCATGACCCATGAGGACACATTCAAACCATATCTAACCACAGCTCTCCTGTAGAGTCTCTTTCAGCTGGTGTCGGTGCATAGTAAAGGTTCTTTCTTTTGTATAACTGACATTGCTCTTACCTCACGCCTGCTGCTGTGTGCCAGCAGAACGGAGCACAGGCTTCCAAGGCTGACACCTGAGTTTCCTCTATGCCAACTTCCAAGGTTCTCCTCTGAGACCTTTGGCAGTTGCTGTTGCTGCCAGCCTAGTTGTCTTTCTTTGGAGGAAATCTGTCTATCCTCTCTGCAGTTTATGAGGTTTGAAGTGGCACCATGGTTAATTTTTTAAAGTAATTTATTTATTTTTATATTAATCATAGGTTATATACTTTGTATCCCAGCCATATCCCCCTCCCTCATTCCCTCCCAGTCCCATCCTCCCTCCCTCACCTCCTCCCTGCCCACCTCCAAGTCCACTGATAGGGGAGGACCTCCTCCCCTTGCATCTGACCCTAGCATGTCTCTTCAGGGCTGGCTGCAATGTCCTCTTCTGGGATCTAGCTAGGCTGTTCCTCCCTCGGGGGTGGGGGGAGGGCCAAAGAGCCAGTCATTGAGTTCATGAGAGAAATAGTCCCTGTTCCCCTTACTAGGGTACCCAGTTGGATACTGAGCTACCATGGGCCACATCTGAGCAGGGGTTCTAGGTTATATCCATACATGGTCCTTGGTTGGAGAAACAGTCTCATAAGAGACCCCTGTGCCCTGATCTATTTGGTCTTTGTGGAGCTCTTGTCCTCTCCAAGTCTTACTAACTCCCCCTTCTTTCATATGATTCCCTGCACTCTGCAGAAGGCTTAGTTGTGAGTCTTAATATCTGCTTTGATAGATTGCTATGTAGAGTCTTTCAGAGGCCCTCTGTGGTAGGCTCCTGTCCTGTTGCTTGTTTTCTCCTACATTCAGTGTCCATCCCATTTGTCCATCTAATCGATGATTGATCATCCCACCCTGGGTCCTCCTTCTTGCTTATCTTCCCTAGGTGTATAGATTTCAGCATGTCCATCCTATTCTATAGGTCTATGTAAGTGAGTATTTACCATGTGTTTCTTTCTGCGTTTGGGATACCTCACTCAGGATTAATTTTTTTTTTAAACAGCATCTCACTATATAGACCAGGCTGGCCTAGAACTCATACAGATCCACTGTCTCTGACTCCCCAGCACAAGGATTAAAGGCGTGTGCCTCACATTTTGGCCTGTGGGGATTTATATATTATGGTGCTTTTTCAATCCTAGGACTAATATTTTTCCTCAATGATGAGAAATGTATCTTTAGTATCTTATCAAATATTGCTAATCAAATATTGCTTCTTATACATTCTCTCTTTATCCCGCACTGAAGAACTTTGCACCTTTGAGAGACTCTGTGTCTCTTAACTGTTCTTTCATTCTTTCATGTTGTCCCTCTGGGTTATATCCCTCAGAACTGACTTCCAATTCACTAATTTTTCTTCAGTTATATCAGATTAAGTAGACAGTGAGATCTTATTGACGAATCCAAAATGACACTCTATACTTACTGATTTCTAATTTCTTTTTATATCCTGTGTTCTTGTTTCATTTCTACTTGTTCTCTAATTTCTTAACTTTTTATAGATGATATTGTTTCCTTTAGCTCTTTCAGGGTTTTCAACATGCCATTTTGAGGTTATAACTTTCTTTTGCTTATTTCTTTAGCCTGGGGTGACTCTGTCAGTCTATTGTTGAGCATGCTGGCTAGCCATTCATGTATTTTCCTTAGTAAGAGTTTTCCTCAGAAATGATTTTGAGTTGGAATGGCCATCGGGAGTGGGAGGTTTGCTGGATGACTTGGGCAGGAACTGTCCACAAGGACACATTCACATCTACCACAGCCTTAAGAATCAATCAAAAGAAGATTGTTTTAAATTCCCACCCCACATGAGAAAACTTCCAGTAGTGGGTTGAGTCGGCCTGGCTGTAGTGTTCTGCCCCTCATGGGGTACTCTGAGACCTGTTTCCTTGCCACAGTGTATCGTAAACAGTTTTACCATTTGGTCTCATCGTCAAAGCACTGAGTTGTCAATTTAGAGTGGGGAAGAATTGCTTGCGTCAGGGAGTAAGATCAGGTAATGTATTTCTCAAGGGATTTGGGTTATTTCTGGAGAGGAGAAGGCTGCAGGAAAATGCCTTAGGATAGAGTTCAACAAACAGGAAGCATGTGAGCAAAGAAAGTCATGGCCCCCTCAAAGGGTACCCCTGTACCCCTTCATTTCTAAGTAGATAAAAATATTAACATCCTACCTGGTTTTCTTAAAAATTGAGACATGGTCTACTAAGTTTGAGCATATCCCTCAAAAGCTTATGTACTGACACCCTAATTCTTCAGAGTGACAGTGGTAGGTGTTGGGACCGACCTGGGCCACGGAGGTGACCCTTTATAAATGCATCCTTACCTTTCTCACAAGAGTAAGTTCTTGATCTCTTGAGACTGGGTTAGTTTTCAGTTAGAGCAGGCTGTTCCTGTGTCCCTGACGTCACCTGTATGTTCCTCCACTGTGTGCCATGAACTAAAGCATGAGGCTCCCACCAACAGCTGGGCAGAAATGGCATCATGCCCTCAGGCTTCTCAGTCTCTAAAACTATGAGTCAAAATAGGCTTCTTTCCTTATAAATTTTCAAGCTTCAGGTAGTATGTCACAGCAACAGAAAATGGACTAAGACAGAATCCATGGGCTTATCTGGACCTTCCAAGATGTTTTGAGGTAGGGAATCAATTCTGGTGGCATTACGTTTCATAAGTGCCACTTGAACAATGACAAGTGGGATTCCTTGAGCATTCACTGTGCTTTAGACTTTGGAGCGATCTATGCATGCTGCACATGATAGCAGCTCTGAGCCTCAAAATAGCCTTACGAGGCAGACACTTTGTTATCCTCATTTCATAGAAGGAAATAGCAGCTTGCCTAAAGCCCCAATAATGGTGGAGTCTGTCCCCAGGGCTCCCCCAGTTGGTGGACACTGCGAGGTTGAGCTCTCTAAATCATATTAGCAGACAGTAAGAATTAAAGTAAGAGAAGCCAAAGGAGCCAATGAAACCCAGGCCAAAGGGTTGAAGACAATTTATACATCTCTGACCCACATATATGTGGGAACCACACAGATAAAGCATAAACTGCTTCAGCTGCGGGGGGGGGGGCACGAAGGAAGTTACCCAGGGAAATGATCCTGGAATATGACTTTTCCACCTGAAGGAAGGTTCTTCAAGGGTAAACTCAGACTCAGAGGTTGCTCTCTTGCCAGTCAATGAGTAATAACTGCCATTATTTGCACCTAATTGTTACTGTATCTCTATATAAATCCAACCAATAACTGTCAGGGCTGGGGATGTGGCTCATGTGTTCCTAGCAAGTACCAGGTCCTCTATTTGATCTAAATAATGTGCACACACACACATACACACACTACTTAGTCATATATGTGTATGTAAGAAGCAACCCTGTCAAAACCATTATCTCTTATGGCAGCAGTGAGACTGGGCTCCCAAGGGTGGCTCAAGGCTCTAGTGAAACCAGCGAGAACAAAGCCCATTTCTAGCTGGGATGGAACCACATGGCTAAACCACAGTTCCCTTGGGCACTCATGTCTACCCAAGCCTCTGAAGGCTCTGTACAACACTCTCATAGATGACACTAGCCTTTTATAAAGACTTGGGTGGAGAGAGACGGTAGCCAAATTTAAGGTTTCCTTCACCAGGTTTCCCCCTGAGCTTTTACTTGAGAGCCATAGAGGACCAAGAAGCCTGTCATTTATACAGCTATCCCTTCAGTGTGACTTGTGACAGTCACAGTGTAAGGAGGCATCTACGGGCTGTCGACATCTTTCAGCTCTCTCTGGGTAAGGTCTGTTTTGTAGTCACACTCCCTGGGGTTCACATAGCACTTGGCTGTATGAACAATTATATTCACATGTGTGATTGAAATGATCACCTAAAAACCCCAGGAGGTGAGTATTAATTATCCCCATGTCCCAGACAGGGAATTCTCCCATGTCATCTGCCTAAAGTCCCACGAGCAAGAAGTGACAAAGAGAGGATTCAGATCACTAACTTGAACTACATCTGTAGAGAAATTTTAGGAGTTCTTCTGTGTGTTAACATATTTTCTCTTCTTTCCTTTTCTCTCTTTTGTCCTTCTCTCTCTCTCTCTCTCTCTCTCTCTCTCTCTCTCTCTCTCTCTCTCTCTTTCTCTCTTCCTTTCTTTCTTTCTTGTAGCTCTGGTTGTCCTGGAACTCACTCTGTAGACCAAGCTTGAACTCAAACATCAACCTGCCTCTGCCTCCCAGGTGCTGGGATTAAAGGCATGTGCTGCTGCAGCCTGGCTAAGGTCTCAGTTTCTACCGAGGTAGTTAACACTGAATACCCCTTGACAGCAGGTTAGCCCAAACTGTCTAGTCTCGGCTACTCTTAGCTGACTGCAGTTCTGCCAGGTCCAAAACATAAGCTGATGGAGAGACCTGAGCCAGAACCAATCAGAGAAGCTGTTCTTGACTCTTGACTCGTAGAGTATGTGTGGCATGATGTTTGTGGTTTTGACCTGCTGTGTATTGTTCTAACCTTCCAACAATAAAAAAAAACTATTTCCTGTTGGAAACAGTAGTATAAGCAAAGGATGACAGAGACTCCAGCGTCTAATACATAGAAAGTGTTCTGCTGCTTTATGTTAAAATCACACTTGGTAGATCCCTTTATTTAAAAATGTAGAGAGGGCATTCAAAGAGATGGCTCAGAGGTTAAAACACATGCTATACAAGTAAGAGAACCTGAGTTTGAATCCCTGGAGCCCACATTAAAAAAAAACAATAACTAGGAGTGGAAGCACGCATTTTCAGTCCCAGCACTCCTACAGCAATATGGGAGGCAGAGACAGGAGGATGACCAGAAGCCTGTGAGCTGACCAGCCTGGCAACTGCAGCAGTCAACAAGAAAAGAGAGACCCTGTCTCAAACAAAATAAGAAGCAAGGAACAACACCTGACGTTATCCTTTGACATATGTATATAGCATGGTGCATGTGTTCCCACCCACACATGATCATGCATATCCATGCACACATATTAGACACCAAAAAATGCTGAAGAGATGATACAATCACGGAATCACACTCAGTCAAAGCATGGTGCCCAAACTAGAGAATGAAAACTTGACTCAGAAGAGAATATTCTCAAAGAGTTCTTGCAAAAAAGTTCTTATTTAATACTAATTAATGAACAGGAATATAATACTTGCTAGTTAACTTTACAATGGAGAAAGCTGAGAGAATCCATCTTTATCAACTGATAAAAATACCATCAGAGACAGGGTAAATCTGTTCCTCAGATCACTCTCTGAGAAGAACCACATGGGCCAGAGTCTGTGCTGTTTGCCTCTTTATCCTCAGTGGTTTATCTAGTGTCAGCTCTGAGTCCACCCAGACAAATGGAATAGCACCAGCTGCAGCAAAGAAGTAAGTTCTAACACCAGAAACCATGTGGATATCCCCTGGGAGAAATTAGCAGGCTCAAAAGGACGCTCATATGAAGTCCTTAAAGGGCTCACGTTCACAGACAGAAAAAATACATTGTGGTTCCCAGAGCTGGGAAAAGGAGACAAAGTAGAGTCAGTGTATTTGATGGAGACAGGGTTTCTGTTTGGGAAGATAAAAAAAAAAATTCTGGGCAGGGTTAATTCTGATGGTAACATAATACCAGGCACATACCAATGTGCCTGCTATGTAAATGCCACTGAGATATAAGACACTTAGAATGGCTGAGAGGAAAAGTTTAATGATATATATCTTAACTGTATATGTATTTTTATATATAATATATACACACAGATATACATATATAGATGATATAGGTGGATAGATAGACAGATGGATAGATAGATGGATGGATGGCTAGATAGATAGATGGGTAGATAGATAGACAGACAGAGAAATAGATAGATACGGTTTTACCACACAAGTCTAACAACCAGAGTTTGATTCCTAGAACCTGGAAGATGCAGTGGCACACATCTGAAGTCACAGCACTCATGCAGCTGTGAAGAAGGCAGACAGGATCATCTCCCTGAAGCTCACAGGCTAGCTAACCTGAACTATACAGCATGGCAGAAACAGTAAGAGAGACTCCGACTCAGCAGGGTGGAAGGAGAGAATGGACTCCTCCTGAAAATTGTCTTCTAACCTCCACATGCATCATAACATACACGCACACACACACCTCATACATACACAACAGCCATAGATATTTATCTCTACAATGAAATAAGATTATTATTAATTGTATTAATGTGATAAGATAGTGCAAAAAATAAAAAATAAAAAGAATTGAATGTTAAGATGCCCTTTAGTTTCCACTAAGACGACTGCAAAGAATCCTTATTGCTTGAAGGGCATATGGACTATTTTGGGCACACTGTTTGGGGACCTGGGCACCACGTCTGCCTGTGGAGCCTGCTGACACAATTTTGAATCTTGAGAATCCCCTGTGTCCTCTGTTTCACTTGCAGATCATTGTGACAAAGCACCCCAGATAAACCTCAGTGAGAACAATGCTTCCAGGCCCCCAGTAGGTGGCCTGAGATTATCTGACAGGAAGACACACTTGCGGTGCCTTGGCTTTGGCCACAGCTAAGAAGCATGAGCCCCGCAGCCCTGCAAGCAACATGGCTGACCTCATGATTCCATAGGGTCCTATCAAGACCCTGGGTGAGGAGGTGAGCCTTGGTTCTAAAGCTATACAAGGGGATTAGTCAGAATTTCTACCTCCTAGTGTGCTGAGGCTTCAGATGATGTGTGTAAAAATGTCCAAACTATTGTAGCATGCAGTACCTTCAGGAGTGAATGGACAGGTTTCACAGGCAGGCTGATTCTCAACCCCACCTGCTTATTTTATGAGGCACTGTGTGATTTTGAAAACATTCTCCATCCTGCCTGGCCTTCATTTTCCTTATTTATAAAAGGAAGGTGGAGACTTCTCCCTCTCCTGAGGTTAAGATTAGGTGCACCTATACAGGTAAGGTTGCTCAAGGGTTCAGTAATACAGACAGCTCTGTGGGCATCATCTGCCTCAGGCCTCTATCTGACCAGGCTCCCTAAAGCAGCAGCCCTGCTGAGCCCAGACTACCAGAGCCCTACTGACAGGGGCAGGGCTGTGTGAACCAAACCCAGGGCAGGCACAGCCAAACCAAACAGCAGCCGCAGGGGTGCTCCCACCACCCAGCACCCACTCCCCGGGGAGAGACCACTTCCGGCTGGCCATTCTCCAGGGCAGTTCAACCGGGGAAGATGAAGGAGAAGGAAATAAGACTGTTTGCCAGGACTCCCTCAAAAACAAGCAGAGGGCGTAGGCCCCTTTGCTGGCCTAACATTTGCTGCACTTATGGTCTGGACAGTAGGTATTTTGAAAATGTAGAGCCCGTTGGTTTTTCCCTTGGTCTTTTCCTGTGGCTTACCACTAAAGCCAGAGGGCTAAATTTAGGCCACTCAGCTGCTAGGCCCAGCTGGAAGGCTGCCATTATCAGAGCAGAGGGAGAGGTCAGGTGGGCCCATAGGAACAGGGATGTGGACCCTAAAGGCCTTCCGGACATAGCAATCCTGACCATCAGCCTGGCCTGACCTCTACAGTAACCTCTGCCTGGTGGCCTTGCCTGCAACAGGTGGTTTAACTAAGGCCTGTGCAATGAGGACTGGGTGAGTCCAAAACCCCAGGATGGCACCAGTGAGAAACATCACTCGGAAACACTGACTCTCATTGTGGAAATCTTTGTCACTGTCATCACTGGGATAGACTCAAGTCTTTGCATATGAGGAAGTTGAGGTTGACTGTTAGGTTTCCATTGACCCCACACCCATCACTCAAGGCACAGCATAATGCACCCTCATGGCGTCTTCCGAGTAATGTCTTCAACATTCCCAGAAGCTGTGAGCATTATCGACCACAGGGCTAGTAAATGACACAGCAGGGTTTGAAACCTGCCAGGCCTTTTGTAGGACCTTGTACATTTAGACATTGTAAACTCCCACATACATTAGGGAACAGAACAGCTTAGGGTCACCCAACTACTGCTAGTGCAAAGCTTGGGCCCTGCAACTTCCTGACACCAGACTATTATACACCATTTGACATTCACACCTGCACACAGAAAAAGCCTGTTTCCTCAGTCAGGAAAGCAAGTGAAGTCCACACTTGGAATCCATACAGAGGTTTTCTGGGCCTTCAGAGGCAGTGCTATCTGAGGTAGGAGGAAGCTGCACAGCCACTGCCCCCACTGAACACACACCTGCTGTTCCAGGTGCTGGGTTCAGCGCTCTCCATGTGACATTGTCAAAGCAGCTCACCCTTGCTCTGTCTCTGTGCCTGTGGCCTGGCATTCCGGTGAGTGAAGTGTCACAAACCCTCTGGTTTTTTTGAGCTAGCATCTGCCTGTGGTTTCCCACTGAAGTTTACAGACAAGCTGGCATTAACAGGGTGGGAAGCCTTTGAGTTCCTGAGTTCTCTAGTGGTACCTAGCGCTATGTTCAAGAGCCAGAGGGACCTCCTCCTGGGAAGGGAAGGTCACACCATCTGACTCTGAAAAGACCCATGCTGAGTAAACCACTGTGTCAGCCAGCTTTCCATCACTGTAACAAAATACCAGAGAGAGTCAACCTGCAGAAGGGAAGGCTAATTGGGCTCACAGTTTCAGTGCATGGTCATTGGCTCTGTTGCTTCACTGCTTTAGAGGAGACAAGGCCTAAGTCATGTGGTAGTTAAGGAAATAGGTTCACCATATTGTAATCAAGAAGCAAAGTCCAGGACAGAAGGGTCTGGATCCAAATCTGCTATTCATGAACACTCCCTCAGTGACCTGAAGACTTCCCATCAAGCTCCACATCTAAAGACCCTGACATCTCCCAACAGGTCTACAAGCCTGTGACACATGGGACTCCAGGAGACACTTCCAGATCATTGTGGGCACCCACCATGGTAGCCATTAAATCAGGCAGCTCCATGGAAGCCAGGGTAAATGAGCCTGTCTCTAACTCACCTCTCTGCTCTTCACATCCTCCCTCCCCTGTCATCTCCCCCGCCCCTGCCCTGTCGTCTCTGGGAGCTACAAAGGCCACCCAGTGAGTCACTCCATCCTTTAGTCCCCTCAGCCTGTGCTCTTTCTGATCCCCTTCTGTCTTCTGTTTGCCTACTAGACATCACCCTTCCCAGATCCCTGATCATGTTGCCTCTCTTCTGTAAAACCTATCTATGGCTGGCTCTTTCATTTGTTTGTTTGTTTATTTGTTTGTTTGTTTTGTAGGGGCATGCCAGGGCAGAGGAGAACCTGTGGAAATCCATTCTGTCCCTCTACAAGTGGGTGCTAGAGATGGAACTGAGGTCATCAGCCTTGGGGACAGGCACTTTTTACCACTGAGCCATCTCTCCAGCCCTCTTGCCCTGGCTCTTAAGATAAAGGCCCAAATCCTTAACAGAGTCATCAAATCCCTAAGTGTACTTGCTTTTGACTAAATTTTTCTATGGATTGAATATGAAATGTCTCCACAGGCTCATCTGTTTGAACACTTGGCCTCCATCTATTGGCAATATTGGGGAGGTTATAGAACCTTTTAAGGGGTGCATCTAGCTACAAGAAGTGGGTCTATGGGTTATGATTGGGCTTGGGATCTGCTGAAAATCTCTTTGCCTCCTGGATTGCCCTTACAGTGACGTAACCACCTGCCTCCTGTTCCCTCCACTGCTCTCTGCCTTCCTCACCAGGAAACTGGAGTCAACATAAACCCATCCTCCCTTAGCTTGCATTTATTGGGTATTTTGTCCCAGCAATAGTGCAGAGAACTACCGCACCTTCTGCCTGCTGTCACCGACCTGCTTCTACAGTCAGACTGTTCCTCTTTCTCTAATTTGCATATGCTCTTCTTTGTCTCTGGAGAAAACACTCTTTCCAAGGCTACTGGCTCCTCCCTCTTTTCCCTCCCTTTTTCTTTTACTCCTCTTTCTTCTCTTCTACTTTTTGAGAAAGCATCTCACTACATAGCCCTGGATGAACTGAAAATTACCATGAAACTCGGGCTAGTTTTGAACTCACAACCCACTTTCCTCTACTTCCTGAGTCCTGGGTTAACAAACATGTACCACTAGATTGGTTCCCATTCATCATTTCAGAGGCTCATTTGTCATTCTCCAAACATTCAAAGTGGGTCAGATGCCTTTTTAAATCACTTACAGAACTGGATACCACCCCTTCAAAGCCTTTTCTCTGATTGCAATTACACATGCTGTATGTGTGATTATCTGATTAACAAGGAAGAAAGCCCAATTAGGGAGAAAAACCTCATGAGAAAGGACACTACTTTCATTTATTCTGAACCCCTCTATCCACAAATGCTTGTTGAATACACAAGTGAATGAATGAGTTTCTTGCTACTGTATGAACCCAAGTCTTCCCTATGATATCTCATGTATCTGTGACAGGGCCACTTTCTATGCTCAGAGTTTAGTCTACATCCTTCTGTGATGACTGTGGGGTTCAGCTGGCCTTCTCCACTAGCTAGCCATGAGCACAGTGTCTGTTTCCTATAATCCAGGTATGTCACATACAGTGTTCAATAATGTTTGCTGGATGGGTTCTCCAGCATCCATTTCATATCCTTGCTTCTAAGTTCCAAGGTCTGGATCCCCCACTGTCTGCAGGACAGCTTCCAGGCACCCTGCAATACATGTGAACAAAGCCTACCGTCTGCTGTTCTCCAAACAATGGACCTTCTCTAAAATCCAGGTCTCAGGCGATGGCAGTCCCTACAGATCTGTGGAACAACTGAAGGGGTACATAGTTCTGAGGACCAATTTGACTTGGACATCATGGGAAGTGTGTACTGGATGAAGCAAAGGTGAAAGGGAGAGCCAGGAGGTGATTCAGCTGGACAATGGCCAACACCATCCCAGAAGGAGTGGGAAACTGGACAGGAATCCTTTGCCAAGTCCTTAGATTTGGGTTGGCTGTGTCCTTGGAAAGTGCTGATTTTGAGGAACAACCCCAGACATGAAGGATGCAACTCAGGGAGAGGGAAGACGGCATCTGCAAACTCTCCCTCCACTTATCAATAAAAACACAGCGCAGACATCTTCCAGCCCTCAGCCTGCCTGGCTGCCTCCCCACCCCCGCCTCACTCCTCCCTTTATACCACCCCCAGGCATGCTCAGCAGATGCAGCCTGGAGTAAACTGCTTCTAGGGATGACCAAGAACCTCCAAATGACAAACCATGGTAGTTACAGCGTGGGCACAGTCCTTTCTAATTCACAATGTGCTTTCTTCATAAACATCTGCTCCCTCTCTCCCGGCCACAAGCCTAGGCAGCAGGTGACATTCTTTACCCTCTGCGGGGAACTAAACAAAAGCCCAGAGGGGTAAAGAGACCTATCTGTGGTTGCAACAAAGAAAGGGACACCAAAATGCATTCTTTCCTCCTTAGCTGGAGAAGCAGTGAGAACATGGGCCAGACTTCTCCAGCACTTTGCTCAGAACCACCACACCTCGGACATTTCACCCCAAAGCCCCATTGTTGCCTGTACTCCAAACCCAATTTACTGTTCTGAGTAAGGGGAAGACTGTGTGACTGGTTCTGTAGCAGCCACCCAATCCAACTCAGGCCTTGATGGGGAGAACCCTGCTGGAGAACCCAGAGCTCACACAGAACCAGAGCCAGTGTGAGTGCATGACTTAGAAGGCACAGTTCTCAAAGCTGATTTCAAAATGAACTCCTGGTTTCAGGCCAGCCAAGCTAAATACTCCTCCAACAACTTTCCAAGGTCTGGAGGTGGCAGCATAGGAACTGCTGGATATAACAGACACCATGTAACTGTTAGAATGTCACACAAAGAGATTAGAGATTCTTCTGTGCTTTCAGCTGTTTCTTTGTTTCTATATACCTGCTACAAGGCCACCAGCTGTAAGAAGTACTTCTTATACCAAGCAACCTGAAAAGAGACCTGCTACCCTTCCCCGAATGCATAAAGACTGGAAGAAGAGAAAGAAGAAGACTATTTGGCTTATAATCTCCCATTCATTCATTTTCAGGGGGCCTTCCGCCCTATGGTAGACACTGATACAAATATGCACATTTCTATTCTGCTATGTTGCAATGGTTCAGAACAGGCATGCTGGCATCAAGCCTCATCGTGGCTGTGTACAAGAGAGAAAAAAGAATGTATTTTCACAGTTCCACAGCAAGATGACAACATTTTAGTCTCAGCTGGCCCCTCCCACCTGGTGCACCCTGTGAAGTCACAGTCAGACTTAGTCCAGACTCTGCCTCCTAATACACAAGCCCAGGCAAATTCTACCCCTCTCTGTGAGTTTCCATGTCCACCTAGAAATTGAGGACAGCAATAGTAAGCATCTTTGAATGCCATGGAGGATGAAACTAAATAAATCATAGACAGTAATGAGCACAAAGGCTCAGTGCAGAGAGGCCTGTGCAGGTGCTCCCCAGCTTGCAATGGGGTGACATCCCAAAAGCCCATTGTGAATAGAAGCTATGGTATGTCACAAATTCACTTCACACCTAAACTAGCAAACATCCCTTAACTCAACCTATGATACAGATGCACAGAACAATAGCACTCACCTATATTTGAGCAAACCCATCTAACACAGGGCCTGTTTCATGATAAAGTATCTCATGTAATTCATTGGCTTTAGTGCTAGAAGTGACAAACAGAAATGAGCATGCAGGAACACTGTTCAGTCAAAAGAGCAAAGGTGAACTGTCCTAGGTGAGGCACTAACTGAACTATCCTAGCAGTCCCTCATAAAACACAGCTCCTGCCCGCAGGGATTTTGCAATATAGTGGGAGGACATGTTGTAATAATATTACATCTGCTTATGCCCAGAGTCATAGGCAAATGTAATAGAACATGTCACAGAAAATTGTTTTTGTTTGCAAGATTTTTTTTGAGACAGGGTTTCTCTGTGTAGCCTTGGCTGACCTGGACTCACTTTATAGACCAGGCTGGACTCAAACTCACAGAGGTCTGCCTGTCTCTGCCTCCCTGAGTGAAACACCATGCCTGGATGCAAGATTTATTTTTATTGCATGTATATGAGTGTTTTTCCTGCATATATGTATGTGTACCACTAGTGTGCAGAAGCTGGAAAAGACAGGAAAGGATATGAAATATCCTGGAACTGGCATTATAGATAGTTGTGAGCAACCATGTGGGTACTAGAAATCAAACCTGGGTCCTCTGTAAGAACAGCTCATGTGCTTAACCACTGAGTGAGTTGTCTCTCCAGCCCCAGGAAACTGTTCTTGAAAGATAAATAGAAGTTGGATGAAGAGTGAGAAGAAGTGGGCCAGAGAGAGGAGACATACAAGACTACAAGAACAACATGTACAAGGAGGTACCACATCCACAAACAGGAAGATGTTTCTGCAGTTCTAACTGCTGACTATAAATTCCTACTAAGCTGCCCTGCATAATACATGAGCAAATAACTCCCTCTGAGGTCCAAACTCATGGATCCTTACACCTCACTCAAACCCAAACTCAAAGCAGGACAAGTGACCTGTCACAGTGGCTGGGAGTGCTTATGACACAAGCATGGTGACCTGAGTTCAATTCCTGGTACCCTCATAGAGGAAGAAACAAAAAACTGACTCTACAAAGTTGTCCTCTGACTTCCACATGTCTACTGGGGAGGCTCTAAACTGGAGATGCCGCTGGTACCAAGTTGGCAGTTCCTTGCAGTGAAGAAGCCCGTCCTGCAAGACAAAGTCAGGATAAGGAGAGTTCCAAGACACTTGGGCTCCATCCAGCCATGTAGGTCAGCCACTATCCCCTCCTGAGCCTCAGTTTCTTCAGCTACAAGAAGAGGCTGGACTAAGGTTTCTCCACAGTGGGAGATGGTAAACCATGGCTGCTTAGATTCTGGGCTTTAAAGTCAGCCCAGCTCTGTTTGACATTTGTGAAAAAGATATAACAAACAGAAAGAACCTGATGAAATGCTCATTGAAATTTGGATCAGTGCCATTTAGATAGTATGCTGGAGGCAGGAAGTGTCCATGGCCTTCAGTAAAAAGTAAGTCCTCATTGGCCCAGGCTTCAGATCTACAAATCCAAAGTTTTGGACAGATGGGAAATTTCCAGGCCTGCAAAAGCCCTGTGCTGGGGCAACTCAACAGACTCATGACTTCAGACTCTGTAACACAACCTTTCTGTTTGGCTCAGGTGGAGTTTCTTGATCTTCTTGTTCTTGTGCAAGAACATTCAAATGAAGACCCAGAACATCTACAGTAGGAAGGGATGGGAGAGTTGACAGAAAAGCCGTTTGGGGGGTGGGGAGTGGGAAGTGAGCATTCTGAAGGACAGGAAGGTAAGAGCAGAGCCAGGATTCGCTGGAGGATATCCTAAAGAGCCTAGTTCTGGGACTTCATTCATCCAGAAGATATCACGGCCTTCCCCATGGGACCCTTCTCCCCAAAGACTCATGGACAATCCCTGTTTTTACCACTGTTAATAGCATGAGGAGGGACCATTACAAAATGCCCCGGCTGTGTCCTTTCTCCATACCTCTGTGCAGCAAGGCAGATGCTCTTGTAGGTTCATTTTCACAGGAATAGGCCCTGAGGCTCAGGACAGTAGAGGAACTTACCCTGGTTACACATAGCAGAGGCTCAAACTGGGCCTTGAACTATCCTACCCAGATGTCCATCCCCCTCAAGCCTTTCATTTGCTGGAGAGGAATGAGGTTTGTACAGCTCCAAAAAACAGTGACTACCTCTGGACAAGATGCTATCAGTCTGAGTCCCAGCTCCATTCTGCCCTCGGAAGGAGAGAGTTCACAAGTTTGAAGTTGCCAATCTCATACCTGCGCAGCCCACTCCTATGTCTGTAATCCCAAAGTCCTGCAGCAGGATATTGTGGTATGTTCTAACAGGATCTCAAGAGCCCCTGAGGCCCCCACTGGCCTCTACAAAGCCCCATTGTCAGCTATCCTGACAGGCAGATATCTCTTCTCCCCCACTCCCAAGAAAGGACCAAGGGAATGTCCCTTTTCAGCCTCCAGACAAAGGTTCAGTTGCTGTTATATCATCAGATCTGCTCCAAGTTCAAGGTCATCTGTGAGTTCATGGCCAGAACATGAGGCTGAGTAATGTGAGCCTTTAGACCTTCCACTGCCACGTCATGAGATTCTAGGTCATCTGTGAGTTGCAGTTCTGTCCTCTCAAAAATGGGACCATGCACAGTGGATACTTGACAGGCCACCCTCACATCTCACAGGGTAATGAAGGAAGGCTTCTGTGTGTGTGAAATGAAACATCTTCTAATAACACATATGACATGACTGAGGTCCTCATCACTGACCTAGAAGGCTGTGGAAACATTTTAGAATAGTACTAAAGCTCTTATTACTCTTCTAAATTGGCTATCATCATCATCATTAGATTATATGCATAATCAGCATCATACTCATCATTAGAATATATGCTTGAATGCTTTAAAACAGCCCCTATGTCAAAATTCAACATGGCTTGTAGAAAGCCAATGGCTACAGTGTATGAACCACAACCAGAGGATAGGAGGGCTGGTGCCCCAATGTTATACTCACTTCCAGTGCTGCCCCACCAAGGCATTGTAGACCATGTGACCTCAGCACCAGAGATGTATGGCCTTGGTCCTGGGAGCTGAATGTGAGATGATGCCAAGAACAGGGTTGGCTTCTTCCAGGTATGTGAGGGAAAGTCTGTTCTAGACCTTTCTCCTGGATCCCTGTGGGTTTACCAGCATTGTGACTGGTGCCACCATCACCCCAGACTTCCAGTTCTCCCTGTGTACCTGTCTGCCTCTCTGACTCAATTTCCCCCTCTCAGAATTTGCAGTAGGGCACACTGGAAATGAGATCATTACCCTTTCGCTGAATATGTCCAAATAAGGTCATATTCACTGCTTCAAGTAATAGGACTTGAAACTCTTTAGATGGGTTGCAATGCAACAACACACCACAGACATCCTCCCTCGACTCTCCAAGCCTGTATCCCCAGGTCACATTCACCTCTACATGCCTATCTCATCTGTTTCCAGTCAAGCCCTGGGTCAGTACTGTACAGTGTTTGTCCCATGACTTCAAGACCTACTGGTCTCTGCTCCTGACAAGATCCTTTCTTGACAGGAGGTGGAAAAAAAAAAACACTGATACAAGGTTAGAGGTTTAAAAGGACAAAGTGGTAGGACTTTCCCTCACATGCAGAGTAGAAGGGCTCTCCCAGGATGGGTAACACTCTAGTAGAACCCCAGGAAGGGTTCCTTGCAGAGTCTGGGTCTAATGCAGAATAGACTTAAGATGGCAAGGTTATTCCATAAGGAGGAAGACCAGAGGGAAGAGTAAATACAGAGTCTTGTGAGAGGCAGCTTGGAAGTTATCAAGGCCAACCGGAGGGGTGGTGGAGTGAGTGTGGTTCACAGCCACAACTTCTGGAATCCTGAGCTGGGAAGACCACTCAGCCTCTCTGGAGTGTAGGTATAAGGGGCTAATGCTTGGACACATGCAGCTCACCCAGGAGCCAGGGTGCTTTCCACACTCCTGTAGAGCAGAGATGCTTGAGCTAACCAAACAGGCAGCATGGCACACTCAGGTCACATGTGTCTGTGCACTTCGGGTCTTACACAGAGGGTCCTCGTGCTCATTCTATGTGCATCCGTGGCAGCCCCCAGACAGCAGAGACTCCCTGTTCTCCCTGTTTCAGTGGTCTCAGGCATTGCCAATGCAAAGACTTCTCCTTGATAAGGTGTCAGCTTGAGTGTGAAGGACACCTACCAAGAAATGCAAGGGTGGGCTCAAACGAAAACAAAACAGTTCCTATGCTCTGGCGGCTTACTGGCTAGTGGAAAAGCCAAAGGGAAAGTTAGAACTGACTGAAACAAGAGCCAACGCAAAGAGCAGGTGGGGAAAAGGCAATCCCTGCGCATGCCAGTTGGCAAGAGGCTCCCTGTAGGAGTTCACAATGAAATGGCCACCTATGGACAGGCCCAGCTTCGCTCAGTCTCTCCAGCTCACAGTAGCTTCACACACATGGCTCCTTCTTCCTGACCCCTCCCCACCATGCCTCCTCTTTCCAGCCTTCCAGATGGAACCTGTTCTTTGCCTTCACAGAACAGTTACCAATCTCATGCTCTGCGTGAATGGATAAACAAAACGTCGTCTACCCAGTCGAACAAAACAGCATTCAGCGCTGGAAGGAGAGGAAGTCCTGACCCATACCACAACATGGATGAACACTGAGGACATGCTGGTCGAAGAAAGCCAGTTGTCAAAGGACAATGCTGCATAATGATACCTGTATGAGGTCCATACGTGAGTCAAATCCAAAGAAACAGGAAGAGAGTCTAACAGGATTGCTAAAGGTTGGCAGAGGTGGGAAAGAAGAATTAGAGGTTCATGAGGACGCAAACCAGCTGGCAAGATGAAAAGTTCCTGGAGATGGATGGTGGTGATGCTAACATAGCAGCATGAGTGAGCTGAATGCCCTACACACTTAAGAGAAGTTAGAATACTAAATTTATGTTGTGTGTGGTGAACCACAGTTAAAAATCATTTTTAAATGAGGCTAGTGTTTATCAAATGATTAAATAAGGAAGTAAGAACTTCAAGGAGGGAGACAGAAAGGAGATAAGGTTGGGAGAGAAGGAAGAGGGAAGGGAACAAGGCAGAGGAAGTAGGAAAGGGAGGAAGGTTGCAGACAGAGGTACCCCTGCCACTTCGTTTCGCAGTAATCCCCACATAAAAGTTTCCATACTGCATCTTGGCTACTTTTTCTGGTTCTGTTATAAAATACTTTGATAAACATAACTTATGGGAGGAAGGCCTTATTTTTGGATCGTGGTTTGCAGTTACAGTCCACCATGGCAGGGATGTCACAGCCGTGGGAGCTTGAAGCAAGGGTTCACTTCACACCCACAGTAAAGAAGCCAGAGAGAGGGAGATGCAGCGTGTGCTCAGCTCACTCTTTCTTCTTTACACAGTCCAGGATCCCAGCCCAGGGGACAGTGCCACCCACAGTGGGGGGATCTTCCCATCTCAATTAACCCACTTAAGATAAGCACGCTAGGATGCCTAGAAAACCTTCTCAGTTGATTCTAGATCTCAAGTTGACAACTGATATCAGCCATCACACTGAGCCTGCCATTCAATAAGCCAATAAAGTCCCAGAAACAAGAGCCACAGAACGTACCAGGAACCAAGAAATAATCCCCAACTCACCTGAATTTGCCTGAGTGTGCCAGAAGAATAAAGGAGGCCAATGAGGCCATCATCTACTTCTCCAGTAGAACTCCACTGGGTCCTAAGCAAGATGAGAAAAGTCCAGGACATCTGCGAAGCTCCCCTATACATTTCATTTGACCCTCCCACCTGCCTTAGGAAGAGAATCATGACCCTTTTTGAAAGAGAAGGGAACCGATGGCAGTGAAATGTTAAGGGCTGGCTTATCCCTGAGACTCCTCTGTAAGCTCAATATATGAGGAAGGAGTCCTGTGGGTAGAGTGGGTGGTGTAAAGGGGTAAGGACCCTGGGCATTGCCTAACTGGCTGACACAGTTCAAGGGAGATCTCCGAGTCAGCCCCTCAACCTCAGAGAACCCCCATAACTCCCTGGGATGCTTAAGAACACCCAACTATTCTATACGCTGCCAGCCAAACATCCAGGGGGCTGGCAAATGATTGGCCCATTATCCAGATGTTCTTGCAACATTTAGACATAAGCTTAAAATCCAAACCAAAATCAATTTTGCTAATTAAAAAGAGAAGGAGATCACTCTCCTCTCTGGCCTCCACAGCAGGTTGGGTTATCTCTCTAATAAGGGCACCGCACAGTTCACCTTCTGGTTGGGTTTATTACGGCCTCGCATGCATTGACCTGTCTCCATGGCCAGGTGACAGGAATGGCAGAAAAAGAGCTCATCGTTTTTCTTTGCTTTTCTAACCTCAGCTCATAGCCCAGGGCCAGAGGCCACAGAAAGTCCCTCATAAACATTTAAAGAATGAATCTGTGTTTCACGCTGAACTGACTCCTGAAAGGGACACGAACCAGCCCTTCCCAGGGAGATGGGGGTGGGGGGAGGAGACACAGCTAGATGGCCTGAGAGGAGCCTGTGAAATGTAAGTGCTATAGATGGGTGGGGCAGCCTAGGCTGGACAATGAGCTGTGGCTTCGTGCCCATGTTTCTGGCACTCCAAGCACCATGCCTGGTACAGGAGGTGCTCAGAAAATATTTGTGGAATTGGGGCTATGCCCGGCCAACATTCCTCTGATGTTAGTCCTGATCAGTGTAAACCAGCACTTTGCCAGCAAGTCCCAAACTAGGTGTGACTCTTAGGATTCCCTATGCATTTAGAGAGTAAAACAGAGGCCAGTTGGTCCCACTGTAGGATGGGTCATATTTTCAGTGATTAAGGAGTTTAGACACATACCAGACCTACTGCTGCCTACACAGTGACTGATGATATGTAACTGTCCAGGGATTATTTACCTTCACCTGGTGTTTGTTGTACAAGGTTATTGTCCCAAGGAATGCCATGGGATAATAAGACGAGATTGTAGTTTAGATCTGGAACACTACCCAAAAACTAATGTGTTAAAGGTTTGGCCCCTTCTACAGTATTCTTGGGAGGTGGCTGCACATTTATAAAGTGGGGGTCTCGTACCAAGATGCCTTAAGTCGTTAGAGGCATGCCTCCAAATGTGAATTGTAGAACCTTGATTCCTGTTTCTTTCTTACTGCTTCCTGGTGCAGTGAGCCCTCTGCCCTGGGCTCTCACAAGCCCAAAACAAAATGAGCAAATGCTTATTGACTGAAACCTCCAAATTGTAAGCCAAAAGAAACCTTCCCTCCTAAGTTGCTTTGTCTTGAGGATCTGTTATGACAGAAAACACAGGCACCTAGGAAATAAAGCCTCTAGTAAATGTTAGTGACAGTCACAATCGTTGCAAATGCATGTGGTTACCAACATAAGCAGTACTTCTCTAAGAGAAAGATGTATTAGGTTACACATTCTTTCTGGAATCTATTTGGACATGGATTTTCACCCACAACCAATCACCCACAGGTGTCCTTGAGGACACATCAGTATGCATCTGTGGCCTAGCTCTGGGAGGCCCTTGTTTTCCTAGCCCTGCTGTAGGGGAGCTGTCTCAGTACTATACTGTATTAGTTACTTTCTCATCACTATGACAAAATACCTAACAAAAGCACTATCTGGATCATTTACTCGGGCTCAAAGTGTGAGGGTATATTCTATCATCAGGGAAGGATAGTTGGTCACATGGTATCCACAGTCAAAAAGCAGAGAGATATGGATGCTGGTACTCAACTCACTGTTCCCCTTCATTCAGCCTGAAACACTGGCCCACAGAACGTTGCTGCCCATATTCAGGGCGGCCCTTCTTTCCTCAGTTCAGTCTTTCTGAAATTACACACCGAAGCAGGGCAGTTCTAAGTCCTGCCACGTGAACAACTGAGGTCTAACCCTCATACTTGCTTTTTCTAAATTCTTTATTCTGATCTCTTCTTTACATGCTGGGGATCAAAAACAAGGCCTGCCCCATCCTGGGCAAGTGTGACCACTAAGTTATACCACTAAGCCAAACCTCACTCCATATTCTGAGATTCTTAACCTAAAGTTCAGAGGCTGACCCTAGGAAGACATGCCACCTGAACCCCAGGGAAACTGAGAGTATGGACTTCCCTCTCTACTCTTAGGCAGCTAGCCAGCTATCAGACACTCTGCTGAGTGCTATGCATACCAAAGGCAAAATCGTCCTTCCCTTTATGGAGTCTCCATTAGGTAGGAGATAATCATCATATTAAAATACAATATTTAAGCTCATTGCTATTTTAGTTGTATTCGTGATATATAGTATAATCTGATCTATGTAGTCAGTGTATAATGCTCATGTCAGGGGAAAGACCCTTTCCAATTTCCTAAATATTTTTAACATTTTTAATAATACACAGAAACTGTACATAGATTTGTGAGGGAGGGTGTGATGTTTTACTGCACTGAGACAGTGTGGAATGGTCAAATCAGGTGATTAACATGTCCATTTCTTTATTGCCATGTGTTTGGAGCCTTTCAGCTACTCTGCTCCAGTGACTCATAAAATATATACTAGGTTATGTCTATTAAAATTTAAAGCTGCAATTAAAGTGAGTTTGGGGAAAGGTTCAAAGAGCCATGAGAACACACAAATGGGAGGCGTTAAGTAGGTCAGAGGGAACCTGAAGTTCAGGGCTCTCCCACAGGTTTAAGGAGGAGGCAGCAGAGTAAATTCAAGCAACAGTCAGGCTACTGTGGCAGCCTGGGGGCTGGGAGGCCAGGCTTAGGCGTCTGGTGTGTGCCTTTCTGGGGAAGGGGCTTTCATTGTATTCTCAAGGATTTCGAGAGCCCAGCTTAGTTTCAGGGAGCCCATTGTCAGAGGCTCACAGAGGTGCCAGGTGACTTCTTTCAGGACTGTCAGACCAGACCTTGGACACTGAGACCATCTGTAGTTTTTATTTGCCAAATATCCACGTTCCTTTTCTTACCCTAGCCCATGCTTACACCTTTTTATGCTAAGGAACTAGCTCTACTTTTAACCCCTGGAGAGATCATGTGGCCCAGGCCTGGCCAGAAGGAGATATATAACTCACTATGAGATGGGCCTGTGAGGGAGCAGGATCAATGCACATCAGTGCCAGCACCTCTGGAGAAACTCCTAGCCAGAGCTCGTCCATGTACTGAGGTTAGTAGACATCAAGCCGGAAGCAGCTACGAGTCACCTTGAGAGCACCAAGCCTGCCTATAACAGAAGTCCACAAACTTGGAGGAAGCCCTCCCCTGGAAATACCAAGTGAGCCATCAGATCCAGACTGCCCATAATCAGAACTCTCCGTTGTCAATCACACAAGCCAAAACCTGCCTCTTTCCAGCACTTCCAAATTATATTTCTGCAGGCAGTGGTTCTAATTCCTGTATCTCATTTTAAAGGAATGGACACTAAAACTCACAGCCACCCTACCTGGGTCTCCTGACTTTCTCGGGCCGGGCTCATCAAAAGCCCATCAGCTACCAATTCCTTTGATGCTTCTCCATTCTGCTCCCTCCTTCCCCATGGACTTTAGGGAGAAGCAAGGTTGTAGCTCTTCTTTTCTAGCCTCAAAGACACAAAACAGGTAGGGGATGGTGTTTGTTCTCCCTGCAGACCTGGAGAGGACCCCAGAGACTAGTTTTCTTCTCTTGCTGGGACAGGAACAGTCTGGCAAACCCTCAGGCCATAGCTGAAATGGTTGCCTGAACCAATTTCAGCTCCTTTGCTACTTTTTCGGTCCCTTTCCCATCTTTCCTCTCATGACTCTCACCACTCACAGCCTTCCTCCTGCCAGATCAGTTCCTTGTTCACACCAGCCGCTACCTTTCTCTTCTCCCTCCTTTTTCAAAATTGTAGTTCTTACAGCCTTTCACTTACCTAAGCAACACATTGTCTAGCAGTCATTTGCCCAAGGTTTAACATGTACCCTTAAAATCAGATCTCCACAATCAAATTGATCTCAGAACTCAAATGAAATCTGCAAACATTTCACATCTTCTCATTGGCCCCAAATTAATTCCCTAACTTTATTGAGCTGAGTGAGACCCTGCCTGGTCTAAACCTAAGTTTTTCTCTTCTCTCACCTAACAGGAAGTCACCTCTTCCTGATACCAAGGGCTCACCTACCTGGTCACATCTCTTCTAGGGGTGGGAGCCTAACCACTACCAGTCTATCTGACTTCCCTACTGCTTACGCTTTTCTGGCTATCTCAGGTAGGAAGGCTGAATTGCTCAACTACACAAGCAAGTAGCACAGAGGTGACCAATCTAGTTGACACTCTGGTGTCAGACATAACTAAATTTGAATCCTAGAAACATGGCCTGGGGGAAGTTACTCATCCCAGCTAAGTCTCAAGTTTAACATCTGGGAAGTGAGAATAATCAAAGGCACCAAAAGACTAGATATTAACTGGCACAGTGGTGCACGCCTGCAATCCCAGCACTCAGGGAGACAGAGGCAGGAGGATCTCTGTGAGTTTGAGGCCAGCCTGGTCTACAAAGTGAGTCCAGGACAGCCAAGGCTGCACAGAGAAACCTAGTCACGAAAAACAAAACAACAACAATAACAAAGGTTAGCTGTCAATTATTGATGCTGTTGATAAAGATGTCACCCAAAGTTATCACCAAGGGGCCCCTGATGGCTGCACCTACAGTATAGAACAACTGAAATGAGTCTAAAACAAGAAGATGGGCACTGAGTTCCTACACTCCCTACGTCTTCACTTTTTCACCTGTACAATGGGCCTATCAACCATGCTGTGCCTGTCCCACAGGCCAGGGAAGATCTCCAGTGAGAGAAGAGCAGCTAACACCACCCCTGAACTTCATAGTTCACAGCACACTGCCCAGTGCCATCCGTGTCCTGGTAAGACAAGACTAGGAAGACACACAGGTAAAGTGATGGGCCCAGGGACATGCACCCAACAAGTGATTAGAATGTCTAGTTCAGGGACATAAGGCCATTAAATACAGTTCTGTCTACAACCAAGGGTGAGGGCTTCCAGGCTAACCTTTCAGGGTGACTGTCCCATTTCTTAGCATAGTAAAGAGAAGTCTTATGTTTCAGAAAGACAAAGAGAACAGCACTCAAACTCAAGCACTGGGATGTAGCTTAGTTGACAGAGTGCTAGCATCACATGTATGAAACACAAAATTGATTCCTTATCACCCCATAAACTAAGTGTGGTGGTATATGCCTACAATCCCAGCACTTGTAAGGTAGAAGCAGGAAGGTCACAGTCATCTCTAGGTAAAGAGTGAATTTGAGACACACTTAAGAATGGCAATGAGGTCACCTATATTGACTTTCATAATCCCAGGGGAGAGTTAGCTTGAAAAAGAGACATGATCATCCCATAGGGAATATGACACAGGGACACCCAAGTACAAGTGACAAATACTAGGGAACCTTTAATAGCAGAACTCAAAACACAGGCTTCTGGGTTTCCACCCACAGAAAGACAGAGTTAATGAGGGTTAAGGGTGAGGTAAGCCAGCAGCCACAGGAAGTGAGGCCAAGTGTGAAGTTATTCTGGGTCTAAGCATTTCCCTTATCCCAACGCTTCTCTCTCACCATTTTCCCCTCTGGGCAATGAAAGCTGCCAACCATGGTGATGTGCCCTCATCACCATGAAGGACTTAGAATGAGGGTGTCAAGACTGGCCCATATGCCGTGCGGTATCTGAACTTCAGATCTGACCCACTTTGTATGGACAAGTGTCACCAAAGTGAGTAGAGTCAGAGAAGGTGGGCAAAAAGACACACCCTGCAATCACACCAGAAACTCAAAGCCAGCAAGATTCCCAAATTCCAGCCTGTGCTTCAGAGCCTTGTTGGATCCAGGCTACTCTGTGACTACTATGTCCCATGCAGTTCCCAGAGAATGTCTGTGTCTGAAGAGAACATGAAGGGTCTTTCCATACCCCCCTGCAGATCTCGAGCTGAACAGGACCTCAGAAGGCACCTGCCAGCATCCTCTTTACAGGGTAAAGAGGCTTTTCTCAGTGTCCCTAGTAAACTGACTGCTGGCTTCTGCATCAAGAAGTGTCAGCTGTATTGGCTGAGTGACATTATTCAACAACTCAGGACAGTAGGCATGAGGCCCCAAGAAGTTCCTAGTACTGATCATTTCTTGGCTAAAGGGAGGGAAAGACCAACTAAAAGGGGAAAGTAACTATGGAACAAAGTTGCACAGACTTGCACCTTAATAGAACCCGAATTTGTTGTCCCACAGCTCCATAGGCCATTAGTCTACATGGATGGAGCTGGGTGTTTAGTACAAGGCTGAAATCAAGGTATCAGCTGCCTAACCGCTTATTGGAAGATTCTGAGAGACTCATCTGGATGGATTATGGATGCTGCAGAATCTAGTTCCTTGCAGTTGGAGTGAGGGTCTCCATTTCCTGATGAGCAACCAGCTTGGGGAGGACACCCTTTGCTCCTCTGGCCTCTCTCCACTCTTTGCATGGGACCCATGTATCTCAGAGTCAAGGATGGGACATATGGAGCTTGCTGATTCCTTCTCCTTCTCCTCCTCCTCATGTTTGCTTTGGTTTCTTGAGGGGTTCTACTATAAAGCTCAAGTTGCCCCCAAATCAAAATCCTCCTGCCTCAGCCTCCCAGGTCCTGACACAAGTATGGACTACCACACCCAGCTTCTATCCAGCTTCTCTGCTTCTCTGCTTCTATCCAGAGGAAGTTCTCCATTTTTCAAGAGCCTATGTACCTGTAGTAGCCCTAGGAGGTGACCTAAGATAATCTTGATAGTCTAAGTTTGTTTTGGGGTACACTGAGTCATCCCCCAAAGATAGATTGCAGTTCTGATATGCAAGTTCTCTAAATGGACCATTAATCATAAGTTCTTACAAAGGTAATCAAAATAAAATGAGGCCATCGGGACAGTTCCTGATCCAGTGAGACTGGCACTCTCAGAAACCACAGAGGGTGATAGCATGAGGTCACAGGGAGAAGATGGCCATGAACTAGAAGGAGGCAGCTGCAAGCCAACAACTCTGAGGACTGCTGGCATGTACCCAAGGCTGGAAGAGGCAAGGAAAGGTTCTCTCCTAGAGCAAGAATATCTGCAAGTGCCTGCTTCCAGACTTTCAGTCTCCAGAAGCAAGAGGCAAGACATTTCTGTTGGTTTTAAGCCAAGAGGTCTGGATGCCTTGCTGGCACAGGTGCCTTCTGCAGTAGCCCCTCCCCCACGCTCTCGCTGAATCCTAACCATTCCCCAGTACCCATGTGTTTATGCTTTGACCCCCAGGGTGGTGCAGCTGGGAAGTAGTGGGGCCTTCAGGAGGTCCTGAAGTAATTTCAAACACATATGTACCGGATTGTGGGACTGCAGAACCTTCCTATTTCTCTGTTTTGCTTCCTGGGTGAGGGGGTGACTGGTCTCCTCTGCCAAGAGCTCATGTCATAATGTGCCTTCTTACCACAGACTGAAAAGCAATGAGGCCAACCCACCAGGTACTAAAATCTCAGAAACTGTGAGATGAAATGAACCTCTCTACAAATTAACTGTCCAGGGCATGTGTTATGGTAACAGAAATGTCACCAGCGTACGCCCATAGGAAGGGCCACTGCATGTAAAATATTGTACACAAATATGCACAAACCCAAGCCTGAGAGCACATTCTAAGATGTCAACAGAGTGTCTGTGACAGGTAACAGGGGCTTTCAGTTTCTATGCCTCTAGAATCTCTGAACATTGATAGCAAACGCGTATTGCTTTTTCAGCCTTACACTGTTGTTAATTCAAGCACATACCTCCCCCGGGGAACT
The DNA here is from genome assembly GCA_028658305.1 of Pachyuromys duprasi. Classification (NCBI taxonomy): domain Eukaryota; kingdom Metazoa; phylum Chordata; class Mammalia; order Rodentia; family Muridae; genus Pachyuromys; species Pachyuromys duprasi. The sequence goes on along the minus strand of CM053761.1, from coordinate 29,529,397 downwards.
AGCTGATCATGTCCTTCCACACCCACATGCTCATGTGATCATGCTAAAACACAAACTTGCTATCACAAATGTGCATGTAACATTTGCCTAAAGAGCTCCTCGCCAACATCAGCTCTAACCCCCACCCCTCTAGCACAGCCCCGCAGCCCCTCCAGCTGTACCCAGAGCTGAAACTCAATCCTCTGCGGCCTGCCTCTTTTGTGCAGCCAGATGCAGTAACGATTCCAGCCCCTGTTGGCTCTCAGCTTGCAAGCTCCTACCTCCTCTAGGAGCTGTGTTCTGAAAGGCTCTTTGTTGCCAGGCAGAATGCTTTCTGGGGCAGTCTAAAAAACACTCTCTGCAGACATTTCCATCTGCTCTCAGGAGGCTCCTCTCCATAGAGGTTGAAGGAAGAAAAGGAACTTCACAGGTGCCCCTACCCCTCCACTACCCCGTGCTGTGCTGCCCACATCCTCCACATCCTCCCAAGTCCCGCCATCAATTCATTCATCTACAGAGGGATGGAACAAGGGGATGCCAGAGGCCATGGTGAGAAGCACCTGATAATACCCCACCCCTCTCTGCTGAGGCCTTTAATACCAGTTTCCAGGGGCTGGAATGGTTTTGTTTCGCAGCAAAACATGGGTTAAAAGTGGGGACTCTGTAGCAAGGCAAAGGTGAGGTTTATCTTCAATCCTAGCCCTTGGGGAGCAGAGGAAGATCAGCAGCACAAGACTAGCCTGGGATACAAGAGGTCCTGTCTCAAGACATCAGAAATAAATGAATGTGTAGGCTTTGCATGTGCCTTGATACACATCCGAGCAACAGTGGGTGCCGGCTGTGGATGCTCCAGGCCCAGGTTTTACATTTTGTGAGCCTCGGTTTCTTGTAGCAGGAAAAAGCAGAGCTTGGGTTTAATGTGGGCTTAGCAGGTGCTTGCTGCTCTCGGGAATGCCATCATTGTCATCAGATACGCAGCCACAGAGCCTGCCCTGACTGCAGGTACAGTGCTGAATGGGAGTTGGGCAGAGTCACTGTGTAAAAGGCATTATTTGAAGGCTAAGATCCAGTGGATGATTAAGAGATCACTTACAGCTTTATAGGAAAGGTTAGAAGAGGTGATCCAACCATCCCGGCTCTTTGTGTTGGCATCCCTCTTCCCAGGAGCCTCTTCCCCACCTCCAAAACCTGCCCCTAAGCAAGAGGTCTAAAGGAGCCTCAGCCCCACGCCACATCTTCCACAGCACAGAGCCAGGGCCTCACTTGTTCTGAAGTCCTGGTGTGTTGGCTGAACATGTAAGTCGCCATCATCCTTGTGTTCCTAGTTCTTGTTCTTACTTCCCAGATGGCAATCTTAACCCTGATTTCCAGGAGCGCCCTGTGCTGTATTCTGTCTACCTCCTAGACAGATGTGGTTTCATAAACACTACTGACTGTTCACCTGCTTGCATGTCCAGCTCCTCTATCAGGCTGAGCACCCTTTAGTACCATATACCTTTTCCACCAAGTTGAGCATCAGCCCCCATCTACTTGGTCTATGCTATTTCCAGCCCCTGCCATTAGATACCCTGGAGAGAGAGGACGGAGGATGGAGTGGTCCAAGAAGAGAGCTCAGAGGAAGGAGTCATCTATGAAAGGGGCTGACTGCAGGAGAGGCAGGTACATCAGTGGTCTCCCACTTATAAGGGAATTGCTGAACAGATGTTGAGAAGTTTTGAAGCATGAGATAAGAAGAATAAAGAATAGAAATGGGGGACTGAAGATATGTCCCAGCAGTTAAGAGCTTGGGCTGTTCTTCCAATTCCCAGCACCCACATGGCAGATCACAACCATCTGTCCATCAGTTCCTATGGATCTGAGACCCTCTTCTGGCCTCTGTAGGTACCGGGCAGTCAAGTGATATACAGATATACATGTAGACAAAGCACATATAATATATATGTGTGTATATATAATTTTAAGAAAAAGAATAAAAACAGAATGAAAAGAGCTTGGGTATGGGCTAACAAGATGGCTCAGTGAGTAAAGGCACTTGCAACCAAACTTAAGTCATAAAAATGGTGGCAGTCTAGCTCAGAAGATAGCCCCTTCCAAGAAGTACATTCAGTACAAGGTAGGATGCACATGGTAGAAGGAAAGAACCAACTCCAAAGATGTCTTCTGATTTCACACACCTTCTTGAGGAAAAAGAGCCTGGGTTTTAAGCTTGATCTCTTCTACAAGGCTCCCGGAGGACTGGATAGAGGGGAACTCAGTGAGCAGACTGCACTGTGCTTGTTAACCAGTAGGTACCCTTACACTCCACTGACTGCTGAAACAGACAGCTCAGCATCCCCCAACCACGCCACCCTTTTCAAACTCTGGACCAGTTACAAATAGTCACCAGCTCCCACTTGACCCAGGCCGCACCCTCCATCCCACTACCTCAGAGAATACCAAGCTATCAATTGCATGGCCTCCAGACTTGGGAGTCTCCCATGCTACTCTTCTTACCTTCAAGGCCTAGCTTAAAAGACTCCTCCAAGGAAGCCTTGCCTACCTCTCCCAGAGAAAATCTGCCTTCTCTCCTCACCTGTGGTCTCAGTACCCCAAGTTCCCCTCACTTACCTTTACCACACTGCCTTGCGACTGTTCTTCCTGAGGACAGTCACCTCTTCTCTCTCTCTCTCTCTCTCTCTCTCTCTCTCTCTCTCTCTCTCTCTCTCTCTGTCTCTGTCTCTCTTCTCTCTCTCTTTAACATATGCATGCACACAGAGAGAGAGCACGCACAAAATCCATGGTTGCAAAAGTTCCTTATAGGAAATGACACATATTTTCATAAAAACTATACTCTTAACCCTACTACAGACTTCCAGTCTCCTCTAGATTATCTAATACATGCAATTATATTGTACTGTTCAGGGAAAGCTGACAAAGAAATCAGTCTATGGGGCTGAAGAGGTGGCTCAGCAGTTAAGAGCACTATCTGCTCTTCCAGAGGTCCCTGGTTCAATTCCCAGTGCCCAGATGGAGTTCACAACTTCACACACTCATATATTCAGGCAAAACACCATTGCATATAAAATAAATAAATTTAAAAAAAAAGAAAGAAATTGGTCTATAATTGTCCAGTATGGAGTATTTTTTCCAAACATTTTTGAATGAAGGTGAGTTGAATCTGTAAGTGCAAAACCCTGTATGTAAAGGAGGACCAACTATAAGAAGAATGTGTCTCCAGGAGAAGGACACTGTGCTAATCATTCCAGAACAGCACTGCGGACACGCCATAATTGCTTGATGGCCATATTCTTAATACCACCTTGTAGTGAATGTACCTCTCGGAAGGAGCTATCCTCCGAGCTAAACTGCCACCATCTTCATGAGTCCAGCCCTGCCTACCTGTTAGAGTCCATTAGCGCCTGCCCTGTGGACTGCTGGTATTCCCCTAGAGGAAGAGGGCTAGAGAGAGCCACTGGACCCTCACCTGATATTCCAATCACTCTTTCTAGCCATTTGCCTGAAATTTTGCCCAAATTTCATGTAGCTTTGGGAGTCTAGGGAAGATCCTAGAGCATATAGGCTGGGAAAGACTAAGAAGGAAAAGGCTGCATTTGTGTGAGTATGGGGAGGCCATCAGCTACATGGCTGCCTTGGGGTCACCCAACACTCCTGTCATAACCTTCCGTCCCTGTTCTCCTCTATAAGTGAGCCCAATTCATTGGGTCCTCAGGGAGATCTGTGATGGAACTGTACTTTGGTTTGTTGGTAGGACCTTAGGAAAAGGGGGTAGGTGCTGTTTTATCTCCTCCAGGGTAAGAATTTTGGAAACAGCACTAAGTACTTGAGATATAAAGCCACACTTAGAAAAACAATTAAAAAAAAACCATACTTAAGGCCTCATATAAGTCACCAGCCAGGATCATGTACTCCATCTTACAGACACAGAACTCAGCAAAAAATGAGACGAAAGAACAAAGCAAGCCAAACTCAACCCCACACATGCCCATCTGGCCTTTGGAATAATCACCCTGCATCCTTAAGTGGCCCGGGTAGATGTTTCCTTTGCAGTTGTTGAAATCTACTCAATTTGGGTCAGTCCAGTCAATACGGTCTATTTGAATAAACATTAGGGGCAGTGTGTCCTACAGAGGAGCAGCTTGGTATTCTGACAGCCCCAGAGCAAGGTTAATTAGCTTTTTCCCTATAGCCACAGAAAGCTAAATTCTCCCAATATCTTCTTTTTCTTTGGCAGACAGAGTTTTCATAGAAATCTTTCTGAAAGGCAATGTGCCTACCAGATTAAAAGTCTCAGAGAGGCAGCAAGGTGGTTAGATTAGCTGAGGAAAAGGCTAGGGTAGGATTTAACCACTGTCACTTTCCATAAATGAGGGCAGATGGACGGCAATTAAGGGGAAACCATACCAACACAGGCACAACCACTGTGCCCGGCATTCATCCTCTCTGTGTGTCACCTCATTGTCATTCTTCGGAGCCAGGGCAGACCCTACCACCCTCCTCATCACCAACACAGTGGCTCTTCCTGCCTGCTTCTCTTCCCATTCCACAGCAGCCAGCACCTCCTTCCCACAACCATCTCTCCATCCCTGCCCTCAGGAGCCCTTCCTTGGCCTTCATATTCTAAACGGCTGCCCCTTCCTCTTTGTCACTCTTTGTTGATGGAGGATGTTCCCTGCCTTTCCCGCCAATCTCTTTGATCTATTAGGCCCTCCTTTCAGCTTACTCTTGTCTCCTGGTTGTGCTCCCCAGGTGAATTTATGCAAGCCATAGAAGATGTGGCTTATACAACAATCAATGACATCCTCAGAGCACCTTCCTAGCTCAAAAGCCATCAAATACAGAAACAGAACTCAGGTCCACAGCCAAACCTTACATTTATCCAGGGAACAGCCTACTTCCAGAAGCCCATGGAGGGCACAGGTCTGGGACTCTGGCCTAGGTTCCTTTCTATGGCCAGGCCACAAAAGGAGGAAGTAGAGAAAGTTAAGAAGGTATCCTCAGATAACAAGCATAAGCAGATGAATATGGCAGCACACACCTGTGACCCAGGTGTTTGGGAAAGTGGAAGGAGAACAGGAGTTCAAGGTCACCCTCTGGCACATAACTAGTAGGAGGCTAGCCTGGGATATATGAGACCATTTCAAAATAAAACAAACAAAAGATTGCAAGCAGCCTACACATATGCACAGTTTTCTGTATGTGTATTATACCTCAATAACAGTCACAAAATGCATTGTTTGGATTAACAGCACTGAACAATTGTAGCAAAGTAGAGAAATAAAAACGTTAATTCACTTTCCTACTCCTAATAATGTCCCAGGGAAGCCTGCACAAGGGAACTGTATAGATTCTGAGAAGGTAATTGTCTCCACTTGTGATGATATACAATCATCCGTCTTCAAAAAGACTAGCAAGAGTGGAAGGGCTAGAGGGAGAAGTATGAAAGATCATCTGAGCTAGCTTTTCCTTGCCCAAAGGAGGAGAATAAGAGAAAGGAGCCCGGCTCAGTCCAGGATCCCCTGCATCTCCCCCTCCCCCTTTTCACCCTCTCCAATACTGGCAGAAGGCCACAAAGGGCTAGGGGAGCTCAGAGGGTCTTCTCGTGGTTCCTGGGTAGCCTAACAAGGCCAGTTACAGCACAGCACATTTTTCTCCCTTTGATGTATGATCACTTAATTCCCTCCTTGATTGCTTTTCAAAAGCAATGTAAATTAATGCGAGCCCACATTGGGAGTCCGCAAAGGGCAAGGCTCTCTGTGAATCATTAGTACATGATAATAAATGCAAATAGGGAAGGATGCAAAAATGGCCTCAAAGCTAGAACTTCCTTATCCCAGGCCACCCTCTTCTCACTGGGAGATTCTCTCCGCCCCACTGAAGAAAAGGTTTCCAAGAAACTTGAAAACTACGGTGATTCTCACTGGAAAATGGCAGGAGAAGGAAAACCAGATGCTGAGAGAATCAAGTGGCTGCTACAAGGTTGTGATGGTTCCTCTTCAATGTCGACTTGACAGGATTCCGAATCACCATGGAAACACATTCTGGGTGTGTCTGTGAAGATGAGCCATCCACTTGGGCTAGGTTCCAAGGCTGAATAAAAAGGAGCAAGCAGGCTGAGCACCTGCATTCATCTGTCCGCTTCCGGACTGTAGATGCGATCAACTTGCCTTTCAGCCCTGAGGTGGTGTCTCCCTTGCTGTGACGGTCTGCACGCTCACACTTCCTCCCTTCCTTCCCTAAGTTGCTTTCCTCCAGTACTTTTGTCACAGCAGCAAAACTATAACTTGTCTAGATGTACGCCACTGAAAGAACGTATTGTCACAGTCAAGGACACACCAGAACTTTGTCCCATTTGCCCAGGATTTTTCTCCATAAACGTTAGTGTTGCCAATCTTGTCAACTTTCTCTTCTTGGCCAAGGCCAAATGGTTTCTACCTTGGTAGAACCTTGTTAGTTTGAACATACTGTCCCACTTCTTACCCCCCAAAAAGGTTTATGTGTCTAAAAGCTTGACCCTTAGTGTTGAAAAAAATCTAAGAGCTTTAGAAGGTAGGGTCAGTGGAAGGTTCTAGGCAATCAGGAACATACCCTCAGAAAGGATTGATCCAGTTCACAGAGGACCCTACCTCTCTCAAGAGTAAGTTATTTTAAAAGAAGCCACTGCTTTGCTCTGGTGCTCTGTGTGATAATGTGACCCTGCCTCCTGTAGCCACCCCTGTCATTGTGGTGCCAGTCACCATGAGGACCTCACCAAAGCCAAAGTGTTCCTACAAAACAGTGACCTGACATGCCTTTTGTGTGTGTGTGTGTGTGTGTGTGTGTGTGTAAGTACTCAGCCTTGGAACATTTTTCGTTAGAAAAAAGACTAATACGGACCTACCTGTTCTTCCCCTGTCTAGAGTGCCTCCCTTCTCCCCATGTGGCAAGATCAATCCTATACCTCTTTCTTAGTTTTCAGAAGACTCTTGAAAGTCTTCTCAATGCCTCAACCCTTCAGGGGAGCCTCCTGCTATTTTAGTGTGTGTAACAGAAACTGACAGAGCCCACCACTGCCTCCACCTCCTGAGTGCTGGAATTACAGGCACACATCACCATTCCTGGTTTGCTTCAACTTTCAGTGGTTTCCTGGAGAGTTGTAGTCATAAAAGTCTAACAGCTTATCTGGGCCCAGCAGGAAATGAGTGACAAAGTCTGGACAAGTGACTGACCTTTACTGTGTCTCATCTCTGATCTATCCACTCTGTCAGTTTACTCTGACCAAGCTAAGATGACAAAAGAGAAGCTGGCTTATCCCAGATAATTTCTGGAAACCTGGGGTTCACACCCAGCTCCCCCAGCACCTCACACTGTTCTGTAGTACAGAATTTAAAACTGGTTAGATCCAACAAAAACAATCATAATCCCATAACCATTTCTAAACATTTACATGTCACCTATGACATAAGGATGTCCTCATTCAGTGATGGTCAAATACCAAGAAAGGTACTATGGTCAGCCCTACTTCACAGGGTAAGTAAGCTGCCTGAGGGCCCAGCATCAGGGTATGGCATGCTGAGCATTTAAACACAGGAAGAAGGAAGGTTTTAGAAAACAGAACTAGATTTGGAGACATGCAAAACCAATGGAAGATTCTGGAAAATTTTGCCAGCACAGTCACATTTAACAAAATGTTCCATTAGGGTTTGATGATTTTCTCAACACCTCTAAACCAGCTACAGAATAAGGAATAAAATGTCCTAGTCACCATAGCAGGAAGCAGCACTGAGGGGAGGAGAGGCTGGTAAACCAAACAGATCATTGGGCAGGAAGTGGGTACAGGCTTCATTATGATGTCAGCTAAGGCAAGTTGGCCTCCAAAGGTCACATTTGCTCAACTGATGCCCTAAAAGGACAACTGTGACAAAATGGAATATCACAGGCTGGCTCCTGGCCCCAGGGCTTACTGCTTCAGAAGACAGAGAGGAGCCCATCCATGTATTTATAGGCCTCAGGCTGGCACAAACCAAAGCCACCTGGGGTCACTTGACATCTGCGTTAGTGCACATTTCCCTGTGTTTTTGTTTGTATCATTCGGCTTTAATCAGCCTGCTATTTGGAGCCTCAATTAAAATTTTACACATATCCAGAGCCAAATGACCAAGAATCTCAAAAAGGCCTCATGACCAAAACAGAACTTGAGACTACAGGTTCAGCAAGGCCAGCCCCAAGCTGGGACCAATGGGAAGTCCTGTAACATGTCACATTTGGAGGTCAGGGTCTTGGGAACAGGGGAGCATACCACTTCAAGTTCTACCAGCCATTCTTTTATTCTATAACCTCAGCCTAAAAAGTTGTCTTTTGGTCTTTGAACAAAATCCTAAATTCTTTCAAGGTCTAGCCCAAGAACCAGCATATTAGGAAGATTTCCTGAAGCTCATGCCCACACCGTGTCTACATCCTGCAGAGAGGAAGATGATGGGTTTATTACTTCCTTCCATCCCACTCCACATGTCACTCACAGACAGAACTGGCACATATGTGAAGTTGCCCTGGTTCCCAGCCTCAGAGAGATTTAGATGACATCAGGCAGGACATGGAGGCAGAGGCAGGACTACACCCCATCATCACCATGACTACAATGATTGGCACCGGGGAGACAGCCTGAAACTGAATGTGCTGTCCTCCATCCTGAGCAAGCACAGCTTTTATAAGTACAAAAACAAACTTTTCTAATGGACCACATGTTCCCCACACTGAACAAGTGTATTCTACTGCATGGGAAATAGATGTGTAATCTATTCTCAGAACATTAAATGACCTGCTGATGGCAAGAGCCATTGACAGAGTGCTTTGGGCACACAAGAAGTGAAAAAGTATGCCTGGTTGCTGGGTCACACCATGTGTTGGACCACACAGAGGAAACATTCAAAACCTTGTCACCCTAGACTTTGAGCTATATGTACTTTCATCCTTGGCTGACTTCAACGCTTTTTTTTTTGCAATAAACCACAGTACTAGAACAGATTTTTCTGAGTTCTATGAGACAATCAAACATGAGGAGGAATCTTAGCGGTCCCCATTAGGGAGGATCAGTCAGAGATAGGATGAGAACAGCTTTGCCTAAAAGGTTAATGAGTCTGAATTTACCCTAGAGTTAGTTGATATGGAACTGAAGGGTCCTAGCCCAGGGCTGTCACGTCCAAGTCAAGTGCATATCTTTGAAAGATAGAAATGAGTGGAGGGGAGGGAAGGAATAAAGCAGGGAGACCAAGACCAAGGAGGAGATTGATGAGCCAGTCCAGGTGAGAGCTGATAAGCCCTTCATATAGGCAGGAGTTGCGGAAGAGCGCTGAACTCAAAAGATAGCTAAAACATGCTGCAAGGACATAACCAATTACTCTCTGTGGGGAATAAGACCAAGCCAGGATGACTCACAGATTTCTGGCCAAGACAACTGATGGATAATGAACCAAGTCCTGAAGTGACGCTAAGGCTTGGGGGGAGGGGAGAGGTCCTACCTCCCAAGTCCAGCCTGATGTCTTTCACTGTATACATTCTGTGACCCAGAGCCCAGCAGGTACTTCATCCATTCATTTTTCTCTCCTGGAAGCCATCTTTTTAGTCCTTTGCCCTCAGTGGTCACCAACACCACTCGCTCTCCCTTAAAAGCCTCTCACTTGGCCAGTCTCCCTGACCTTGATTTCCTTGCTGGCAGAATCGCAAGAAAGACATTAGTAGCTTTGTGAAAGGGGGTCAGGGCAGTGGCAGATGTGGCTGGGTTGAATGATAAAGGCTAAAGAAACTACATACATATAAGCAGATTCAGACATCAAGATGGGGACCGTGGTGTGGCACCAGGGACTGTGATCCCAGGGATCTTAGAGTAGCAATGTGAAATAGTGAGGAAGAAGGTCTCTCCTGTCTATGTATAAACCATCTGCTTGGCTAGGGCTTAATGGCACAAACTCAGTTCAAGCTATGGTTCCTCCAGACATCACAGAGTGACACACTTTCTGGATAAAATTCCTCCAACTTGTCACTAAGCCCAGAAATGGATCCCATGACTCCTGGTATTGCTGGGATGACTCCAATAGTCCTCATAAGCAAGGCAGAGGTCTGTTAGAAGCAGCCCCGGGGAGCGCTCATTTCTGGCCTTTGCTTCTCTGTCTATCCCATCTGCACCCCAACCAACACACTAAATGCATAGTTAGCTTTGGTTCTCTTGGCCTTCCTCCTTTCTTTGCTTACTCGACAGTGACAAGGCTGCAAAGGGAATATCATCCTATTCTAGCCAAAGGAGAGTCAAGAAGGAGAAAGGCAGAATAGGAAAAACGAGGGACAGGACCCACCAGTCTCTGGATCTCAAATGGAAACCTTAATGAGAAAAGAGACTCATTCATGTATTTTTCTAAGGAGGCAGTAGGGTGGATAGTTGGAAACAGAGGCTCTGGAATGGAGACAACAAGGACCGGGATCCAAATAGGCAATGTAGCTGTGGACCAGGCAAATCACTATGCATTTCTGACCCTCAGATTTCTCATCTGTACAATATAGAGGAAAGCCTGCTCCTTGAGTAGATGTAGGACTTTAGCAAGCTGAAATCTAAAGTACTACAGGCTCAGTAAACACCATCTATTTTTACTGTTGGCTCACTAAACCTGGAGATCTGAAGAGCTTCAAAGTCCACAGGCCCCACAGGGAAGTATGCTCTGTGCTGGTGTTCCTCACTCCTGCAGAATGACTAAGAGCACATAGTCTGAGCCAAGCACAGCTGGAAGCCTCCAGAGAGGTTCTGTGATCCCCATTCTAGCAGGTGAGGAAACAGTGTGAGAGAGAAGGATTTGGACAGACAACCAACACTGTCTTCTACAGCCACCACTATTTTGTCCACACTCTGATTTGAGGCACCTGAGTCTTTTTGTTTTAGTGAGTTTCTATGGAAAAAACAGACAATGGAATAAAATTTTTTAGGCCAAGGTTCTGGTCTGGACTTTGTCATTGCTTGGCTGAATGACCTGAGAACTAGTCTACATCTCTGTCTCACTCCACCAGGGTCTTCAATAGGGGCCATATATCCAGGACCTATGTTAGGCTCGACTTTTAAGAACCTGAAATACTTGGGCAGAACAACTTTCGGAGAAATAGCAGAAAAGACCACCATGGTTTTGTATAGATGATGGGGTGCTTCTCAAGGAGTTAGTCTCCCAAGAGTGACTGGGCTTAGGACTGGAAAAGAAAGACAGCAGGGTACTCCAGGGAGACAGGGACAGATTAATCCAAGTCAAACCAACAACCATACATTTCATGTATTAATCCAACTGATAGGACAGGACCTCCTAGAAAGAAGGCAGGGGCCATGAACTAACCATGAGGATGTCACCAAAGTGGAGGAGGAAACTTCCATGTCTATAATGTGACAAGGAAAGTTAGACTACGGTCTATCAAGATGTGTGGCACCCTGAGGGTATTGCATATGCCTTTAAGCCCTAGCACTTGAAAGGAGAGGCTAGAGGATCATAACAAGGTCTAGGGCAGCCTGGGGTACATTAAAAAAAAAAAGCTCTGGACAGCATGGGCTACAGAAAAAGATTTCGTCTCAGAAAGACTTATTTATTGTTTGGGTTTTTTTGTTCTTTGTTTTTTAGTTTTATCTGTATAGTTGTTTTGCCTGAATGTATGTATGTGCATAACGTATACGTCTGGTGCCCATGAAGGCCAGAGGAGAACACTGGGTCTCCTGGCATGGATGACTGTGAACCACCATGTGAGTGCTTGAGAACTAAATCCTGGTCCTCCGTAAGAACAAGTACTCTAAACGCAGAGTCATCTCTCCTACTCCACTTTTGTCTTTGTTTTTGACAGGGTCTTAAGTAACCTAGGCTAGTAAGTAACTAGGTAGGTTCAAGCCAAAGTTGACCTTGAACTTCTGATTCTCTGCCTCCGCCTCTCAAGTGTTGCAACTGCAAGCACTTGCTACCACGCCCAGCTCAAAAACAACACAAAACAAAAAGTGTGGCATTTTGGCAAGGTCATTTGTACTTGAAGCATCATCTGTACCAAAAGTTCTGGGGCTTGAAGATCTGTTTCAGATTTTCTAGTGCACTGACAGATAAGAGTTTTGAAGTAGGGAGAGTGTCAATGTTATTTCTTTCCTGTGTTACCTTTGCTTTTTTTTTTTTCATATGGTTGGTTGGTTTTAAATTTTTTAGTTGCAGAAACTATACATCAGGAACAATCATTTCTTTGGTACTTTTCCAGAAGCCTTAAACTACAGTGGCAAGTCTGTTTCCTTTAAAAATGGTAGGTCGAGAGGGAGTCCATTTAAAGATGGAAGAGAATGCAGGTGATGCAGATCCATGAAAGTTCATAGAAAGCTTCAGTTTTTTGAAAGCTAGCCCCATACTCTCAGTCCTGAGATGGCTGCACAGCCCAGAGAAGGAAAGAGCACCACAGGTCATGGCACCAATTACAGAAATGAGATTAGAACTCAGGTCTTAGCACTCCTGGCTGCACTCTTCCACTCTTGCCTTGCTTTCCTCTTAAGGGAGAAGGAGAAACTGTGCTCTTTTCTAGCACACATGCTTGCCCTCTCTAAAAGAAACATAGCAGAGAACGAGGCTCCTTTTCATTGTGACCAGAAAAGGCCACCTTTCCTTTTACATCAACCTCAGAGACACTCTCCAAGGAGGATTCATATGTCAGGGAGTGCTGGCCTGGAGAGGACACAAATCCTGCAGAAATCTGTCACTCCTGAATCCATCAGTCTGTTAACATCACTTATCAGTGCTGGGAAGGAAAGGGAAGTTGGCATTTTGATGCCAGCATCAGCCTCTAGCTATTGCACAGGCCTTGTCAAAGGAGTGGCCTGTTTTCAAAGCAAAAGTCTACAGCAGAATCAGCTCAGAACCTGTGAGACCAACTTGAACCTTATCATTATACTGAGATTATAGGCCAGGAGATTGGCTTGGATGTTAGGTGGCTATAGGATCTGTGACATCCTTCTTAGGCTCTCAAGGCCTCAGTGTACCCACTTTCAAATAGAGACAACAGTTCCCAGTGGCTTCAATATTTCAATAACCACTAAATATTATACATACCAACAGTTTGTGATTCTTGGACTAGGCCACACACATACAATACATACACATAATGTATAAAAAGAAAGAATTATTACTGCTTTCTCGTGTAGTATTGGAATTAAACCACACAGTTGTTAAAAGGCTGAAAAGAGCTTCCTTACTGACATGGTGAACTGCAAGAGGGAGCTCACGTAAACAGAATGAATGTGAACCCTTTCCAAAGCTGACCTGTCAAATCGACCAACAGGGATGGAATCTGACTCTTGAGGATAGAACTCCAGAGGGCATTTCAGACATGAAAGTGCCTCTCCTGTTGACCTTGGTTTCCTCACTGCTTTCGGTTGAGTTGTCCACTGCTCTCCAGAGCCTGGTGCCTGCCCTCCAGAGAAGACCCATCTTTCAGGCCTGTAAGCATTAGACTGATCATTGTACTTGCTTGTAAGGAGCAAAACTTTCATCATCATTGTTTTACCATGTGCTGGTGCTTTCAGTGGTCAAACCTACTGTAAAAGTCTGCATGGCTTTCATTGAATGTCAATCAATGCTTAGTTATCTTCCTTTTCATCTGTGGTCTATATTATCTGTCTGTCTCTGTCTGTCAATCTGCTCTCTCTCTCTCTCTCTCTCTCTCTCTCTCTCTCTGTGTGTGTGTGTGTGTGTGTGTGTGTATATACAGCAGACCACTGAGTCAAGAAAGATACTTCTTTTGATTCCTACACACAGCAAAAATGAGGGTAGAAGTAATAAGTGTAGAGTAATTCCCTTCCTCTCTTTATACTAGACCCCCTCAAGAAACTATTCCTGGGGCGTGTGACATGTGCAGTCACCTAGCCCCTAGCACTGTCGTAAACTCCATTTGTGAACAGGGAACTGTACAGTTTCTCATTTTTTACTGACTCTTGCACATCATGTAGCTGGATTCAAACAATGTGGCTAGTAGTAAGCTCTAGGAAAGATCACAGTCTATCTCCAGTGTTGTCTCTAGCACCAGAAAGTCCAAACTATATATGGGGAGAATCCACCCATGCAAGGAAAGACCACAAAACAAGAGGCAAGGGTCTTTGGGGCCTTTCTCTTTGCTCTGAAGAACATTCACATGTCACCAAGCAAGGATAAACACTCACATGTGGGCTGGAGGAACCCAGCCTGTAGAAAGGCACGCAAAAGAGAAGCAGGAAATAGGCAGGTGCACTGTCCTCTCCATACATAATGGGGCACTTTCCAGCACTTCTCCAGGCAACAGCCAATTTCGGCAAAGAACCTTAACCGGAATCTGATGCGGTTTCCTTGCTGTCCGCATCCAATATCTGCCCGCCTCCCCCTTTCCCTTTCTAAGCCAGCTATCTCCCATCCCCAGCACCTCTCAGCTGCTAAAAGCCTGAAAAGTTTAATCTCCAAGAAGGATGCTCAAGAGTCCTGTTATCAGTGCTGCTTAATTCTGCATTTGCCATGCGCTTAATCATCTGCATCAGACCACACTCTCCTGACTTCACACTCAGCTTAAAGGAGCAGCACCGAGAGTTGTTGACACTTCATCGGCTCCTCACTGCACTCATCAGCACAAATGCAGACTGGCAAGGCTGGGGGCAGGTGCAATTTTGTCTTGTTTGTCAATAACACTAAGGTTCCAGGCAGCTGATTGGATTTTTTAAAATGTCTTGGCATTTCATCCCTTCACTGTCAATCAAATGATTTTCAATGGCCCGTGTTTCTTTCTTTCTTTGTTTTGTGTCATGGTTATAGTGGTTCTGCTTGGAGCTGCCACATCACCTTCCCAGGTCTCATTCCTAATGGCTTTATCATATTCCCTGAAATGGTCACAACCATCTAACATAAAACCAGTCCTTTCAGCTGGGCATTATTGTGTTCATTCTGCTTCTCTTCATTTTGTTAAGGGACACATAAAATATCTACATATTAGTGAACATGGCACCCACAATTTCCCAGTCCTGGGATGAGTCAGGCTATCAGGTAACCTCAATTTTTGCCCAGTGAGATAAGCAGCTGTTTTGTTAGTTCTTGTACCCATGGAGCAGTGCAGCTGGCCCTTGGAGATAGTAAACGCTTCAGTTATGGCTTTTCACTCTACAGACCCCGTGGTTCCAAGCACAGGGTCCAGACAGCTTTAGATCCTCCTCCACTCCTCAGTGATACAAGTGGTGGCAGATACCCAGCCACAGGAGCTGATATGGACATCAGTGTCACTTGTTTGGGGATCCAATGGCCAACATGTCTATGGCCTATGGCACCTAAATTATATGCCATAGAAAGAACACAGTGCATGAGGAGTGACATCATTTTGCATCTGTGAACAAACTCAAGCATTGTTTCACTGTGGACACAGCCATGGCCAACAGGCTGGGGCTACTGGTCTTCCCTGCCCCTTCAGAACTTGGAAGTATGGTTATGACATTCCTTTACCTCACAGCAAGACCTCAATGCTCCACATGGCCTCCATCCTCTAAATGCTGGTGGTTGTGATGGCACTGGGAATTCTGAAAGGGTTCTCCTAGAGGTCATATGCCTATGTACAAGCAGCACAACACTGCTGTGCCTGGTGCCGGAGATGGTGGCCTGCTTCTGTCTGTACCTGCACTGCACACAGGGAACTGAGTACCTTACACCTGCCAACCTAAAGCAGCTGTACAGATATGGGGGGAGGAGAGCTGAGCCTCAGCAGTCAACATGGCTGCTGTTTCATAGCAATGGCTACTACATGGACCTGGCCTGGACACAGTCTGCAGTTATGTGCTATAAGATGTGTTCTTTGTAAACTGATGGGATCCCCAGCCCCTCAACATTGTCTCTAGCTCTACCTGACTCTCGGAGGTGTCACCTTCCAGCTCCTTCCTCATATACTGGCTGACCTTCCACCTCATCTGGTGACCCCTTGGTCCTGGGTGGCACTGATTTCTCCATACACTGAAGATTTCGTTTCTTTGGAGGGGGGGACCCACAGTATATGTTTATGGATGAACATGTGATATCTTGATACCTAGATACAATGCAATATTCAATTCAGGATAAGCTTATTTGTTTCAAACATCTGTCTTTTCTTTTTGGTTGAGAGCTTCTAAATCTTTCTGCCTAATTTTTCTGTATAGCAATGTAATGTATAGCATGTTACCCATTCTGAAATGTATGGAATGTTATCATTCAGTTTAGTCAACCTGATGGACAAAGA
Organism: Pachyuromys duprasi; assembly: GCA_028658305.1. Classification (NCBI taxonomy): domain Eukaryota; kingdom Metazoa; phylum Chordata; class Mammalia; order Rodentia; family Muridae; genus Pachyuromys; species Pachyuromys duprasi. The sequence goes on along the minus strand of CM053761.1, from coordinate 29,513,179 downwards.
CCCTGGTTTTGTTTTTTTAGCTGTTAATTATTGCTTTTGAGAGCCTGGAATTCGAATCTTAGCTTTGTGTCTTCCTGGCTCATGAGACCTTGTGAAGCAACAGTATTCTCCAGCTCATAGCAGAGAACAGAAAGCGCCTTATCCAAACACCCTCTGAGTGTTTGATATTTTTCTGATCCACCAGACCCTGTGCTAAGAGAATTCCAAACAGTTACTCCTGTCCACTGAAACCCTGACATGGCCATAGCTAGTAAACAAAGAGTTAAAGACAAAAAAAAAAGTACCATGCTAAATGTCCTCAGGAAACAAGTGGAGTTTTCAAAGGGGCTTTGTGAGTCATATGTTGCCATATCATGCTGTCAATAGGCTAGTAGTCAAGAAAATGTCACTTAAAGGCAGTTTGACAAAGGTAGAGGATGACATTATAAGTTGTACACATGTTTTGTGTGCCTAGAAAAGGCGAAATCTACTGTGAGAAAGAAGTCAAACTACATCCCACAGAGTTACAATCATGAGCCGTGGGGGAAAAAATTAAGTGCCCCTTAAATGTAACCAATGTGGTTTTTCTTTAAGATAAATCAGCTATATCACAGAAACTAAACTTGCCTTATTTGAGTAGATGTTATAAAGACCCTATATACTCTATGTTATGTGGGGGGAAGTCGGCAAGAATCCTTCTGTTCAGTCCATAATTATTGGCACTTCTTCTGCTTAAACCTGGAATAAATAGAAAAATGAAGAAATGGAATGTACAGATTCTACCCTGTACTAGTTGAATATCATGTGGAATCCAGCAATCAGCACCATACTAAGGTCAATGTCACATATGCTCAAGTCTGAAATCCATCAATACCAGTAATATCATGGTACTTTCCTGATGCAACCCAAGCCAAGACTGCAACCTAAGATCACTGTCTATAGGTGATTTGGCAATACACAGTGCAGGCCATGAAATAAATCTAATGTGAGCCTAGCAGTAGCTCCCTCAAGCCAAGTTCCTAGACCTCCACTCTCTGCCCTTGATAGACAGCCAATACTACTCCAGATGGATAAATTCTCTCATCTAGAAATACCATTTTGATGTCTGAAAATTGGGTTTCTAACAGGAAGGCTCAATAACATCAGACCAGGAAGGACAATGACAGAAGCCAACTGTACCTTACTCTCTCCCCTTCAACCACTGTCTCTATCTCTCACAGACCTCCCCCATCCTCCTCCATCTAGGCTGACAGACCACCAAGATTCTGAGTGAGCAAAGGGCAGTGTGGACACTTCTGAATCCATGGATGATGGAACCAGTGTTGATACTCAGGTGACAGGAAAACCTCAAAGCTGAGGCAGATGCTCATCCAAATGAAGCAGTTCTAGGAGAAAATGAAAGCTTGCCCACTAAGACATCTGCTGTTCATTAACCTCCGAAGCAGAACTACAGCAGAGCCATCTGCTGGGACAGACTCCAGAGGCAAAGACTTCCCCACCCCTGGGTATCTCTGTAAGCTCCCAGAAAAGGCCTGGTCTTGAGTGGAGACAGAAAGAGGCTTTGCTCTCAAAGCCTTCTGACTCCTTCCAAAGTTGGGAGCCGCCAAAATCATGATCAGGAGACAGTCTCACAGACATGCTGTCACAGAACTTGATGTCTGCCATGAGGTAAGCAACATGACATCAAGGAAGACAGTTTATTCCACATCAAGTACATGTGACACTCAAGGAGACAAAGAATGAAGATGAGGGTGATGTTTGGGCACAGTGACTCCCAAGTGGCCCACCTGACAAAGAACAGGGAAAGAAACCACTATGTCTTGAGTTGTCCCATGGACGAGGCAATGAGCTAGGCTGTTTCAGAAGGATTTTGTCATTATGTCTTCCCAAGTCTATGCCCTAGGCATTGTTACTTGCCTTTTTACAAATGACAGAGCAGGGTTTCAAACTCAGGTCTTCCAACTTCCAGAAAAAGCAGCTGGCTTCTTTCACTAGCCACCAAAGCTACTGTCTTTGGTTTTGGAGGATGGGTGGGAAGGATGGGAGGAACGGATACAACAAAAGCTATTTGTGGGGCTCTAACAAAAGATTATGCATGGATGGGGTTCAATGCTTTTGATGCTTTTCAAGATGGCCAGACGGAGACTTAAATGTAGCCATGGAAACAGCCATGGTTAGGAGCTGCAGCCAAGTCAGTTCACCCCTGAGGCAGTTGGGATGCGGAACCCTGGAAACTTCCTTGACGAAGGGACTGGCCGCAGCTCCCACCACCTTATTGCTAGTCTCAGCCTTCCCTGTCTTCCCGGCTGAGACACTTGAAGGCTCAGCCCCCTACTAAGACATCAGCCAATGTAGACATCAGAATTCCTATGATGCTAAGCCTTTATCTCCCTCCAAGACCCCCAATTCCAAGGAGCCCCCAAACCCTTTGGATGGTCCCAAGATAATCTCTGTCTAGTCTGCTTTGCTCTAGTGAGATCAGGCCCTATTCATGATCTCTCCTCTGGAGCAGAGGCTCTCCCCAACCCCCCAAACACTAGTCTCCTTGTACCTCATTCACATGCCTCCTCCTGCATTCTAACCCAGGTGTGCCTGGCCCCTGGAAACTTCATTTCCAAGAACATCTCAAGGTAACACTGGGCCCAAACCTTCATGGAGCCTGCAGTCCATGACAATGGCCTCTCACAGCCTGGCCTCTACTGAGTTTTCTGTTGAAAGCTCAAACCCCCTCAGGGCAGGAGTATCATGTCCCCAGCCTCCATGGTGGAGAACAGTTGATGGCAGAAAACAGTATGTTGCCCTTGGCAGAAGAGACATGGTGACTGGAAGGTACAGGGCTGAGCCACATCTGTCCATTCAGATCAACTCTGAAGGCCGTACTGCCCTCAGCTGCCCCTGGGAGTTCAGCAAGGCTTCCAGTGGACTCTATCAGAGTCCAGCCTCTCCCCTTGTCTAGTCTCGCCTCCTTCCTTCTTGTGCAGATCTTCACTGTGAGAGAAATCTCCAGAACTTGCCCAGAGTCTCAAATCCACAGACTAGTGCCCAGAGAACCCAGTGCAACAGGGATAATGTCTTCATTAAACTGGAACCCAAGTATCCCCTAGCCATGTCTCTGAAGCTATTGTTCCCCCTATAACCAAAACAATCACCTATACTCTCAGGCTCAGGAGTGTTAGTGTAAGCACTGAATTGGATTGCAATGCTCATTCTGCCACACACATGCTGCGTACCTTGAGGAATTACTCAACTTGCCTGAACCAGTTTCTTTGCTTTAAATTGATCATTGAGTACTGGAATGGTCATCCTGGCAGTTCATAGCAATTTAAGTTACACTACTCATTTACCATTTACTAAAATCTTACACCCCAGTCTACCTGTCATCGCCTCCCAGAAGCCCTTCACAGCACTAAAGCTGGAACATTCTGCATTCCTGCAGTGCCTGGCCCTACCTCACCATAGCTCTTACTCACTACATTTTAATTACCTGATTTTTGCCAAGAAGCTCCAGGAGGGAATACGGCTATGCACTCACTCGGTGTCCCTCTGGGCCAAGATTAGAGCCTGGCACAAGCTGGTACTTCAAAAGTATCTGGAGGTCTGGAGAGAGGCCTCCGCTTATACCTCATAAGCACGAGGACTAGAAGTCAGATCCTCAGAACCCATGCAGATGCTTGGTAGGAATAGTGACATGCTATGTTGGCAGAAAGAGAGGGGACAGAAGTCAAGGGCACAAGCTGGCTAGCTAGACTACCCATATTGGCAAGTTCTGGGTTCCATTGGAGACCTCAGTAAACATGGTGGAGAGCAATTGAGGAAAAGTCTTGATGTCAGCTTTGGGCCTCTACACAAATGTCCATATATGCCCTCATATGCACCATACAGAGACACGTGCAAAAAAAAAAAAAAACCTTAAAAATTTGCTTATTAAGTAATGAAGCTAGAGAACCCTGGCATTGACACAGCCTTTACAAATGGTTTCCACGGGTCAAGACTGCATTCGATTTTCATGGTAACCTTGCACCCCTTCCTGCAGATGAAGATGCAAAGAGCATATCCGGGTGGAGTCAGATAAGCACAGGTTTCCTTCCCTTCCCCTGTTTCTGTGACTGCCTCATTTGGAGATCGCCACCCTAGCAATGCATGAGCGAAAGCAGAAAACAATGGAAGAACTGGAATTTGGAAGCCGCTTAGACCTCAAGTCAGAATTCTTCATGTGTCAAAACCCTAACCAACAGGGCCCTGTGACATTCAGCAAAGCTGGAGCAAGCAGAGGGCTTACTGAAAAGCCAGAGGCACAAACTCCTAGTGCTCTCACACATGGGGCTCTGGGCTGAGCATTAATAGGCAGCCTCTACAGCACTGTCAGAGTAGGGGGGTCATCCCCCTTCCCCAATTTATACACCCCCACCTCCCTTGATGGCTGCCACCCAGCCCTCTCCTGGGCCGGAGCTAGATGTGTTTTGTCATCTGGTAGCTTCGGCTCTGAACTTATCTCTGTTTCTGTGTTGAACACTAGCTGTCTCCACTCCCTGAATACCCTATCAGTCAGGAGACAAAATGGGGGGGAAGGGAGGGGCTGGCACACAAAAGCCCTTTTCCAGCTTCAAAATACAAAATCTTCTCTCTTATTGCCCATGGGGGAGGGGGAACATGACAATTCTACACCCAAATTCAGTACCAAGCCGATCTTAACCTCCCTGAGGTCTTTTTTTTTTAAGTGCTAATCAAATGCATGATTTTTTCCCCCTAAAGAAACTGTGATAATACAATTAGTGATACACAGAGACCTAAGCTGGGAAAGGCTGGTCCTCCCCGCCCCCAGCCTCAGCAGCCATAGGAGTGAGGCTTTGAAATGAAGAAATCTATTGTCCCTGGGAAGCTAAATCACAAATCCCAGCAGAGTGGGGATGCTGGGAACCTCCCTTTGTGGAGGCAGCCAAAGGCTGTGCTGTACAAGCTTTAGAGGCAGCCGTGCCCAGGCCCATTCTTCCCGTGGCTTGTTTAAGCTTCCACCGGCCATAAATATTGGTCTGCTAGGAAAGACACTCAGAGTGGGGAAGGAACACCCAGGACATGGCTGACCCTCACCCGAAGACACGGGGGGGGGGGGCAACTCCAGACGGGGTACCATCAAATGGATACACAAACCAAGTCATGCGTGTTCTTTCAATTCAGATTTTCCGGTTACAAAGAAAAAGAGGTGAGATTCATGTTAATGTTGTATCTTCTTTACCCTGAATATTCAAACTGTTACTACCTACATATGTAATACGTATTAAAACATTTTACATTCCTCATCCTGTCTCTGTGTGTATGTTGCCGTGTATGTGTGTGCGTGTGTACATATGAGTGCATGTGGAACTCAGAGGTCAACCTCCAGTGTCATTCTTCTGACATAGTCCACCTTGTTTTTTGAGACAGAATCTCTCCCTGACCTGGAGCTTGCCGATACTCATCTAGGCTGGTGGGCCACTGAACCCCAGAGATACACCTGACTCTGCCTTCCCAGCACAGGGATTACAAGGTGCACAACACCTATCATTGCTTAGCAGTATAGTATGCCCTGCTTCTCTATTCTGTGGCCCTCTCCCTGCCCCTGCTAAAAGTTATCTTCAAGAAAGCAGGGACTCTTTTGTTGGCTACTATAGCCCTAGACCCTAAGTTGGTACCTGGAGTCCGTACTCAACTGTATTTGTTGAATGGATGGATGGGAGGAAGAATCTATTGAGTGCTTGATTTAATCCTTGGACAGAGCCCCCTGGTCCTGTTCTCTAAGGACTGAGGGGATTCTTACGGTACTGGAACTGGGTAAGTCCCAGGTAAACTAGGACAAGCTTGTTATTATCCTCATCTGCATTAAGTACTGTCAGCCACATCTTACTAGGTAAGACTCTCACACCCAGAGACCCGAGACAGAGGATTCCAACCAAACCAACTCTTGAGTTCCCTTCCAACACTCTAATCTTTTCATTTTTCAAGTTTGTTACTGTTTCATATCATTCCTGCTCAAAATATCATTTCCTGCCAAGCCCAGTGATGGCGACTAGGATTGTCCCTCATTTACTCAAGGGTTTTCCTGGGTCTGTTTCCATAGTGCTGGGCACTGCTCTAGGTAGGAGGCTACAGCAGACAACACTGGGCCTCTGCCTGTGTGAGGTACAGATTTTTCAAAATGAGATTGGCTGTGTATATCTGAGGTCTACAGCAGGCTGTGACAGGATAAACATACAGTTAAAAGTTTACTATCATGACACAAATTAACATACCTCGCATCTTGAATATTTGCTTCTTTTGTGACAAAAACAGCTAAAATTTATTTATTTAACAAAAAAAAATCCTTAATAGAACTCTTTTTTTGTTAAGAAGCTCCTTATTGGGGACAAGTCTATTAAATACCATGCCCGTGTTGTATAGCAAACCTCAGACTTGTTCTTCCTCCACATCTGTTATTTCTGTTCTCTGCCCCACCCCCAACCCCATTCCTAGTCACTGGCGTTTCATCTCTACCTTTGTACTGCTGGCTTTTAAAGGACTTCACGTGTGATTTGTATTCTCTATCTCTGTGTTTTTAATTCCTTTCTTTCACATCTTTATATTTTTCTTTCTGCATCTATCTTATTTGACTCAACACGATGCTTCCCAGGTTCTTCCATGGAGTGGCAAATGCAGGTTCTCCATTTCTACAGCCAAACAGCATTCCTTTGTGTGTCGTAGAGAGATAGATAGACAGACAGACAGATAGATGTCCTTTTCTGTGCTCATCTCCATATCTCTGATGCTATGATTATGCTATACGAGCACAATTCTGGCATGCTCACAAGGTGGGAAGTCTCATCTCTTTGGAGCAAGCTACTTTTGTGACACCATAGTTTCCACTGCCACATAAAGGCAGCAGCACAGAAAGGCTGTGCTTCCAGCTCACGCAGATGTGGTTTAAACCTAAGGTCTGCCATGTGTAAACTCTGGGTAAGTCATAGTCTCCCTATCCTACTCTCCCTATAGAAAGCAGAAAGCCATCCCAGCTCCAGCACCTGTGTTGAGAATGGGCTCAGATTATTTCCGTGCTGTGGACTCTCTAGGAAGCAAGCCCCAAAATGGAGACCCTTATACAGGAAGTGGGTTAGCAAGCACTTTCAGCTTCAAACTCCATGGAAAGGAAGAGAGGGAAGAGAGATCAGATAATGTAAGAAGCCTGCCTTTGGAACAGTCTCAGCGAGGCCTTCGTAGACTCCCAAGAGAAGCCAGGGCCTGAGGTGGTCCTACACAATTGGTCCAGGCTGGGGTAAAAGAGCCAGGCCTCTGAGAAAAAACAAGTTCTTGGGTGACACTGTTATCACCCATATGGACATTTTCCTTGGAGGGCAGACAGCAAGTGCTATCATGCAACAATATCCCAAGACCCAGGGAAGATCTTCAGTCTTGAAGGGATACTAGAGTTTAGATCTTGAACATCATTCACAGACCTTGGCTTGGTCCCCAGGATGTTGATACTAGAGGCAATGAAATCTTTAGGAGATCAGGCAGGACCATGAGAGGCATGCCCTAGAAAGAGACTGAGGAAGCATCCTCGCAGTCTTAGTAACTTTCCCTGCTGCTATGGTAGAATGCTCCAACAAGGAGGAAGGGTTCTTCTGGCAGTTCAAGGTCACAGTCCATCTTGGCAGGAAGTCCCAACAGCAGGACCTTGAGGCAGCTGGTCACAGAGTATCCACAGTCAAGAAGCTGGAAGAGACAAATGCTGCTTGGCTCACAAGCAGCATTTATAGAGTCCAGAATCTCAGCCCAAGAAAGAGTACCATTCACAGTGGGTGGGTCTCCCTACCTCAGTTAATCTACATGAGATATTCTTCCCCCCCCCCATGTCCAGAGGTCTGCCTCCACAGTGAACCTAGGTCTCATCAGGTCAACAGATGACATTACCTCTCTTTCTCTCTCTCCTCTCTTCTTTCTCTCTCCATCCCATGCCCCTTCCCCTCTCCTCCCCAGGAAAAGAAATTGGCAGTTTTACTCTACCATGTACTTGAGCAATGATGTACTGCCAGGCCTCAAGCCTAAAGTGATTATGGCCTGGAGCCCAAAGAAACATCTTTATAATCAACCATCCCAGGTATTTTGTGAGAGCAGCAGAGAGCTGCCTATAATGAAAGCAATCTCGGTCTACCCTGTTGCTTGTTTGTGTTTCTTTTTTTGTTTTGTTTTGTTTTGTTTTTGAGACCATGTAGCCCAAGGCTGGCCCCACACACCCACCATCCTCTTGCCTCAGACCCCCAATGGCTGGGATTACTGGTGTGCACCATCACACCTGGCCACATCTGTTACAAAAAGTACAGACAATAAGTGTCCAGCCATAAAGTCACGACAGAACTTTACTTTGAAGTCTCAGCAGTCCCACTCTGGGCTTTCTCTGTCCTACCTCTCCTGTCTTCTGAATGGACCCCATCTTTCTACTAGGTAGCACAGTATCCATGTCTGACTTGCTTGTTTGTCCCTTCTACAGTCACACATGGCACACTCAGCTTCACGGTAGTTCCTAAATTAAACTGCCTCTCCTCTCCCAGATCTTGGAGATGGCTGTGGATTCTGGCCATGGTCTTCTAGGCCTTCCACATCACCACTGATGCTCAGCTTTACCACCACACCCTCAGCATGTCCCATGGCCAAATTGCACCCAGACAAAGCAATGCTCACCTAAAAACCAGTAGGCTTTGCAGCTGGGGCTTGAAGGCCCCTCTTTCTTCTGCTACTTAGTCCTCTCTCCACAGGGCAGGGTCAAATTAGTTGCCAACAGACAACTAATTTCTGCCACAAGGCAAACAGAAAACCCAGAAGTGTCTAAGGGACTTGTTGCTTCTCTTGTGACCACAGCAGACTATGCTATAATCACGAGATTTCTGTATTTTTTTAAGAGAGGAGGGAAGGCTAGTACTACAACTCAGAGATCCTGCCAGTCAAGTTCAAGCCAGCCAACTTTCTCGCTACTACAGTACCTTCCTGAAAATCCTGATCCTTCTCATAAGCCCTGAGGTTGGAGAATATGAGGCGAGGAGGATCATGGGAATACAAGTGTGCTGTTAGGCAAAGCTGAAGCAGTTTCAGCTCAACATTTGGGTAAAGCTTACAGCAAGCTACTTAGTCCTGTTTTGTGAAAAGATAACCATACCTCTCTTACAGTCACCCTGAGGATTAACCAAACAAACAGCACACAGTGTGCCTTCAGTTTGTGTCAATTATCAGTGCTGTTACCAGCAAGGAGGTGGAAGGTTAGCATACTCTGATTTCACAATAACTGGAGGCTGTGTTTATGTGACACCAAAGTTAGTTAAAAAGAGAGAAGGAAAGTTGGTGGAGGTCTTCCGGTCATCAAGATGTGTGTTGGAAGGAGCCCTATGACATTCCTCAGCTTTCACCTCATCACTATTTCACCTTCTCAGCTCCTCCTGTGGATATTGCACACCACTAAGTGATGCTGTAAGATAGGGCCAGGGTTCTTTCCTGATGGATCTGATGATGTGAGATGCAGAACATCTGTAGAGCATAAATGTGGTGAACAGAGTCGGGGGTAATAGGCTGGGGACTAAAGCTAGAATTTTACAATGGGTTCTCTAAGGTTAGAACAACTTCTCAGAACACATTTTTTTTCAGAAACAAAAGATGAGAAAAAAACATAAAAAATTAAGGAAAGAGTGCAAAGATCAATCGCCTGCCTAAGAATAAGAGGAGTGCAGATGTCAGTAGAGATATTGCCCAGGAGGCTGGAAAGCCTCAAACCTTCTACCAGTCACCACACTGGACAAGTTTGTAGACAGTCACTCCTGGGGTCTGCCACGGGTAGCAGCAACTTGTCTTAAACAAATTTCTACTGAAATTTCAAAGATTTCTAACTGTTGATAAAAAAAAAAAAACTTTAAAACCACCATGGAATATATGCAAAGATATTTGTCAAAGATAGCATAATTTATATTATCAAGACAACTGAAGATAAATAAAGGGCCATCCATGGGTTTTGCTGAAGACATGATCATAAGATAGTCTCCACTCCCCCGACACTCTGAGATATATGTCTACACCGAGACAGGGAAGGACTCTGGTAGCAGCATCATTCTAACAGTTCCAAGCTGGAAATGCCCCAGATATCCACACATAGGTACACAGATAAATAAAATGCAGTAGATCATAAATTGGAATATTATTCAACAATGAAAAACTTGAATGCTCTGTAACACAAGTGAACCTTGAGTGGACTTCAAAAACATTATGTGCAGAAGAAGCTAGACACACAAGAACAGAGATGTCGTGGCTTCTCTTATGCAATGCCCACATGAGGTCAATCTATGGAGGCAGGAAGGAGATCTCTGAGTGCCTAGAAGGAGATGACTTGAGCTGACTGCAATGACCTCAGAGATATTTTAGGGGACATAACAGTCTTACACTATGGTGTTAGCTGCACAATTCTGAAATTTTACCAAAAAAAAAAATCGATGAACTGCTCACACCTCTAGTCCTGAGACAGTAAGGCAGGTGAGTCACTACAGATCTGAGCACAGCCTGAGCTACATGGAGGAACCCTGTCTCAAGAAAACAAAGGTAAAAAGTCAAAGGGCTAGATATACTTAACACGAGTACATTTTATGGGCATAATTTGTAAACCTCAATAAACCTGTTTTTAAAGATAAACCAGGGGAGCTCAATATTTTCCATATGCTAGGATTTCTAGGCAAATTATTAAGTTTTTTAAGCAGATATAAATGAAGCAATGGTAAGGTGCATTAGTACACACTTGGAAAGCAATTCCAGAGGATTCTGTACCACACTGGTGACATGAACACGGGAGAAGAACCTATTACTTCCTTCCTTCAGTTATTTCATTATTTTATCATTTTTTTTAGCATTCATTTGCCTTTTCCTTGAGTCTATATGCATGAGTATATGCACATGTGCACTCAGTGCCCCTGAAGCCAGAACATGGCATGAGATTCCCTAGGGCTAGAGTTATAGACAGTTGTAGGCCACCAAGACTGGTGTTGAGAACTGAGCTCAGGTCCTCTGACAGAGCAACAAGTATTCTTAATGCTGAGCCAACTCTCCACTCCTCTTCCTTCCTTTTTTCCTTTTATAGCCGCCTCCTCCTCTCTAAAACTGAGGTCAAACTTACTCCTCTTGTCTTACCTCCCAAGTGCTAGGGTTACTGGCATGTGCCTGCATACCTCACTTACATTTCACTCTTTCTGTAGTCTCATTCTATTTCTTCTATTATGTTCGTTGTTTTGTTTTGAACCTAGAGCCTCATGCATGCTAGGCAAGCATTCTACAGCTGAGCTATAGCACCAGCCCTATTTTTGCTTTTTTTTTTTTTAATTTTGAGACACAGTTACCAAGACTAGTCTTGAACTCACTGTGCAGCCCAAACATGGCCTCACAAATAGCTAGGATTACACACATCAGGCCTAGCTTGATTTATTGGCTATATGTTGGAGCATTTCATCAATCAAACGATGTGAGAAGAGTATTACATTTATAATCTAAAAATAGGCACCCAGGTGCCAAAGGTGTAACTCAGAGCTACTGCATTATTCTTAGCATGCACACAGGTCTAGATTTGAACCCAGCACCACACACACACACACACACACTGTAATAAATAGATAGATAAAAAGGGGTTATTGAAAGCTGACTGTTCTAATAGTGCCTGGGCTCAGCTAAAGAGAGCACATCTGGTTACAAGCTGTATGGAAACGCTAATTCTCCAGGCTCTACCACAGCCTGGAAAAAAAAAAGTCTGAAAACCACCCAGCTCTGTCTTTCTCTCATTCCAAGATCCCCCAAACAAAGTATGACTAATTCTCCTCCCAGCCACCTTGAAGCTGGGGAGAATGAACAAGCCCTCAGAGCAGTGGTTCTCATGCCACATCCCTTCAATACAGTTCCTCATGTTGTGGTGACCCTCAACCATACTATGACTTTTGTTGCTACTTCATAACTGTAATTTTGCTACTGTTATGAATTGTAACATACATATCTGTTTTTCGATGGTCTTAGGCGACCCTATGCCTGGGTCATTCAGCAACCCCTCAAAGGGTTGCAGCCCACAGGCTGAGAACCACTGCCTTCCAGAGGTCTGTCACAGCAAAGGCATCTTGGGGTACAAAGCAACAGCTTGCAGAGTCTTCAAAGGCTGGTAGAAATAATCTCATTACTCTCAGCCAAGACACAGGACACGAAGAAGTCCTAATGGATATGACCAAACCATCTCTCTGGATTTCTCTGAGCTCAGACTCAGGAAGGTCAGCAAATCTGAGCTGTGTTTTCTTAACTTCTTATTGAAGTATTATCAGACATGCAGGAGAGGACATTCACTTTACATAGCATTTTTATGAAGACTCCTGGGTCACAAGGACAGTTCTCACTCCTTTACAATGACATTGGTTTCCAGTCACAGGTAATGAAGGAGGCAATGACAATCTATACCCACACTGGTCCCACCCTCCTTACAGTCTAGAAAAGGAAGTGCACCATGAGTAATGGTCATTGCTGCCTAGTCTCAAAGATGCTCCCAAGTCAGGTGGCACCATCTCATCTCAGGGAACATAGGCTAAGAGCAGCCTAGCTTCACCCTCCCAGAAAGATCGCCATCGGCACTGAAGAGAGATGGAGCTATCTCCATGTGTCTACAAGCCCATAGGGCAAGAAATATGGTTTTTTACTAATGTGAACCCAGTGCCCAGTGCATAGTCACCACATAAATGTCTTCTAAAATAAATGTTGAAGGGCTGGAGGAGGGAGGAGAGTCATCCTGGAGAGCCAGCCTACAAGGCAGAAATCCCAGGGCTTGGGAAAGGATGGCACTAGCTTAAATGGGCCTTGAGGGAAATAGAAAGATGCTCACTTCTCCTTGGTCATACATCTCCATGCAGGCCAAGCTGCCTGATAAGCAGTATCTCAGCAGGATTGGAAAGCTCACTTCCCAACATGGTTCCCTTGTACAGGGAAAAATCTACACAACCAACACCAGGGTCCCATGTTATGTCACATCTTCATTTTGAGACCATTGGAAATAACTATTGTCCTTGCCAGGCTTCTGGCTCAGTTTTTCCACAGGAAAGGCTAGCCAGAAGCAAAAACCCAAAGCCCTGGAGAGAGATCCTTATGGTCAATAGACACCTGCCAATGGATGACAGACATCTAAAGCCCCAAATTATATACCTCTGAAAGGGAATACAGAATCAACCCCTGCCCACTTTACCAGCTCTCTACACATACCCTAAGAGAGAAACCAGAAGGGCAAAAGGAAAATGGAGACCAGCTTTCCTTCACCCTGACACTGTGCTTCTCAAACAAAAACCCTTATATAGGTGCACACCCAGATTTAAACTGAGGACATTGCACCTCTGTCCTTCTGTCCCTTCCAACAACCCCTGACTGGTCTCTCTTCAACTCCTTGCCAGCCAACAACCTATGTCCACGTATGGAAGGAATCCTTTCAAAGCAGAAATCTCATCATGCCACTCCATTCAAAATCTCAAAATCTCAATGGCTGTTCATCCCTAATCTGGTCAGTGCTAAACAGAGAGGAGTTGGATATGGTGGGAGGAACTACCCGCCTCCAACACCACACACACACACACACACACACACACACACACACACACGGTAGGAGCTACACCCTCAGCTGCAGCACTGACCCACTGAAGGACCTTAGGAAAACTTCCTCCCTTCTCTGGGCTATGGAGAAGGTGGCTCCAGGGTTTGAAGTCACAGTGGCTTAGATTTCAGTGAGACCAAAGAAGAGCAGCGCCCTCCCTCCCTGGGTTAGGGTTGGAAAAGATGAAATCTAATAGGGAAGCTGGAACTGGGAAGTCTAAGCTGCCCCCTTACCCCAGGCCTCTTTACTTTGATAGCTGGTTTAGATGCAAAATAGGCACACAGAATAACACTGAAAACATACATACATAATGTGTTACAAATACAAAGGACGTGAGCTTGCCTCCCAACTACCTAGCTTTCCAGCTCATCCCCTCAGAAATATTAGATTCTCATTTTCTTTGAACCAGGACCAAGGGGACAGTTTTAAACATGTCTTCTTTTGGGGGAAAAAGGGGTTGTGTGTGTGTGCCAGTAACTTGTGGATTGAAAGATGAGAAGCCCAATCCTCTTACAGTATGTGGTGAGTTTCCTACAATGATTTCTCCTCATTAGTCATAGCTTTTTTCTGCGTCTCGTGGCTGGAGACACAGTCTGTTTCCATCTCTCTTCAGTCTCTGCCCTGAGTTCTCTGGCCTTCTCTAGAATCAGAGGATTCTACAAGCACAGATCAAAATTGAGATAAATCTGCATGCCCGGCAGAGGGACTTGATTTCTGAACTGGTCTCAAAGCTGGGTGTTTCCTTTTGCTTTGGGAAATTAACACAATTCTGTAAGTAACTGCTGTTTCTCAGTGTTAGGAAGGTTTTGCTGGATGAATAGGAAATATGATCAGATGTTAGCAGTCAGCCAAGGGGAAGAACTCTGAAGACAGAAAACCCAGATTTGTGTGCAAAGCAAGTGTGTCTTTCCTGCCTGCGAACATTAGAGCTGGTGGGCAGGTTCCTCCTGAGCTGTGGTAGTGTTCTCCTGGGATCTCTGGCCTTGCTTCTGGGTCCTTCAGGCTTGCACTAAAGTGACACTGGCAACTCTCCTGGTCCACCAGCTCGCCTAGTCTGAGATTTCTCTGTCTCTATTGTCACATGAGCAAATTCCCCAAGTGAATCCTCTCTAGAACATGTTTCCACTATCTCTCCAGAGAACATTGCCCAGCACCATTGCTCAGGTGCCCTGAACACAAACTGATAGGTATGTTTTAAAACAGAGGTTCTTAACCTTCCTAATGCTGTGACCCTTTAATACAGTTCCTCATGTTGTGATGACCCCTAACCATAAAATTATTTCATTGCAACTTTATAACTGTAATTTTGCTATTGTTATGAGTTGTAATGTAAATATCTGATATGCAGGGTATATGATATGTAACCCCTGTCATTCAGCCCCAAAGGGGTTGTGTCCCACGGGTTGAGAACCACTGTTTTAAAAGTATCTGCCTTCATCAGCCTCTACTCTTCGGCCTTTTCTTCTCCTTACCATATCTGCTTAACTGCCTCCAACCATAGAAACAGACAGCCTCTGCTGCTCACCTAGAGGCAAGTGAGGGCCATCCCCAGCCCCAAGAAAACAGAGAGTGTGTGGGGCATGTTTGAAGCTATGACAATGACCAGAGAGGAGCCAAGATACTAAATATCTCCAATATAGCCCAAAGTGAAGGTATACACTGCCCCCAGAGTCTCTGTGTAATGCCACCTCCCTCATCATCTCTTTGAGGCGTCTCAGCATCCTCCCCCACCTGTTTCCCATGTCGAAGGCTGGCAAGCATCTAGAGCAGATGCCTGCTGCACGATAGCTGAGCGCATTCTGGGAAAATGACACTAATGAGCAGGATCCAGTGCAGCTCTGACACGCCATACTGTCACAGCCATCCCAGCAGCCACCCCAGGAAAAGCATGCTTTCTGACTTAATGGATGAATAAATGAAGATACACAGAAGCTGGACACTTGTCAAAGCCACAGCTGAACACTGACAAGGCCTCCTCCTCATTCACAATAGCCTACATGGCAAAATGACCCAGGATATTCAAAGTATGATCAAGCCATGCGATGGACTATCATTTAACCTTGTAAAGGGAAGAATTTCAACACATGCTACCAGAAAGATGAATCCTGAAGAACTATGAAGTGAGACACACCAGTTACAAAAGAACAAATCCTCAGTGATTCCATTCCTATGATGTGTCTGGAATCATTAGACGCAGAGATCTGGGAGCTGGGTGAGGGGAAGAACTATGCTTTAATGGGGATGGAATGTCAGTTTTGCAAGAACTAGCAGCCTTGGAAATGGGTGATTACACATGAATTTAATACTGACCTGGATATGGAAAGGGGGTGAGGATGGTAAATTTTATGTTCTGTGTACTTTACTATAAAGATTTGACAAGGCTGGAAATTGCTATACAATTCTCCCAAATACAAATCCAGGTATCTTAAACAATACCCCAGATCTAGGACCAAATGAAAATATTGCTGCTTCAGAAATAAATCAAATTAAAGGAAATCTGATCTAATAAAAGTTACTGTGGCCCAATAGTATACTTCAAGCTTGTTGCTTTTTAAATGTTTTTTTTAATTAAAACTATTTATGTTTATGTGAGTGAACATGAATATGCATGTATGTGTGGCAGTCAGAGGACAACTTGCCGAAGCCGGTTTTCTCCTTCCATCATGTGGATCCCAAGGATCGAACTTGGGTCATCAGGTTTGGTGGCAAGCACCTGTCTCCACTGAACCATCTCACTGGCCCCCAGAGTGCTTCTTTGAGGCCTTTGCTAGAGATGTGTAGCACTCTCATGGCCCTTACGTGGGGGGGGGGGGGGAGGAATGTGGGTTTCAAACCAGGTTTCACAGTTCAATACAATTCCAGTTTCCTCTAAAATGGGAGATGGGGTTCCATTTTGGGGAACACTGTAGTGTCCCCTAAAGTCCCATGTGCTAAAGGTTTGATGCCCAGCATCATGTCTTTAAGCAGACCAGGAGACCAGAGGTAACGGAGCTTTTAACCCAGAAGAGAACCATGAGATCTTCTTTCCATCTTCCACATCCCAGCCATGGTGTTATCACATGAGTCTGTCATGACATGCTACTTTGTCACAGGCCAAAAAAAAAAAAAAAATCAATGTACCCAAACCACATGGGCTGACACCTCCAAATCTGTGAACTAAAGTGATCCTTTTCTCTTTTTAAAACATATTTATTAATTCTTTGAAATGTTCATATAATGTATTTTTACCATATTCACCCCAAATCCTCCCCTTAACTCTCAGCTCTGCCCCACTTTCCTACCCTCCATAGTGTTGTGCTGTCATTGTTATTATTACTCAATAACTCATCAAGCCCAATTTGTGCTGCTCTCATACTCCTGGGTGTGAGGTATTGGACCATCCAATGGAGCAGGATCCATAACCTTAAAAAAAAAAAGAAAGAAAGAAAGAAAGAAAGAAAGAAAGAAAGAAAGAAAGAAAGAAAGAAAGAAAGAAAGAAAGAAAGAAAAAAACCTACTCCTCCATCTCCAGAAGCTGTCAACTATTCATAGCTCCTCAGTTAGGGTTAGAGGCTCATGACCCCCTTCCCAGTTCATTCGAGACTGTTTATCAGCTTGATCTATACAGGTCCTGGGTAGGCAGCCACAGCTATGAGTGCATCAGTCCTATCACGTCCAGATGAAACTATTTAGAGCAACGGCTCTCAACCTTCCTAATGCTACAACCCTTTAATACGGTTCCTCGTGTTTTGTTGGCCCCAACCATAAATTATTTTCATTGCTACTTCATAGTTGTAATTTTGCCAGTATTATGAATTGTAATGTAAATATCTGATGTGCAGAATATATGATCTGTGACCCCATGGGTTGAGAACCACTGATTTAGATATTGTCCTCCAGACCCCTGGCTTTTACAATCTTTCTAGCACCTCTTCCTTTATGGTCCCTGAGCCTTGGGGAGGGGGTGTGATACAGATGCCCCGTTTGTGGCTGAGCCCTCCACAGTCACTTATTCTCTGTACTTTGGCAAGCTGTGAGTTTCTGCATTAACCACCATCCCTTGCACAAAGAAACTCCACTGATGAGGTCTGAGAGCTTTACTAATTTGATTTCAGCCCAGTGGGTCTGAACAACAACTGAGGCTACTGGAAGATATAGAATTTCCCGAATGCCTGTGCCCTGACCTCTAGTCAAATCCAGTCTCCACCCTGCATTTGCAGCTTTCCTCGCCTTTTCTATCTTTAAATTGATTGTCTTTGGCATTTGTCACAGCGTGGAAAGGTGACTGATTTAGGGAGTTTTACAAAGGACGGCTAACATCAAAAGGCACTGAGGGAGGAGTAATATCTCAAGTGTTCAACGAAGGGCAATTACACACACACTCATTCATTCGCACACCCGTGCATGCACATGCACGCACCAGAAAGGAAGAATATAAATTAGCAACCTCACTGTGACAGAGACTGGAGTCACCTGTGCCCCTCCTCCTACCAACTCCAGACTTGTAACCAAACAGCCAAGAGAGTCACGGAGGCCAAATTGGGATGGGAGAAGAAAAGACCATGGTGTCTCAGAGGAAGCAACGAGTGGCCCTCACCCTAGCCTGAGGTTCCTCCCTATGCCCTGAGCCACCGACAGTGTCAGTGGCTGAGAGAGGAGGAGAGGGAGTGAGGAGTTGGCACAGTGGTGGCAGGACACATTCTCGTGTCTGTGAGAGAACATCCTGGGGCAAGGCCAAGCTATCATGGCTTTCAGCTTGTCCCTAGAGCCTGGGTCCCACCCCTGCATTGTCAGTGTCAGTGGTTGTCCTTGTATTTAGAATAGCTCAATGCACACACCTTGGACTTTAGATATTATGAGAGCTGTCAATCCTGTAAGAGGTTTATCAGTGGGCGTGAGAGACCATTCCCTATGCAAAGATCTCTAGAGAACGCTGCTCAGTAACAGCCTACAGTTTAGACAGCCAGACTGGTGACATCCATCCTAGAAATGAACTAGGTGGAAGAGGCCATTATTGTGGTTTGAATGTGAAACGTCCTCCATGGGCTCATGTGTATGAACATGTGCCGGCTAGCTTTATGTCAGTTTAAGAAAAGCTAAGTCATCAGAAAGGAAGGAACCTCAAATGAGAAAAAGCCAACAGAAGATCTGGCTGTAAACAAACCTGTAAGGCATTTTCTTAATTGGTGATTTATGGGGGAGGAGCTAGCCATAGTGGGTGGTGCCATCCCTGGGCTAGTAGTCCTGGGCTCTATAAGAAAGCAGAAAGAGGCATGGTGTATACTCACTTATACAGACCTATAGGATAGGAAGGTCATGCTGAAATCTATACACCTAGAGAAGATAAACAAGAAGGAGGACCCAGAACTTGAAAGAACAGTTCTCAATTTCATATGTTAAAACAAAAAACCTGAGGACAGGAGCTCCACAAAGAGAGCAACAGAACCAAAAAATCTGGGCACAAGGGTCTTTTCTGAGACTGACACTCCAACCAAGGACTATTGATGGAGATAAACTAGAACCCCTGCACAGATGTAGCCCATGGCAGT
>CM053761.1:29358267-29493933 GCA_028658305.1 Pachyuromys duprasi | reverse complement strand
CGAGGGGGGATCAGCCTTACCAGGCCACAGAGGAAGACAGCACAGCCACTCCTGATGAGACCTGATAGACTAAGATCAGAAGGAAGGAGAGGAAGACCTCCCCTATCAGTGGACTTGGAGAGGGGCATGTGTGGAGAAGGGGGAGGGAGGGTGGGATTGGAAGGTGAGGAGGGAGGGGGCCATGGGGGGATAAAAAGTGAATAAAGTGTAATTAATAAAATTAAAATAAAATGGAAAAAAACCACACACACACAAAAAGAAAGCAGTCTGAAAACCCTGGAGAGATGGCTCAGTGATTAAGAGCACTGACTGCCCTTCCAGAGGTCCTGAGCTCAATTCCCAGCAACCACCTGGTGGCTCACAACCATCTATAATGGAATCTGATTCCCTCTTCTGGTGTGTGTGAAAATAGAGTGTTCATATATATAAAATAAACAAAGTTTAAAAAAAAGAAGAAAGAAAGAAAGAGAAAAAAAGGAAGAAAGCAGGCTGAGTAAGCCATGAGGAGCACGCCAGTAAGTAGCACTCGGCATGGCCTCTGCATGAGCTCCCGCCTCCAGGGGCCAGGGGCCAGCCAATGGGTTACTGTGGTAGGTATTATTGTTTCCATTTACAAATGGGGACAGGAAGACTAACTCCACATCTCCAGGACCTTCACCCTTTCTGCCTGCCTCTATGAGAGGCTACAGACATCAGTGATGGCCCCTTGGAAGCAAACCATCCTCAATAAAGTTTAGGCTGACTGTTCTTTCACCACTGAAGATGCTGCCCAGATTGCAAGACCATGACCCAACAGCTGCTGCTTTAAATGCATCAGGGTCAGGGCTCACCTCCCTCATTGCTGTTCAGCAGGCATCTTATTTGATGACTACATTCCCAAACAAGAGCTCACTCCACACAAGGCACAGATGGCACCCTTGACACTAGGCTTAGTGTCTATGTCCTAAAATCCCAAGCACTACCCTTTCGTGTCAAGGCATTCCAGGCATCTGTGCTGAGACGGAGGTCACTAAATTGGTACAGAATCTCAAGCAACATCAATCCCAAACTCTTGAGACCATCAGCTACCCTGGGCTGGGAGTTCTAAGCCACTGGGATAGACAAGAGGAAGGTTCTCTCAAGAGAAAAGATGGCTGGAAGAAAGTAGAAAGGCAGCGACTACATTTTCCTTGCCAGCCTGCTGCTGTCCCCTGATCCACCTCTCATTGCCAGGGGTTCTATCTTACTCTGCAGTCCCCACTCTTTCAAACTCCACCTTGCACCACTCTGATAACAATGCATGTCCGTTTGATCCCAGTATCTGAGCCTTGTCCCTGAAATTCCCCAGCCCCACGGCCAGGCCATGCAGCTGCCAGATTGGACTCTCTCTTGCATGTACACAAAGCTGGGAGCAGTAACTCTGTCTAGAAGACCCTCTGGTCACTGTTAACAGACCACTGTGGACTGTGCCTCTTGACATGGTGCCCACATTCCTGAATGCCTTTTCTCCGTTGCCTTTTAGAGATAGTAAACAGCACCAATCTCTGGCAATGACCCTTCCAATTTAAACTTTTTGTCTAGAGTCCTGTTGTACCTCCAATTAGTGAATTAAGGATTTATCCTTCTCAATCTCCCTTGTCAAAACTCTGCTTCCTGAAGCCTTTGGGAATGAACACTTACTGCAGAAAACCTTCCTTGGGTATACATCCGCTGTACAGGGCTATCCTTGAACCCACTCTGCCACTACGTTTGGGAGCTCTGCTGGGCCTTGGGTCAAAAGATCACCCCAGCAGGCCTATTGGCTGTTTACCTTTCCTCATAGAAGTGGAACCCTCACCTGAGTATCCAAACGCACCTCTCAACCAGTTGTATGCAATTCTGCCCTAACATGTTCTTGAGGCAGAAGCTAGAGGACATGGATGTGGAAGGATAAGGGAATGGGGCTCCATCTATGTATCCCTGAGGGTGCCATCATGCCTGTGTGTTACACATCTTCCAATGTGGCTACTTCAAGGTTGCCTATGCTCCTGCCTATAACCCCTCACCCATCGCTCTGAGGAATTCACTGGTTCCCCCAGGTAAACTTTGGAAGACCTGCATCTTGGGAAGAGGGGTAGACATTGCTTAAGTCTCTCCCAGGGCTTTAGCAACATCATCAAAAGGAAGTAAATTCCTCATGCTGAAGAGTTACAGTCATTATTCACACCAGTCAAGATAAATCAAGAGATGAGAAAATAAGGGAAATGGGGTGATACGTGTTCACAATGGAACACCATATTGCAACAATAAATACTGCAGGCCTGTCATTCACAGCAAGGTGGGTGAATCTGGAGGGCACTGTGTTAAGTGAAATATGCTAGGCAAAGAAAGACAAATAGTGCATGTTCTCATTCCTTTTGTGGGATCAGAGAATACCTTTCTCAGATTAAGAAAGAAAACAGTGGCTACCAGAAGCTGGGGAGGGGAGGCTAAATAAAGGATAGCAAGAGACTGATGATGTCACAGTTAGACATAAGGGACATGTTTTTGTGTTCTTCTGCCAGTTGGATGACTAAGCATCAGATATTCTACAGCATCTAGTTGACAACATCTTGAATGTTCTCAATCACAAAGGAATGAAGTAGTTAAGGTGACAGGCACACCTAGAATGACCAGGTAAACTGGTGGACTGTGACATTCTACATGCATATTCTGAGATACCGCATTATATAATTATTATGGGTAATCCAAAAAAGAAAATGTAAAGGCCCTTCCCAATGATGTTCCCCAACACAAGCTCTTTCTGCCTCTTGAACTTACTCAGTGTCTTCTGAAATTAGTTCCTCACCTCTATTACCATCTTCTCTGCTGTCTGATGAAAGGATCTAGAGCATCCAACAGTGAGTGTCCTTACTCTTAACTGTTTGTTTTGTTTTCCATTGGTCTATAAACACGGAGGAATGAAAGAATTCCACTTGACTTTGCATCAACTGTGTGGGGGCTCCCTCTAAACTGTCTGACCCACCAACAGGGTAGGATTCTGGCTGACATGGCTCATTAATATCAAATTAATGCTGTAGCAACAGGTTCAGCGTTGACCTAAGTTGAGCCAGTGAGATTCTCTTCACTAGAGGAGAGGGACATTCAGGAAGGGAGTGGAGGGAGAGGGAGGGAGGGAGTACGTGGTCTTAGAGGTCAGTGGGCAAACATTATCTATCATACATGGGGTCTAAGTATAAAACCAGATGGTTTCCTGAGAAAGAAAAATGGAGAGAGAAGAAAACAATGAGAACAAGCACCGTTACTGTTATCTGGAACAAACCAGGGTTCCCTCCTGCTCCAGTTCCTGGTGCTAGGCCATCCTGGGCCATCTGCACTTTATTACCTGGCTTTCTACGGGCAGAAGACAGCCCTGTAGTAAATTCTCCTTGCACTGCCACCATCTCCTGCTACGTTCTGCGGCTTACAATCTGAGTTCTGTCTAAAGCAAAGGCACACACTAGGTGTTCTGTGAACTCTGTTACACTGCTTGACTCTATACCTTATTCATTACCACAGACTGAGATTCCAATAGCCCCAGGGTGTCTTCTCTCTACTGTCTTCCACTAAGAGGTTTGAAATAAAGGCCTCTAACTAGGTCACTTCCCTGTCAGTCACCTTCATGCTTAATAACACAAATACCAGTCACACAGGTGCCAACTTCCATACAACCCCTTCACGCACCTATGCGCTCTGTGCAGTGAGCACTATGAGCATCTTACTCCCACCCTCATCTCTTGCTCCAAAAAAAGCTACAAATAATGAAAAAGAAATATTATTCATGAGCCCAGAGACATATCTGTGACAGCATTTAGTAGTCACATACCCTGAACAGGGCATTCGACCTCTGCCATGCTCATCCAGTAAAGACACTGTCACTCAGACCAACTGATCTGAGGGCAAAGCACAAAGTTCCTGTCTAGGACCCTCTGTCATTTAGAGCAGCAGGCATGCACTGCAGGATGTTTGTTCTGGAATGGGTGTTGGGATGGCAAACACAGCTCATGAGTCAAATCTGGTCCCCAGCTTGTTTTATAAATAAAGTTTTATGGAACACAGTCTCACCCACTCATGTTTCTATTGTCTATGGATGTTTTTGCAGAGTGGAGGGATTATGACTAGGACTATATGGTCCCCAAAACCTCAAGTATTTACTGTCTGGCACCTTTCAGAAGTTTGTGTGTCTAGAAGATGCTAATAGGCACACCATAAGAGCAAAATAGTATGTAACCTATCAAGTTCAGAAAACAATTAAGTCGATTTCTTTTTAATTTTTTACATATATATTACACACATATATAGTGTGTGTGTTTGTGTGTGTGTGTGTGTTTGTGGGGGGATAACTTTGAGGAGTGCTTCTCTCGTCCCATCGTGTGGGTTCTAGGGATCAAAGTTGAACCATAAGCAAGCACCTTTGGCTCACTATCTATCCCATTGGCCCAAGATTCCTTTCCTATAGGACTTATCAGTACCTTTAAGAGATAATTAAAAGCTAGGAATCTCTCAAAGGAAATTCTAACTAGAGCGTTGCCCACACTCATCTGAACAGAGAGCCCTTTACTCAGCGACCTCTTAAGGGGCCAGTGACCCAAAGTCTAAGGAGGTCCTCATCTGTCAATCTGAGACCAAAATCACCCCAAGATGCTGTTCGGAAAATCAAGCGCATAGGTAGGGATGTATTCTGTGGTCCATAGGTCTTGTGGCAGCTGGCCCTTCCCCAACCCAGTCTCCTTATCAGCTGCTGCACAGCCAGACTGTCTCCTTTCACCAGTAGCCGCTGAGGACAGACACAGGCTTCAAGGAGTCACCTGTCTGTCTCCAAGAACCTGCTGATTATGAAGTGCCCCTTGACCTTCATAGAAAAGTACATGATGGAGAGTTTACTAATTGAGCTGTGCTGTGATTTCAAACCTTTCCATGAAAGAACATCACTTTTCCTGTACAGAACACCTGGGAGGGGCTTCTCTCCCAGATTTGACTAACTACCCACGCTGCACAAGAATGAAATGGGCTCCAGACGCTTCCTTGTGCAAAGTTATTTCAGAGACTGTATGGCTCCGAGGGAGCCAGGTGCTTCTGCAGAAGTCCCAAATGGCTTCTTCAGCCATCCTAGAACACACCCTCCTCTGTGTTCTCATGGCCAACTCTATATCTTTAGCCTTTCCACGTAATATTTGCAGCCAAAGATGGGGTCTTGTCACCAAGTCTTACCCAACCCAATTCATAGAACAATTCATTTAGACATAAGACTCCTCTTTTCCCTCCCCCATACAAGCCGGGGAGTGACACACTGGCTGGATCCCAGTGGAGGACATTGCAGCCAGCCCTGAGGAGACAGGATGAGCTGGGGTTAGATGGAAGGGGAGGAGGTCCTCCCCCGTTGGTGGACTTGGAGTGGGCGGGGAGGAGATGAGGGAGGGTTGGGGAGGGTGGGAGGGAGTGGGCGGGCTGTGCATGGGATGCAAAGTACCTAACCTGTGATTGATAACAAAAAATAAAAAAAATAAAAAATAAAAATAAAAATAAAGACTCCTCTTTTTTCTGACAGAGACCCATGGACATGCCTAGGGAAGAGTGAGTGGGCCAGAGAGAAAAAGTTGGGTCTCTAAACCAAGAAGCAGGATGCTAGTGTTAAAATGCCATTTACAGTGGAAGGACAGATGAATGCCAGACTGCCCTCAACTAGTTCTTCTGAATAAATACTGAAGATGTGTGGGGACTGGGATAGAGAGAAGAAAGCAGGAAGAAAGAAGACATAGAGATTATAATCCACTCTACCATAGTCCTGCTGACTAAGCTCTCTCCATGGAGGCTGGATGGTACCTATCCTTCTGTACCCTCTCTCCCCCAAGACCCCAGCATCTTCTAGATGACAAGTAGTCACTGGGGTCCAGCTACTCCTAAAAACTGTCACAGTTCACAGAACCCTTCCTGTCCATGGAAGAAGGATCATCTGAAGCACCAGTCCTTAAACACAGAGCTTAGGCTGGGGCTGGAGGGATGGCTCACTGGTTAAAAGCACTGGCTGCTCTTGCACAGGACCCACGGTTGGGTTCCCAGCACCAACGTGGCGGTTCACAACCATCTATTGCTCCAGTTCCAGAGGATCCAAAGTCCTCTTCTGGCTTCTAAGGATACTGTATGCTTGTGATGCACAACCATACATGTGAGCAAACTACCCATACACATAGCAAATACATAAACAAATAAACAAACTTTTTAAAAGTCAGGAAGAGATAAAGAGAACTTAGACCCAAATGATGACTCATTAAAAGAAAATGTTGAGATAACTACAATTTAAAAAAATCCAAAATGGCCACCAGACAGCTGTACTCTACACACCCAGACAAGTAGACCCTGTGTCTACACCAGACACAATCAGACCAGCAGACCACTTCCTAAGTGACAAGCCTGAAAAGCCAGCAAGACCCAGCTGGCAGTGTTAGAAGGTGTCTCAAGAACTTGCTTCATGCCCCCTCTCCTAGTCCTGCTCTGGATTAAGTTCCTGTGATTATTGTCATCAAATTCCAAACCTTCCCAACTAAAGTCAGCTCTTCCTTAGCCCACTCTCATATTGCACTTGAGACACCAGATGTGGGGAGAGAGGTGTCCTGTACATCAATCATACAAGCACATCCCATTTCCCTTCTACTCAACCCACAGCATGCCATACACACACACCTGGAGATAGCCTTAGACCTCAGGATTGCCTTACCCCATCACCCATGCCAATAACATTGTTTGTCCCATGCTTCTGCCTGTAAATCAGGGTTCCTCCAGTCCACTCCCTCCACCCCATTAATTTACTAGAGTGTCTCAGAGAACGTAGGAGACACTTCTGTCCGGTGGTTCAGATGACACAGAAGGGAGGCAGAAGGTGAGACGCACGGAAGAGGCACAGGGCATCCATGACCTGTTCAGGCATTCTACCCTCCTGGAGGTTTCATGTGTTCAGCGATCAAGTCCTGTCTTTGGGCTTAGGCAGATTCATGATGTGGGCATCACTGACTGTATCATCACCCCCAAGTCCACATCTCTTTCTCTCTGGAAGTTGGCAGTAGCCCTGCCTTGGTTAAGATGTCAGTGCAAGACTCCCTTTGGAGACAGCAGCCAGACTAAACCAGCTTTCAGACAACTCATTAGCATACAAAAAATCCTTTGGAAATTCCAAGGACTTAGAAGTTATAAGCCAGAAAAGAGACAAAGGCCAAATATATATGTCTCACTATCACAGCACTTTGTGTGAAATCTGACTGGCCCACCTCACCTCCACGCCCCACCCTCACCCCCCACCAGCTCAGGGTCTGCTTGAGAGCAACCATGCCAAACCTCTCTAGACCCAGTACCTCCACCGCTACTGGCTACAGATTCTCAGAGCAAGGACGGTCCACCAGCCCCGCCAAATGGAAGACCACCATCTAAGTTCAAAGGGCTAAAGGGATTTGTTGCAGAAGAGGATGCCAGTGCTCTGCACATCTCCAGACATGAAGATGAAGATTTGGGCCAATCTGGGGATAAACACTGGGTGCCTCGGAGCCACTCAAAAGGGGGAAGCCATGAGGAGCTGGTTGTAGAGAAGCTACAGAGACAGTTCAGGAGCAGCTGGACAGTACTCCTACTTCCCCCCTCCCCAGGGGGCCCCCTGCTGCCCACACCACTGAGCACATGAGCAACTAGAATCAAGGAGAGCTCCTGAAGGATGTCCTCCACACTCCCCCAAATTGGATGATGCCATGCTCACTAATTGCAATCTATACAATGGCTACCACATAAAGTCCAACGGATACAACAGGTCACATAAGTGGGAACCAGGGCCCGGCAAGAGCTCAAGTCATGCGGCACTCAGCCTCAGCTGAAGCTGCCATGCAGGAATGCCAGGCCAACCCTGCCAGACCCCTGACTCTCTACAAAGGTGCCGGAAGGCCAGATCTTATGTGAAATCTTCTCATTTTTACACGTTGGCATCAAATTCGCATTTTTAAAAGACACGGCCTAGGCCAAATAAAACATGTGAGTCTGCGCTTGGCCCACATGCTGTCTGACTAAAAGCTCGCCTAGGAGCCCAGTTTGTAAAAAAAAAAAAAAAAAAAAAAAATTAGCAGTAATGTATAAAACAGCTCCTGTGCCTTGCATCTCTGAGGAGTCGGGCAAGCGACTGAGGGGGTGAGGGGGGGCAGGTAGGAGCAGCGGTTAGGACAGTGACCTCCATTGTCTAAATTGCTTGGTGAGAAACAGGCATTAGTATTTTGACCACACAGCTGCAGGCAGTCACCCTCTTCCAAGCATCCTGCCTTCTTCTACCCCTGAATGCAAGACTGGCCTGTTTGTTAAAGGAAGTGCTTTCCTCTGCTGGGCTGCTCTGGGCTGACAGCAACCTTCCATGTCACCTGTAACAAATCTCCCTCTGAAGCCTCAGTCCCCCACTGTGACAATCTTGGGCAGGGGCATCTCACTGAGCCTCAAACACCTCCTACCCAGGAGAGATCAAGGCTTCCAGAGGCCGCCTGCCTGTCTATTCAAAACAGCTCTAACTGTTAGAAAGATCTTCCAGACACAGGACTTCTATAAACACAGCCCCCAGATCAGATGAGGCTTTGCTCCTAGTGACCCGCACTGAAAGTCACCATCCAGGCGTCCAGGCGAACCTTAAGTCATTTTCACAAGGGCTGTTGCTGAGTACACCACTCCATAGCCTGCACTTGGACAGTGGGATTTTCAGCCGCAAGGGTGAGACTTTCCACTTTTTCCCTATTAAATTTCAGCCCACCTACATTTTGCAATGAGGTGGCCTCTCGATCACAGGTACAAACTGAGCTCCTTTTAAAAGGGCCAAGACCCCTGCCACTGCCCTGAAGAGTGTTGAGGCCGATGGCTCTGCATGTCGTGAATTTTATTTTCTAATCGATAACACAGATGGTAGGGTGGACTCCTGCCAGTAAATACAACCTTCTCGCTACTTCTCCCAAGCCCTCTGCAGGAGATCATATTCATGGAGTGTTGACTCCAGGTTGATTCCTCCAAGATCAAAGAACTCAGATGCCGCAAAGAGCCAAGCAGACAGCAAGGAGTGAAGCAGATCAGTGGACATTAGAACAAGTCTGAGCCCCTGTCCCTGAGGAGGGGACGGACATTATTCTTTCCTCTAAGAGCGATCCTCCTAACTTTGAGAGAAACGCCAAATGTCTGGATTTTTATGCGAACACTTCAGGTCTGTGGGGTTTTTTCTCTCTCTCTCTCTCTTTTTAAAGAAACCCTCTTGGTTTTTAAATGTTGGAAATGAATCAGTTTCTGTAAGTGCTTACAGAGCCAGAGAAAATACTCTAGTGAGTCGAACTCGCCTGCAAGCTGCCACGGCTGCTGTAACTGTTCTAAATTTCATTCTTGGATCCAATCGAACCCTGAAAATCTGGGCATGAACAATAACAGAGTTCACATCGAGTGTGCCCACGCAGCAGACGCTGTGTAAGAACTAAACCTGGACTGTATTATCTAATCCTCACAAGAGTCCAGTGAGGTGACCATGGGGGAAGGGAGAAACTGAGGCAGAGAAAGAAAATGGGCCTGCCTGAGGTCAAGCAAGTACTAAGTGGTAAATCTGGGCTTCAGTCACAGGTCTCTCTGGTTTGACAGTCCAGAGCAGAGTTCTTGGATCAGACTGGGCAGAACTGTTCTGTGTAGAGTATGTGATGGTGTTAAAACTGTCACCTTACAATAAATTTTTTAAAATTGGGAAAAAAATTAAAAACAACAACAATAACAACAACAACAAAAAAAAAAAACCTGTCACCTTACATTACCAAAAATACATCCTGGGGGCTAAGAAGTTAGCTCAGGCACTACGGTGCTTGTCACAAAAGCCTGAGTTCGGCTCTCAGCACCTGTGTAAGCCAGGCATAGCAACACAAGCCTGTAAACTTATCAGCAGACACAGGAGGATCCCCAGCACTTACTAGCCAGGCATCTACCCAAAACAGTGAGCTCTAGATTCAGCACAAGATTCTGCCTAAAAATTAGGTAGAGAGAACCAGAGTGATTGAAAATGCCCCACATCTACCTCTGGCCTCCACATATATACATATATACATATATGCATATATACATATATACATATACACATCCATACCTACAAAATAAGAACATACATACAAAATAAGGACATACATGATAATGATTACAGGGATAATTTTTTAATATATTTATTTTTATCTCAATCACAGGTTAGGTACTTTGAATCCCAGGCGTAGCCCCCTCCCTCATTCCCTCCTACCTTCCCACTCCCTCCCTCATCTCCCTCCTCCCCGCCCCCTCCAAGTCCACCAACAGGGGAGGACCTCCTCCCTTCCATCCAACCCCAGCTTATCCTGTCTCCTCAGGGCTGGCTGCAATGTCCTCCCCTGGGATCTAGCCAGTCGATTACAGGGATAATTAAGAACAGTATCCACCACGTCCCTAGGCCTCAGTGGCCTCCGGCAGCTTCAGGCTCGTACCCAGTCCTCTTCAATGATAAGTTGTAGACCAACAGCACCCTGTCTTTGACTCCAACATCAAACTCATCCTCAAAGATAAATACAGTTGTGTACCATTTGCTGGTGAGGAGACGTGTGGAGAAATGAACACTTATTGGACAATCTCACTGTGTGACCACCAGAGAGTGTGCACTTAGCACTTACACAAAATAAGATGACCATGAGGCCACCATGTGGTGTTGTGTGGGAGAAGGCTGCATATGTGGTCTGCTGTTGACCAACACTTTGTTCTTCAGCATGTGACAATAACGATGGCATTTCTGCTGTGAAATTTTGAAAGATGACGGCAACTTAGAGACATTTTCTTATGACAGACATTGAATTGCATGGCACACTGGCATGCTACACTCATCATATAAGCCAATCTGGAGAGCCTTATTTGAGACAGAAAATAAAGTAGAATGCCTTAGCCTGGCCTGATCCAGAAGTGGAAAACCAGAGGCCTAGAGAAATGAGACAGCTTAGGCAAATGTGTGACACAGCAGGTGTAAGAGAAGGGATCATGGGCACTCTGATGGCTAATCTTGATTGGCAACCTGACTCGATGAAGAATCACCATGGAAACACCAAAGAGCATGTCTACAAGAATATTTCCAAAGGATTTAACTGAGGAGGGGAGATCCACCTGACTGTGGACCTGAGTACCTGCATTCAGCTGTGTTCGTGACTGTGGGCTGCCCCCATGCTCTTGCCACCACCGTAATGGACTGTCCCCTCGAAACCATGAGTCAAAGTCAACTCTTAAGCTTCTTTAGGCCATTACTTTGTCACAGCAATGGGGAAGTAAGTAACACAGGGGATTGTACAGCTCCTGGCCAAGAGAACGACAGCGTCCTGTGCACTGGTGGCAGCTCGTCACCTCTGGCCTACTGATCTCTCAATCTGAAAGAGTTGGGGATGTCATCATATATATAAAGTTGACAGCTCTGTCAGCCTCTCAGCAAAACAAATCACTAGCCCACCGACCATCTCTTGCCTGGTGCTTGGTGTCAGCCTGGGGCAGGAGTGTGGTGGAGATTTTATCAGTTCATTTTTTTTTTCCTCCCAGCACAGTGGTTCTCAACCTTCCTTACACTGTGACCTTTTAATATAGTTCCTTGTGTTGCAGTGACCCCCAACAATAAAAAAATTTTTGCTACTTCACAACTATAATTTTGTTATTGTTATGAATCATAATGTAAATATCTGTGTTTTCCAATGGTCTCAAACAACTCCTGTAAAAGGGTCATTCAACCCCCAAAGGTTGTGACCCACTGAGAACCACTGTCCTATGAGTCGCGATAAATTTTAAGAGCATGAAGAGAAACAGAGATGTCCAAAAGGCATTGTTTAATCTTTTAGGGCTGCATGACCCAGCTGCTGGCTTCAAGGCAGGTACCCTACAGGCCAAAGATGCAAAGCAACCTCACTGGTCCTCTCTTCATTTCTTCCTGAGGGCTAAGCCTGAGGTGGTTCTAGACTACACTGTGAAATTCTCAGGCCCAGTAAAGGATCAGTAAGATGGAAGCAAGGGTGGAAGGGGGTGCTGAACTCCAGTGAACTCAAAGCCAATTCTATTTGCTCCTCCCCAGATTAAGGTCATAATGAAGGTCATTGAACTCTAGTCACTGAATTGGATATGGTGGCACATGCCTGTGATCAACAGCACTCAAGGGACAGAAGCTGAAGGGTCACCAGAAGCCCACCTGGTCTACACAGCAACACTCTATCTCAAAAAAAAAAAAATCTACCAACCTGAAGGAAAGATTATATATATTCACTAGCCAATTCATAAGATAGTTTATGAAGCAAAATCCTGGAGAGTGTGCTTTCAAGGGGGTCAAAGGTTAAGTCTGGATGATTCAGACCTTCTCCTTTCTTTCTGTGTCTGGTTGGCCTGTAGAGTTTTGGAAAGAGGAGCAGGTGTCTAGGCTGGTTCTTACAGGAAGGGATCAGAGACTCCAGATCTCCATGTGGGTTCACAAACTCCTGGCATGTTTTAATTACCCTAGAATAATAGAGCAACCATTCAGGCATGCCTGGAGTTTGTGGGGCACTGGGTTCCAACCCTACGTACAGCCAAAGTAGTTCTCCATGTGACGAGCAACTCATTGGGGTCCTCCTTCTCCCCCTCTCTTCTGGCTTGAGTGCACAGGGTACAGTGGGTTTCTGAATGGCAACTATAGTGTTCTGAGTATCTACCACATGCCTGCTCTGGCCTAATGCTCGACTGTGACGCTAAAGCATATTTGCATCACTGTTGCTCTTGCAAGGCAAAGTGTCAGAGAGGACAACCTTTTCTGTAACTAATTAATACAAGACCTGGAATTTGAGCCCAAATCTCTTAGATTGCAGAGCTTGCATTTTTGTGGTTAATAAAAACAGGTAGCATCATTTGAGTCCTTACTGTGTGCAAGGCGCTATGCTAAAGATTTCATGTGTTATATCATTTCATCTAGGCAGATTATTGTCTTCACCTAACATGAGGACACAGATGTTCAAAGAGGTGGCAAGACTCCCCAAGTCACATGGTTAGAAACTAGCAAATCTGGGCCACAAACAAGCTTCACTTCAATATCAGCAATCATGCCCTTGAATGGGATGATTTAACTTGACAATGGTGTAAGTACTATTGAAATTCAGTAAGAAACCATATGCCGGGCTGGAGAGGTGGTTCCGTGGTTAAGAGCACTGGCTGCTCTTCCAGAGGTCCTGAGATCAATTCCCAACAACCACATGGTAGCTCATAACCTATCTATAATGAGATCTGATGCCCTCTTCTGACCTACAGGTGTACATACTGGCAGAACCCTGTATACATAATAAAACCTAAAAAAAAAAAAAAGAAACCATATGTCTAACTTTGAATTTTGGCCTTTCCCAAGACTAACAATGTGTGATATGACAACACTATTTTTCAATGCTGGGTGGAGGCAACAAGCCATGGCTCCCAGTCAGCCCGAGATGACCAGAGGAAACCAGCACTCTGCAATGCAGAGGCTTCTCTACATACCACCATTCAATAAATTCTGAGACAGTAGGCATTCTCTTACAACATAAGCTCTGGGCTAGATAATTTTGCCCAACTTTAAGTCTCCGTAGGTGTTCAGAACACATGTAAGGTAGGCAGGACATGGCTGCAATCCTTGGTTGGTTTAACTTGCCTTCAATGGCATCTTGCCACTCAAGCTGGACAGGTATGCTCACAGCCTTACCCAAGCATCCAATTCAAATCCCAAGTAACACAGAGCCTTTTGACAGGCTCCACCTAGGCGAACTGCAGTATAGTACATATAAGAATCAGCATTGCCAGGCGGGCCTTTAATCCTTTAATGCCTTTAATCCGGGCACTTAGGAGGCAGGAGCAGAGGCAGTCAGATCTCTGAGTTCAAGGCTAACCTGGTCTGCAAAGGGAGAGTTCCAAGAAAGCCAGAGCTACACAGAGAAACCCTGTTTCAGAAAGAAAGAAAGAAAGAAAGAAAGAAAGAAAGAGAGAGAGAGAGAGAGAGAGAGAAAGGAAGGAAGGAAGGAAGGAAAAGAATCAGTGTGTGTTTAAGCAATCATGAACCTGTCTAATGGTGTTATGTCTAGCCTGTGCTTAGACAACTGGTGAAGAGAGCCATTTAAACAAACAAACAAATAACTTTTTTTTAAAAACTGAAGGTCCCTGGTGATACATGGACAAAGATGAAAGAATCAATGCTGAGCTTGGGCCTCTTTCCTAACAGCAGGCCTGCTCTCAGGGACTCTACTGGATTTGCTCTAGTGCCCCCAGTTGGCCTTCTAGACAACAATCATCAGGGTCTTGGAGACAATAGAGCCCCTCATTTTAGGCCACAGAAAACCCCTCCAACTTTGTCAGGTAATTGGAATTTGTCCCACTTATGAGAGACATGCTTTTACCACCAAAGTCTGGAGTAAGGGCTAGGAGGGGCCTTTGTTTGAGGAGCCCTGAGAGGGCTTTTTCCAGGCTGCTGGAAACTGATTGAAACTGGGGACAGTGGGGGGCATTCCTGTTTCTTGGGAGATCATTCTCCAGAGGTACCAGGATTTGCCATTCTTTTCATCCACTCTCTCCCCCTGGAAACTGCACATGCATTTGACTGGTTGTAGAAGGGCATCACCGTCTCTTTACAAAACTGGCCAATTAAATTTTCCATCCTGAAGTTCTTTCTTCAATCCTAGCAATAACATTTCTGCTCAGTACTTAAACTGGTCTTTTAAAGGCTTTTAAAGATGTACAAGGTAATGTTTTCTAGAAAACAATCTTAACCTTTCATAGGACTAAACTGAATTATTTGTGCCTCTGTTTTTTTGTTGTTGTTGTTTTACTTTATTTGCCTTTGATAGTAGTCCAGAACTTATTTTGAATGCCTCCTGTGTGGCAGGCTCTAAACACAAGGATTTGAGAATGAATAAAAACGAGGCCCCTGTGTTCAGTGAGCTCGCAGAGAGACAGACACATAAACAAGGCCACTGTAGCAGCAATGTGTCTCGGGAGGAACCAGACAAAAAATAGAAATAATAAGCATTGTGTGGAGTTCACTTTCTCACACAGCACCACATCCGAGCATCACAGCAATTGCAATGCAGGGCAGACAAGCCCTGTGTTAGCAGCTAGAGGCGCCCGATAGAGAATGGAGATGTGGATGTGGCTTGTCGTCGGAAAGACAGACAAGAGTGCCAGTCCCAGGTTCTGGCCACAGAACTTACATATTCCCTGACTTAAACCAGATTTAAAGGATCAGGCATGAGCTTTCCACTCCTATACCTATCTATCTTGTAGGATTCTGAGGAAGTGGGGGAGCGGGGAATGTTCTCCCTACATGGGGAAATAACAGAGAAATATGATTAATCTCGGCATTCACTCTTACAGTACGTGATGAAGGCTATCATAACTCTGGCAGGGTGCCCTCTCTCCCTTCACAGTTCAGCTATGGGCTGGGCTTTCTTTGAGGCATTTTTCCCAACCAAATCCTTGAGGCTGGGGAGAGGAGCTGACTGTTAGAGCCCACATTTAGCATGCACACACTCCTAGGTTTGATCCCCTGTGGTTCATAATAAACAAGGCATAGGTAACAAGTAAATGTTAAAGTTCCATACTTTGTGAAGCTTTTATTTTAAAAAGTAATATGCCCTTTTAGAAGTCCATCAAAATCGAAGACTATGAAGATTTCAAGTCCCCTTTTCTACTATGTCCTGTCACTGATAGTAGGCCCTCGCTTCCCCTATGCCTAGTCACCAGGGTAAGCATCATATGAATCAGGAAGAATCATCGGGTCCTTTACATACACACCCAACTAAAGAGACATACTTTTTTATTTTTAAAAGAATTATTAGTCATATATATACTTCAGCTGTTTTTTTCTTCCACATAACTTAATAACAGTCTATATAATGATTAAATTTATATTTTCAAAAAGAGACGCAGGGCTAGGGGTGTAGCTCAGTGATAGAGTGGGATATGTGAAACTAGAAGTTCCATTCCCAGCATGGGGGAGGAGGGGTGCCTTTCAGTCCCAGGCACTTTAGGAGCTATACCACTCAGACTTGGCCAAGTCCAAGAATCACACTGCACACAACCAGTCCCCAAAATGGCACAGAAATGGCACCAAGAAACCACTATACAACAGTTGTGAACTGTTAAGGAGAACCCAATTTCCTAAGGAACATGTGGTTTGCCCAGAGGCACAAGGGCCTGAAGAAAATGCAAGCACACAATGCAAAGACAATGAATGCACATGAGGAGGCCACCGGGCCCTGGTGAAGCCTAAGGAGGTTCAGCCCCAGATGCCAAAGGGCCCCAACCACAGGTTCCACCAACTTGCTGTCATCACCTACCCAGAGCTTGAAAAGTGGATTTGCAGCTACGTGACCAAGGATCACAAAAGCTCAAGCCAAGGCTGCATCTTCAGTTCTGGTTCCCAGAGGTGCCCAGGCTCCTATGAAGGCCACATAATAAAGGCCTCCACTTACCAATGTGAAGACAGACAGATGAGAGTGACTACCCTCCATCCCCCATCCCCCCACTCATCCCACCCCCCACCTCTACTCCCACTCCACCCCTTTAACTCCCCCCCCTCACACACACTGCAGATAGCTGGTGTTCTGCTCTGGTTTTAAAAAGAAACTTGAGGCAGGAGAAGAAACAACATAGAACCCAGTTGGTAAGCTTACTATGTATCCAGAACCAGATACCGCAAGACCATGAAACCTGGGCCATATGAGACAGGTTTCTATGATCTACCACCAGGGGTTCCAATGTGCTCCTGCAGGGCAAGAACTCAGATCTGAATTTGTTATGTTCCTCCCAGGTGGTCCAAAGACCATGCTAGAGAAGGCAAAGCAAGCAGTAAAGCTGTCCACCACTTCCTAGAACTTTCTTTTGCCAGCAACCCCTGCTGGGAACCTATGACACTTTTTTATCTCCCTTATAGTAGCTTCACTGGAAGCACAGCTTCACAATTCCTGAGTACAAAAATGCTGGCCCCTACTTGGTTTATTTAACATTTTCATGCTTTTCAAATGCCACTGTGTGCCAAGGATTGTGTTGGAAATTCTGTTGTGTCATTTTAACTGACACACACCACACACAGTGAGGTATTGTGATCCTCCTTTCTCAAATGAAAAAAGAAAAGAAAAGAAAACAAACAAACAAACAAACAAAAACAGTGCAAAGAAAATCTAATGTCTTTTCTCAGTCCTGAACTTATCATCAGTCTGACTGGCTATGAGCTATGATTCACGTCCATGCAGAGCATGGCATCTGCACTGTTAACACCCTCCCTCCACATCCTAGATCCCTCACACATCCAGTGTGACTTTCACTTAACTCTACAGAGCCATGGTGCTTTTCATCTCTTCACTTAATCCACAGCGTTAATTTCACCATATAAATACCTATACCATAAATGTATTCGCCATCCTGACAATAGCTATTAGAGTGTCCTCTTTCTGGACACCTGCAGCTGTGTTTTTCTCTTAGAAGCACTTAGACCTACCGATCCCTTAAATATGTGGATGACTTCTAACCCTTTTCTAAATGGAAAGATGATTCTGTCTGGATCCTAAAGAGCTCTGGAAATAATGGCTATGATATAAGTTTGGCCAGTTTGATCCAGTCTTACAGATCAATATCAGAAAATTGCCAAGAGCACTTTCAACCATTTAGATCTCTCTGTTACAGGTTCTCCCTGCATGGCCCCTTACATAACATTCAGCACTTTAGTAATTACAAGTTACAAGGTGTATTCCCCATAGAATGATAAAGTCCGTGAAGACAGCAAACGCAGCAGGCGCTCAATAAATACTTGTTGAACTAAATCTACTGCGGTGGCCACCACATTCTCAGCATTTCTCGCACACTAATAATCCCTGTAACACAATGCAGTGTTTCTCACCTGAGTTCTCAGGCCTCTGCCACTTTTGAAGCAGAGTTTCAGTGGTAATAATATGCCGAGTAGGAGCCAAAGACACACAAATGCTCAACATAAGGCCCAAACTAAAAGGAACAGGAAGAGACAGAACCCAGGAGCAGGGCAAGAAACAAAAGCCACGTGAGAGTTCAAGAGCCCAGATGCTGAGCACAAGAGAGCAACCCTTTATCAGATCTCTGGGACCAGGGACTAAGTGTTGATCTGCCTCAGTTTCCCCAAGGTAACACATCATAAAAGACCTGAAACATCCCGTCTAAAGAAGGTGCTGATCAAAGTAAAGACAGTGCCAACAATACTAATGGCTGCACCTCTGACCACAACACCTAACAGAGCCACTCTAATGGAAAGAGGGCTTGTTTTGACTGAGAGATTTCAGCCCCTCGTGACCAGGAAGGCAGGAGTATGAGTGGCAGTTATTCCCATGGTAGAGACAGAGCTGGACTACCAGAGGCAGACCTAGCCCTCTAAGGCCTGCCCCTAGAGACTACTTCCACCAGTTGGACCCCACCTCTAAAAGGCTCTGCAGCCTTCAAAACAGCATCTCCAAGTAGGGACTGAGCTCTCAGACATGGCCTGTGGGGGACTTGACACATTCATACCGTAATACTAACTGCCTGAAAATGTCTCAAGAGTAGCTGTATCACTCAACTAGGTGCCATTCATCATTGCAAACTAAGTCACAGAAATGACATCCAGGCTTGTTTGTCTGTAAAGAAAACTAAGGTTAAAAAAAAAAAAAAGAAAAAAAAAGAAAACTAAGGTACTTCAATACTTCATTTATAAAATCTCTCTCTCTCTCTCTCTCTCTCTCTCTCACACACACACACACACACACACACATTACAATATGCTATAGAAGAGCTATTGCATCCTGCTGAGCTCAAATCCACATGAGAATCTGACCACTTGGAAAAATCCCGGCTTTCCAGTTAGACAAATGGCTGAAAATGAACTGGTTTACGGTAAACTATAGACTGAAAATACTGACACTAGTGGTGGGAAGGAAGAGGATACCAGTTTGCAACTTCTTAAAGCTATCTTACACTGCTTTCTCTGGCTGTGATAAACACCACGACCATGACCAAAGGCAACTTGTGAAAGAAAAGGTTGATTTCAGCTCACAGCTTAGAATCCATCTTGGTGGGAAGTCAGGGGAGGAACTAAAGGCAGGAACCTGAAGACAGGAACTACAGCTGAGGCCGTGGAGGATGCTGCTTTCTGACTTGCCAGCTTTTGTCTCCTAGGAGCACCTACCTAGTGGACTGAGCCCTCCCACATCAATCGTTAGTCAAGAAAATGCCCACACAAACTCACCTACAAGGACCTGTAGTCTGGGGACCAGGAGGGAGAAGAGACCGGAAGGGATGAGGAAGGGGAACACTCAAGCTGGAAGTGGCTAGAATCACTGTGGGTGTGGAGGCAGCTCTTAATGGGAAAGCTCAGTTTATACACATTTAGTGTTTAAAATCTGCAAAGAGCTGGGTCAGAGATGGTAGAGACAAGCCATGTACTGCTATAGAACAGGTTTCAGCATCCCTTTAACAATCCCTAAGAGACCCAAGCAAATGCACAAGGCCCTCACCTGAGCGATTGGGCACTGTTGGGCCCTGCTCTATTTTAAGCTGTAGGCCTATATGCCTATCTATCATCTTTTTCTTTATAAGTTTGCATTAAAGATCTGTGATTTTTTTTTGCTGTGTACAGATTTGATAGAGAGACATATGGGTTCTAGAAAGATATACACTGAGTGCTTGTAGCAACTCTTGTACCTCAAGAGTAACTTCTAGACATTTCTCCTTCTTTCTTTATATTTCTTTATTTTCAAAGCTTTTGAAAATAAATATGTAAAATACCCATAATCAAAACTGAAGTTATAAAAATCTATGACTTTCATGGT
Source organism: Pachyuromys duprasi (assembly GCA_028658305.1). Classification (NCBI taxonomy): domain Eukaryota; kingdom Metazoa; phylum Chordata; class Mammalia; order Rodentia; family Muridae; genus Pachyuromys; species Pachyuromys duprasi. The sequence goes on along the minus strand of CM053761.1, from coordinate 29,474,098 downwards.
CAAAATACTTTATTATTCATAATATCTAAAACACAGAAACAACTCCAGTGTCCACTGACAAGTGGATAAACAAAACGTCACCTCTCTGTACCATGGAAAGATAACCAGCCTTTAAAAGTAGCAAGAGTAAGGGTCTGAGTTGTGCCTTGGCAGGTAAAGGTGCTTGCTGCCAAGAACCCATACAATGGAAGGAGAGGATGAACTCACACTAGTTGTCTGCTGAGCTCCGCTTACACACATGGCACACACACATACACACACACACACACCTACCCCATATACATACATACATATATAAATGTAATTTAAATTTTTTAAATAAAAAATCTTAAAGTAAGAAAATTCTGACAAATGCTACAACATTGATGTGTATTTCCACATTGGGGAAATGAGCTAAACCCATCTTTCATCGCATCTTCTCTGTGGTCAAAGACTCATGGGACCTACCGGTTAGAAAACACTCCAATCTCTCTAGCACAAACTCCTCTCCCATCTCTTCCACCCACTCTGAGTTTCACACATCAAATGCCTCAGCATTTCCCAAATACCCAGGCCCTTTTGTGACCTCTAAGCCTTGTGTCCATTCTATTCTCTCTTTATAAAATGTTTTCCATCACCTCAAGAGTTTCTACTTACCCTTCAAACTCCTACCTAAAAAGTCTTGCTTCTATAACAACTTCTCCAGTTCTCCAAGGCAACAACTCAACTTCTTATATGAATTTCCACAGCACAAGACTCTGACAGTCTTAGCACAGTATATCTCATTGCTTAGTCCACTTTTATACCCATCTTTCTAGAGAACTATTAGTCTGTGAAAGAGGGACATGAGAAATACCCTTTCCATGTTTCTATCTCCCTGTATTAGGAATTCATAATAAGCTGTATTCAGTTCCCTGCAGCTACAAGTAACGACCCTAAAGTTACCTATTAGGTGACACTGCATAGATGAAAGAGTCCCATCTCCAGACCCTTCATCTTCTAAGTTATCTCTCAACTATGCTGGGGGAAGCATGGATCTGCTTCTTTCTAGAGATAAGCTCTGTGTAATCACAAAGTCCATCTCAAGGAGGCCTACATTCAAGCAATCAACAAAGACAACGAGCACCTGTTAGACCTGCATGCCAGAAAAACACAAACATGGGGCACTCAAGTTCTGACTTTTTTGTGTCGCCTCCAATTTGCCATGCTCCTGACTCAGCTTTCTGAGGCTGGAAATACAAGTGTGAACCAATACAGGCAGCCTTCAGCGCCATTCTTGGAGCTTTAGCTCTAGAGAAGAAAATAAATAAATCCAGGAGGCAAATCACCTTGTAGCCTGAGTGCTAGAGAATTCAGGTCAGCTGATCAATGAAGGGCTGCTTCACGACACTTGGGTAATCTGGAGGTGACCGGCAGAGAGTTGAATTGAGCACCAAAGAGCCGAGCAAGTAGCTATGCAGGGAAAGAACATTCTGGAAATAGGGGAAATTGAAGAAGTTGAGGACAAGAAAGCGCAGCAGAGAACAGGAGAGCAGAAAGTGAAGACTGGAGAGAGCAGACATGTGAGGGGAGAGGTACAAAGACCATGGCTTTGTAAATCCAGTCTAGGATCCTCAAAGAGAGACTCAATGGGACACTACACAGGCACTTTAAACAGAGGATATAAGACCTCACTGTAAGGATATCTGCTAGATGCCCTGGGGAAAAACAGGCCATGGAGACAAAAGAAGAGAGGAAGACCAACTGAAAATATGGCTCCCAACCAGGGACAAGTTTGTCTCCTGGAAGTCATTTGGAAAAATCTGCAGAAAATTTTGGTTGTCACAAATTGTGGCAGGTTGGCTACTGATAGCTAAGCAACCTCATCCAAAAAAGACCCTGGTCACAACATCAATGGTCAGGGGGAAGCCATGAATTTGGAAGTTGTTGTCTCTTCCCAGCAAGAGCTGAGCAATGTCACACTGTCGCGGTGAAGATGGAGAACAAGGGAAGTCCCCACAGGTAGAAATAGTCAAGGGTTTCCTACATATTTCTAAGGCCGTTTTCAAGCCAGAGCACATTCCATGTTTAATTGGCTCAGGGATCATATGTAGAAAGCCAATCTGGCCTTTGGATTTTCAAACACTTAGTCCTTGGGAAGAAGAAAAAGAATGTGGGCTGGCCAGAGATGTAGCTCAGTTAGTGCAATGTTTGCTTACCATACACAAGGTCCTAGGTCCAACAAGGCCTAGAACACATGAGAGCCTGTCTGAAACAAGACAAACAAAACACCAAGAAAATGAATGTAGATAACAGCTTTAAGAGGCCTAGGAAGACTTAGTGGTTAAGAGTGCTTACTTTTGCATAGAAACCAAGGTCAGTTCCCAACATATCAGTTGGCTTACAGCTGCCTGCATCTCAAACTGCTGGGATCTGATGCCTTCTTAGGCACCTACATTCTCTCTCTCTCTCTCTCTCTCTCTCTCTCTCTCTCTCTCTCTCTCTCTCTCTCTCTCTCTCTCACACACACACACACACACAAATAAATCTTTGAAAAAGAAAGCCTGATCTCTCAACATGATGATAATCATCTTTTCCTCTTGTTCATTCTATGAACACCCACGCATATGCACATGCATGTACAGGTATGCACACTCATGCAGATAAAGATTTCCTATGCCAGAGAAGAGTGTCAGTAAAATAATGTGAATGGAGATGTCATGGGACTTTAAGAAAAAAAATTGTTCTCTGCTCCACCCACCACAAGGGAGGGAAGGTGTCGTAGTTACCAAGCAGATTCATGGGAACTGAAACGAGACCTTTGTTAGAGCAGAGATCAAGGCTCACAAAGACAACCAAGATGGACCAGGGACAATTGTCCAGAGTTGGTATGCATGTAAATGACATGATAGCCCTCCTTTCCTGTATATATGCATGCAGGAGGATGAGAAAAAAAAAGACTCAAAGGACAAAGAATGATTGCTACCATGGGCTGACCACTGAAAACACAATAAGGAGATGACACCCAGCTTTGTAGCTGCCAAACTGGACTGATTAGTACATTACAACCAACAGTCCACAATCATTCTGGATCTTAGGCCATGATCCTAGGGGAAACGGTAGTAGAGAGGTCCTAAATTGGCCCAGATGTTTCTCTGTCACCATCCAGCAAAACAGAGACATGAAATGGAAACTAAGTGACAGAAGAAAGAAAAGAAAGGATATTTCTTGTGCCTCTGGGTTGTGGCCAAGGCTGACTCACTCAGACTTGCAAGAGTCAAGGGCCTCTTAGTCTTTACCTGTACTGTTTCACTGAGTACAGTCCACAGAATTCTAGGGGCAGTGCAAAGTCCATTCAAGGCACCTTGAACATCCACCTACCATGCACACAGCACTGTCACACAGAGACAAGCACATCCCACACATACAATACAGGCAGCATATGTTGATCAGGACACAGCTGTTCCCAAACTGCCATTTATATCAGTAGTTGAGCACTCTGCAGTTGAAAATATCAAAACTCACATGCTGTAAGTGGCCACAAAGCACCACACTGACATTACTTAGCAGAATGGGGCATGTATTTGTTTCCCTCAGCCTCTGCTCAAACTGCCTCCTGAGAAAAGCACTATAGGAATCAAAGAATGGGGTAACAGGCAGCAAGCAGACATGGATAATTCATGATTTGTGAAGGCTCACATGTTTCAAACCATGAACCAAGGAAGGATCTCACAAATCAGTTGGAGAAAGAAGCTTTCAGGACAAAGTTTGGGAAGACTGGCCTGACTCTGCAGTTCACCACCAACACTGAGAAGGCTGTCAGAAGACAATTTCATCTGGTATATCCTAGAATTTTCAACACCTATTATTAGACACACAACTATTTTCTTTCACACAATACCTCTTATATCCAATTCTGTTTGATATGCTTCAGGAACATTACCCCAAACACAAGCTGGTAAAATGATTCAACAAATTAGAGCATACCCAAAGTCCTGTTCCTGGCCAGCCAAGAGATTTTACAAATAGCAATGAGCTACTAGAAATGAGTCACTTCACAGTGAACCCGAGGCCAGGGCACCACTTCCTGGGTCCTGTCTGAGACCATGGCTTCTTTGCCTCAGCCCATCAGAGAAAGCAATCCTGTTCCCTTTTCAGCAGCTACTCTGGGAATGACTTCAAGAGACTCTCCATTACACACACACACACACACACACACACCCTGCCATCATCTTTGCAAAGCATCTTGCAACTCTGCCACCCCAGGTACTCACCTCCCACCACAGCAATGCACCCACTGATGTGCACTGGTTGCCCCTGCGATGGCAAGCTCTAGCTAGGCCACAGCACTGAACCATGCCCACTCTGCCCAGCCTCTCTCTGAGAGAGCTCTGGGTTACGACACCATGTTGTCCCCACTGGCATCTTGTCATCCTGTGCCAGCGGAAGTTGGAAAGATTCCCTTTTGAACCTAGCTTTGCCATGGTTCCCTGAGAAATCTAATGCAGTTGATTTTTATTTCTCTGAACTTCAGCTCTTCATCTAGAAAAGCGGTGAGCCTCTTGGAAGAGGTAGAGAGGTCACAAAACAAGAGAAAATGCAATTGCCTTCCTCCGTTAAATGAAGCTATATGGTTCAAAGCATGGCCAGTAACAGTACCGAGCAGATGACTAAAGGAGTTAAAGGGAAGAAATCATCACTAGTATATAAACTCTAATGGGGCTTTAAAAAAAATTGATGAGGGGAGGGCTGTACCCCATCAGGACTTGTCCAAGGACTACTGGCTTTCAACACACCCTTCACCAAATCTCCACTAACACCAGAGGCAAAGTAGGAAACTCAACAAACCACGAGTATTTCTTCACAATAAAGTGCCTCCTCTCAATGAAACAGGAAGTAAGATATTCTAGACCAAGTGTTTGTGTCCTCCAAAATGCATATATAACAGTACTGAGAAGTGAGACACAGGTTGTGGGTCTCTCTCCCCTTAGAAGAAGACTACTTTATCTCTGTGAGCACACTCAGAAGAAAGGCTGTATGAGTGCGCAATAGGGACATGGCTGTCTACTAGCCGGGAAGCAGTCTCACCAGAAGAAACCTGATTCGCTGGCACCTTAATCTTGGAATTGCCAGCTTCCTGAACTGGGTGAAAGAGGTAAAAGCCATGCAGCCAGTGTGTTTTGCTGTGGTAGTCCAGGCTAAGGGAGGTAACAAAGGAAACACTTGCCAGCCGGTCTCAACCGATGGCATTCTAAACACACTGAAGAAATAAAGATGGCTATGTGCACTTTTGCCCTTGGGAGTGCATGGATGATGGTCTAAACAATAGATTTTGGTGGAGGGTAATTATGCTCAGGGCTGAGAGGCTAGGAGATCTGGGAAGGCGTCCTGTGTAGAGTGTGATCGTCTGGGCAGACTTTAGAGGGTGACAGGGGTTTGCACAGACACAGTGGAGGCATTGGCAGGAGAGCAGAGACATGGATAGGGAACAACTTGGTGGCAGAAGAGGACAGTGAAGGATTTAGGGGGAGGGGTGGTCTTCTAGCGTACCTGTAAGACCACAGGTCTATCTCAGAAAAAGAAAAAAGGGAAAAAGCTAAAACAGGAAGATGGCTGAGGGTCCCACTGCCAGGATTTTTATGGCCGTCAACTTGAAGGCCAGAAGTTGGGAGCTAGTGGCCAAACGGGCTGCCTTAGTCCTAGTTCCTCAATGCTCTTGGTTAGACAGGATAGAATTTTTAAAAGTTGGGCTATCATTTAAACAACCAAGAGATTCTGTTTCGGTTCAGCGTTCCTCACAACAGTGGGAGACCTGCCCACCCAGGGCTCACATTCCAGCCAACGTAAGACAAGCTGGAGTGAGCACTCATCCTGACACTCAGTTGCAAAGCTGTATTGTGGAGTTTTTAATTTTTTTCTTGCTTTACTGTCTTTTTCTAAGGAAAGTCATAGAAGGTAATTAATGTACCATATACTTTTATTCTCTCATGAAACTTCACACAAGCCTTGAGGACAAAGTAGAGAACCAATGTTTGTTGAATGAATATGTGAGCAAATTAGTGATATCCATTCCTGCCTCTATACCGGTTCTTCTTTCCCCAGTTTTTTTTTCACTTTTTCTATTAAAAAGTTGGTCTATTAAAATAAATATGAATGTTCCTAAAGTCAATTGCTGCGCTCCTGTCTCAATTTTCTATTGGGCTGAAATGAAAACAGGAACAGGGTGAGTGAATGTGGAAGAGACACTTATGGCTGGTACTGTGAGCAATTAGAGCTCAGGGGATGGAGGATTCCGCAGATAAGCTCCCCAAATGCTGTCTTCAAGGGAACTGTGGAGGACGGCAGGGATGCCAAGACGCTGGAGACAGGCAAATGTTCTGATTTCCAAACACGAAACGAGTGACAGCCAGTTTTCGTCTTGAGAGCGTAATGTCACTCTTAGGCAGGGTTTATGAGCAGATTGTAAAGGGACACTTAGAAGCACCTAAAATAGGAAATAATGTCCATCTGGAGTCAGGTCAAATTCATTACATTTCTTCTGACAAGACCCCTAGCGCAGGAGAACAGAGAAGGACAACAACATGCACTGTGTAAGTGGTAAGCAAAGGGCCAAGGTGTCACCTGGGATATATGGGATATATTAGTAGGAGTATTACAAACAGCATAATGGGGGGGTGTTATCTTTCTTCCGCCATATTGATAAAGTATTGAGAGTTAAATCTTTGGAATGTCCTTTTGGAAAACCTTTTTAAAAACTTGAAGCTCTCTTGCAAGTTCCCAGCACCTGTGGAAAAACTGAAAGATGTGGGTAGGCTTAAAAGTGGCATCAAATGATTGCACTCAAGTACGATTGTGCATTTGGACAGGATGTGAGCCCTCAGATCTATCATAATTGTCACCACCCCTCCTACTGCTGTCAGTAAGGTATGCCATCTGCCACGAATCATCTTCATTCTATCCTGCAAGCACCCAACACATTAGGATTTGCAACCCCGGAAGCAGTAAGAATACACAGAGGGAAAGACTAGGGTGTTGCTCCGTTGGTTGGCAGAATATTTTGCCCGAGGTCCAATCTGCAGCATGGCATAAACTCAGCATGGTGATGCATGCCTGTAATTCCAGTACTCAGGAGGTAAATGGAGGCAGGAGAATTGGAGTTCAAAGTCATCCTTGGCTACATAGTACAGAATCCTGGGGTACATGAGAAACCCACACACACAGCCCTCAAATAAACAAGTGAAAGAATGAAGTCAGCAAACAGTAGTCGGTCACATTACCAAAGCAAATAAGGTTAAGTACAATCAGAGGCACAACCGGAGGCTCCCAGCCCCCAATGAGTGGGTAGTCATAGAGAAGTGTCTGTCATGTTCTAAGAAAAACTATAGAACCAATAGATGGGTGATGCCATCTAAGAAAAAAAAACTCCATGAGCCACAGCTGACCAAAGATAAAGTATGTGGGCCTAGAGGATACTGAGTTTTCCATCCAGGGAATACATGAGCTGGGGTATACAACAAGATTCAGGTATCTGGGAGGCAAGAGAAGGCTTGAATCTAAAAATGTTTATAATGGGAATGCTACTGTATCCATGTAAAGGATACATCCTTTGTTAAGTCAGTGAAATTCAACATCATTTTGAAAAATCAGAAGTTCCCCTCAGAAAATTCACAGTCTATGAGATCTCCCTAATGAGGTAGACTGTTTGCACCAACCTGGCCAAATGCCAGGAAGAAAGTAACCTGCACAAAGCATTATTTTTGTTCATTGGTCAAACATTCCTCAGAGACAAGCCACAAAGGCCGAGGGAAGAAAGTATGAAGGAAAACAATGGGACGCCATCAAGAGGCTGCCAGTCCCCGGAACAACACTGCCATCTGCTACTGACATCAATCCTTCAAGGGGCTATGTCAGCCAGACAATGTACCAGGAACATCAAGCCTGGGAAGATTTCGGCCTTGCGACCTTGGGTAAGTCATTGAACGCTTCCAGGACTCAGTTGCTTATCTCTGAACTTGGGCTCATACTGACCCTTTTGTATGCCATTTGGGCCAAGAGCAGTGAGGTCTAGGACTGAACACCCTGGGTACATCAATCCTTACAATAGTGATTGACAAACAAGGTTGTGGATGGAACCCAGGGCCTAGAACACGTTAAGAAAGTACTCTGCCTCTGAGTTACATGCCAGACCAACAAAACAGAACACTGAAAGAAAAGATTTCAAAGGGCTTCAGGTACAGCAGTCATATGATCTAAATCTTATGGATGCCAACTATAGAGGAAAAAAAAACAATTAAAGTCAACTAGAGTGTAAAGAAATCCAGAATCTAGAAGAGACCAGATCTTTTGGACCAGTTTGCTGAGGAAAGTCATTATCATTGCCTTGTATCTGCTGGTTAGTGATTAAAATAAAGGTGAGAGGTGACGAGAGGGTGAATTAGCTGGGGCAACTGATGCTTTGTGGGTCCTCAGGAAAGGTTGACTGGCCTGGTGGTAGCAACCCTTTAAAGAGGAAATAAGCAGATTTCCTACCAACACAAACTGTCCAAACAACCCCTTCTCTTGTCTGTCATAACATTTTTATGAGAATCTCAATTTTTAAAAAAAAGTAAGCAAGCTAGTCTCTCTATATATATGTGTATGTATATATGAATATATACAGCAGATATATATATAATATAATATACCTTAAAAAGTAGATATACAAAATTGAAAATCAGTTTTTGTTCTGAGCAGTAGGGTGAGTCCCAGTCTCCGAAGCTAAAGGGTTTGTTTCCCAATTGTCAGAAAGGCTGATAGATCTAAGTCACTGTTTCTGACACTGAGCTGAAAACTAAGGAGGAGGCTAGGGAAGAGAAGAGATCTCTCTTCCTTTTGCCCTGGGATCTACCCAGGGATAGTTAGCATGCTGGCTGGGCCCAAAGCTAAAAGACAAGGAAAACACGAAGCCCCCCACCCCACCCCCACCCCATGCCTGTTTTCCTCCCAAAGCTTCCCCCAACATCTGAAGGTTGAAAGTAGCTCGGACAGGACAGACAGGCAGCCAGGCAGCCGGAGGCCACTGGCTTCCTGGGGCGTGGAGCCCTCAGGCAGCACTAGAAACAGGCGTGGCATCCTCAGCTCACTGGAACCTCAAGGCAGCACCCTGCTCAACAGCCTCAAAGCCAGGCCTCCACACCCACTGAAGATGCAGTTTGCCCACTCCGTGTGAGACCACAACATGCCCTGTGTCGCAGCAAGGAGAGCCAAGGACCAGAAAGAAAATGGGTGCTTGGAGCCACAGCCGGGACTCTCAAGGCACAGGCTCCGCAAAGGGGAAGCAGGACAAGGAGCCTTCAGCTCTCCTGAATCTGTGCTTGGAAAGCGTGAGGGTGAGAGAAGCCCACCATCTGGCCTGAGGGCGGATGCTGCTTGCCTGCATTTAGCTGTACAACTGCAGCCCTTCTCTTCCTCTGAGCTCGCATGGATTTAGGGAGCGGCTTCTGCAAGAAGTGGAGGTTCTGTGCCACTGAAACTGGAACCAGCACCCAAAGGTCACCTCACTCTCCCAGCAGGCAGACCTTCCCCAGAACCAGGGGAGCCAGGCAGATCCCTACCAGTCCAAATAGCACACTGAGGTGTTGGCTTTGAACCAAAGCTGATGACCCGAAACACTGGTGCACAGAAGGACTGGAACATAATACATTTTCTGCACAGAACTCTTTCATGCCTAAATGCCTGCGTTAGTCTAGATCGGTATGTCCCATAACAGCTAATCCATGGCAACTCAGACCAGACAAGAAACAGCGACAAAGAAGGGCTACCTAAGGAGGCTGTGCCCCCCACAGCCCACACTCATGCATTTGAATTTCAGCCCAGAGAAGGCAGCAGAGGCAAAAACAACCACCCACAAAAGCCAAAAGAAGGGGAGGGGAGAGCAGATCAGAAAATATATACATAAATAGCAAAGCTTTCACAGTGGTAGTGAAGGGGAGGAGGCCTGGACTGTCAAAATGGCCTTAGAGTGACATATCACTGCCATGATGATGGAGTGCCAGCGACACTCCTGAAGTCCCTTCCTCACACACCTGCAATGCAGAGATTTCTGCCCGTTCTGTAATTCACGCTCCCAGCCCAGGCGCTATCCGCAGCGGGAGCCAGTCTGGACTTGTGCAGCCGCCACTGTTCCTCCTTACAATAAGATTATTGCTGCAGAGCAACTTCTCACGAAGGCAGGGAGGCAAAGGAGGAGGCGGCAGAGGCAGAGACAAGGGAAGGAAGAGAAGGCAAAGTCCCTCAAGCCCCACAGCTCACCTTTTATTTGGGCTTCATATTCAGCAATGATCTCTTTGTCTTTCTTGAACTTAGTTTGAGATGACATCTTCCGACGTGGCAAAAGAACTGACAGACTGTTTGATTTATTTCTCCTTTTCTTTCCAAGTCCTCTCCCAAGACTGGGTAATCACACAGCAATGGTCGATTTCACAGGTTTTGGAGCTAATCTCTTTTACTTGGCTGCAGAGCAGGGGTAGAAATCCTTCTTCTGGGAGAAAAATGCTCTCTGCTGGCAGGGAAATGGCTCTAGTGGCTCGCTCTGGTCAGCTCCTCTTGCAAAGGAAGAAATCACCCTGGGAGTACCATAACCTGCCCCAGATTTCCAGGATTTTTCTTTCAAAATAATAATAATGCTAGCAGCCAAGGGCACACGAGCGCGGGCACACACACACACACACACATACACACACATACACACACACACACACACACACAAACAAGAAGCACACACACTCACCCAGACACGCTTCCACGCAATTGTGCGGTGCACACACCCATCCACACCACAAGCGCGCGCATACACACACACACGCGCGCACACACACACATACACACCCTCACTCACACACACACACGCCGGCTTGCTCACTCATACACGCACATCCACAAGAGGCACGGCGCCTCCTGGGTCGTGTGGCCAGCCTCCGGTTCACTTTGAAAGGCTCTGCTAAAGAGATGGTCAGGTTGCCAAAGGATCGGTCATCTCTCATCCTCCCTCCGGTCGGTCGGCGCCTCGGGTCTGCTGTCCGGTGAGGATCAAAGCCCGGAGAGGGAGATGGAAGTTTTCCGGCTGTAGGTTTCGGCTCCGCTGGACCCAGGGCTGGACTGCTCACCCTGCAGGGCTGGCGGAGCTCTCCCCTACCGCCCTCGTCACTAGACTCCGCCTCCCGGATTTTATAACAACTGACACATTGTAGCCTACAGGAGAGCTGAACTGGCTGCGAGCAAAAAGGGAAGAAACGCTCACAAAAGGGAAGGCAGCAGGAGGCAGCAGGAGAGGGAAAAAAAATCAGGTTGGGAAGGCCGGGGAGGCTCATGCAAACTCTAGCTGGTAGTAGTTGCGCTGGAGATTTTTCTAACAGACACTGGAAGATTCAATCAATTCAATCCCTCAAACCCTCAGCTATATGACAAGTTATCACTCTGTCTGAGTCTATAGCAGACTGCAGGGAAGGGCACTGATATATTTGAAGGAATTACTTGAGAGCAGGGGCAATGCCAGAAGTTTCAGTTTTGCAAAGCTGGGGGTGAGGAGGCAGGTCTGCATCCAGGCTCAGAGCGGGTGGGGACAACATGCAATTCCGCCTCCCTTGCCTCAGCTTCTTTACCAATAAAACGAGCTCTCTTTGGAGGCTCTTTCAGAAATGCTCACTTTCAATAAATATATACCAAAAGGGCCCACTAGAGTTATAAAGGGCAAGAGGCTCCATACAATGGTAAGACCAGACTTGAACTACGCAGTGAATAATGAAATGTGGTTTTAAAAAAAGTGCAAAAGAGAATTAAAAATATTGCAGAACACGGGGTATTGTGAATATAAGGAGCTTTTTGGGAATTGAGTAAGATCAGAACTGAGTTTGGCCCAGTACCTGGGCACATAGTAAACCTACTATAAATAGTAGCAATAATGGTTACCCAAGTATCCTAGGGGATCGATTCTGTGGAAGCACCACAGTAAGCTCCTCTCATAGGACACAGAGCACAAACCCAGAAAACAGAACCCACCAGCAGTAAATACTCGGTAAATCCCACTGACGTGTACACATTTCAAATAGTCCAGTGTGGTCTGTCAAACTGGAATCAAGTACTATAGGATTGCTGACCACTGGAATTCAACAATAAACCATCACAAGAGTGTCTTGTCCCCCAACTGTTCCCTGGAAGAAACTTCTACCACTTCCTCAGAATAGCTATCACCTTCTGCTTGTCCTTCTGGAATGATCCAATGTGTGATTCGGCTTGGGTTTAGAAATGAACAGGTTACCCTCACCAGTCCCTAGGGGATGCCCAAGGGAGAATACAGCTAGACCGGGCCTGGAGAGGTAGACAGAGCGAGACAGGGCCTTGCCCCTGAGTGAGCAGTGAGCAAGCGCCAAGGGCTGCAGGGGGGAATGTGCAGGCTCCGCCCTACAGCCGTCCACCTGGTGAATCATATGGCTTATTATAGCTCTGCACACACAGACAAGAGGTCACAGAGTTCAGAGGCAGATGCTGCAGCCCACGTCCTCCTGCCTCGCCCTTCCCAGGGACATGGAGGCCCTCTGCTATGCAGAAGCCACAGGTGTCATTAGAGGAAGATATGCACAGAGATTAACTTCTCTGCCGCAAGCCTAGATCCTCAAAGAAAAATGGAGTTAGTGCACTGTGCCCTGGAATGTGAATAAGCAACTAACCAGACTCCATCTTGTCTCTTCTCTGAGCCTGGAGCCTACACGGCTGGAGCAGGTGACTCCTGCTCCCTGTGCCGGCTGGGAGCAGGAACCCAGTAAATGGCAGTTCTAATAATCATGAGGGAAAAAAGTTAAGCCACACATACATGTGGAGATTCACATAGGGCACAAGTCATGGGAATATCCCAAGAAGCTGTAAGACAATCTGTGTCAGAAAAACTCCTGTTGAACAGCAAGAGCAGGGTTTCTGTATAAGGATGGTGATTTACAGTCTCACTAAGCTACATCACAGCAGTGTGGGGGCCATTAGATGACCTCCATACTTTCTCAGAACTTCAGTGTCCTCATCTATCAAATGACAGTCCCATGGAGACCCCACCAAGGAGCCCAAGCATCAGAGCTAGCAGCTTTGCAAAGACTCAGGACAAAAGGAGGAAGAGAAGGAGCAAAGAGGGGAGGGGAGAAGGAAAGGTTTGTACAACCACAAAGTCATCCCGTTAATGAACCTATATTGTCTCAGATCCTCGGTTCCTGGGAAGGGGTGAGTGGCCTAGGCAGGGCCCCCGGCACAGTGGCTTCATCTTGTCCCTTCCAATCTTCCCCACAGCTCACTGGACCATGGGGTCACTCAGCTGCCCTTCTGCAATGACTCTCTCCAAATGGCCATTGTTCTTTGTTGAGCTGAACCAATTGCTAGAGCCAGTGTTTGCTCTTCACAGGGCAGTAACAGAAACCAGATCTCCCCCACCCGATGAATTTGTAACTGAAAATGGACAGTGCCATGTCCTATTTCCCTCGGGCTCATTTCCTAAAGTATTTGAGATATTCCTGAATTATACTGAGAGTTTATTTTATTTTATTTCAGTGTGTGTGTGCATGTTTGCCTGCATGTATGTATTGTGCCATGTATATGCTTGTTGCCCAAAAAGGCCAAAAAGAAGTGTCAATCCCCTGGAACTGGAGTTATGGGCTACCATGTGGGTACCAGGAACTGAACATGGGTTCTCTATGAGAGCAGCTAGCACTCTTAAATCACTGTGCCATCCCTCCAGCCTCCAAAGTTACTTTTAAAAAATGATCTGTTTATCTTTACTTTATGTGCATTAGTATTTTACCTACATGTAGGTCAGTGTGAGGGTGTCAGATCCCCTGAAAATAGAGTTACAGGCAGTTGTGAGTGGCCATGAGGGTGTTAGGAATTGAACCCAAGTCCTCTGGAAGAACAGCCAGAGCTCTTAACCACTGAGCCATCTCTCTAGCCCCTACAAATTACATTGTTATCAAGGCCTCCTTCCATACAGAGGATAGCCCAATTACTCCATATAGAGTTTATAAAGATGGGTCCTTGCTATAACTCATTAGGTCTGATGCTTTACACATCCTTGTTTTCAAGCTGGGGAAAGAGAAGCACAGAGCAGAAAAGCAATTCACCCAGGAACGTAGAACTATCTAGAAACTACAACCACTTTGAAATTCATTGACATACAGGTCTGACCAATATCAAGACCCAAGGAATTAACCAAAAGAGAAACTGTGATCATAATAATGGCTATCAAGTCTTTCCATCGCTTTTTACTCTATGATTATGCTTGTCTTAATAGCTTCAAGTGAAAGTTTTCCATTAAACAAATTGAAGATTAAAAATATAAGGAAAACATCACAAATAGCCATTGTTGTGGCTTAAATTACAATCATAGCAGAATAATATAAAACTCACCAAACCAGGTTCTTTTCCTGGTAGGAAGAGAAGAGAAAGAAGGGGGGGAGGCAGGGGGAGGGGCAGGGCGCTTCATTTGAGAAGAGTGGCCAGAGTAGTGTTTGGTTCAAGGCAATTTTCCTTTTCTGGTCAACTAGAAATACACCCTGCCCCTGGCTCAAGATGACTAATTTTTGTGACATTTTGCTACACTGCTACCAACTAATGCATCCACAGCCAGTTCAAAGAATAATTCTGGTCTTCAATCTTGGCTCTAAAAAAAATGGAAGCAACATAACTCAGCCAGTTGGTAATAATGAGACTGTGGGTGTAACTCAGTAGTAGAATCCTTTGCCTAGCTAGGACTTGAAGGCCCTGGGTTCAATCCCCATCACAAACACACACACACACACACACACACACACACCATGCCTTTTGTTACGCTAATTATTATTCTAGAAAGTTCTTTAACTTCATGTCTTACTTGGCCTTCCAGTAGTCCTGGGAGCAAAGAGGGCTGAGTTAAATCTGTCTTGCTGATGGAAAGTGGGTAGATAAGTGGAAACATGTATATGAGGATTATTTTATAACTCAAGTATAAGGTTGGTCTTTCAAACTGTGCCACAAAACCCAAAAGCCAGAAAAGTCAGACAAATTCAATTCTAGAGCTATTTGTTTCAAAATTCTGCATGGCAAAACCACCATAAGCTCCACTTAGTCAGGAAACATCACAGAAGAAAAGGCAGAATGCTAGCCAAAGGATGGAGAGCCGTCTATGAAATGCAGCGTTCTGGACTCGACAGAGAGTTCACACTCAGGAACTCACAGCATCTACCTTATCTGCACAAGGCCTGTGCAAGGTCAAGTCAGCCAAACTCTGACAAAGGTAGGCAGGTGACCTCCAGGCTCTGCCCTATACTGAGGTGCTGCCTGCTGCCAATAGCTTTGGGAGGAAGGAGAATTATTCTTTCTTGAGGATGTGACTGCTAACAAGACCCACGTGCTCCAGAGGATGGCCCCATGACCTTGTTCATATGGGCAGCACTAACCGGATCAAGTGACCTATACAAAGAAGGAGGAAGAAGTTTCAAGAAAAGAAAGGGGGAAAGTATGAAGTTGGGAGGTAGATGTGTTGAGGAAAGAAGTCAGTGGTAGACATGATCATATTTCATTATACACACACATGAAATTCTCAGAAATAAAGAAAAATGTAAACTCTGCAAGCAATGTCAAAGACAAATGACAATGACTATCACAAGCCAATGGCTGATTCCTCCAGAATGCAAAATCATAGGAATTTTAGGGCTGGAGAGACAGCTCATTAGTTAAGAACACTTGCTGCTCTTCCAGAGGATCCAAATTTGGTTCTCTGCACCGCCATAGGGGCTCACACTATCTGTAATTCCAGTTTTAGGGGAGTTAGCCCTCTCTTCTGGCCTCCTTGGGCACTGCATGTACATAGTCTAGAGACATACACGTAAAATAAAAGCCAACAAAATTTTAAAAACATATAAATCCCCCAATATACAATTCTAACAAATACATATATCAAATGTTCTTAATAGCACTATCAACAATCATTAAATGTTGAAAACAACTTTAACGTCCAATGTCTTAATTAGGATTTCATTTCTGTAAAGAAACACCGTGACTACAGCAGCTCTTATAAAGGCAAACATTTAATTGGGGCTAGCTTATAGCTTCAGAGGTTTAGTCCATTATCATCATGGCGGGAAGCATGGCAGCGTGCAGGCAGACATGGTGCTGAAGGAGCAGAGAGACTGTCCCTTTGGGAGTGGCTGGAGCATATATAAGACCTCAAAGGCCGTCCCCAGTAACACACTTTCTCCAACACCTACTCCAACAAGGCCACACCTCCTAATAGTGGCAATCCCTATGGGCCTATTGGGGCCAATTACATTCAAACTACCACATCCACAAACAAATAAGTGGGTTAACAAAATCACAGTATATTTGAATAGTAGAATATTATTCAGCTGTAAAAAAGAAAAAGAGAAGAATTGACATGTGGCTTAGTAGAAATGAATCTTAAAAGCATTGTGTTAAGTGGAAGAAAACAGACACAAAAGGTCACAATAAAAAGGATCTTTTTATATGAAATAGTGGAGGTTTGGTGTCTCTTTGGTGATGACACATTTTGGAAGTAAACATACATGATGATTCCCACTCTATAAACTTGCTAAGTGTCCTTTGATTTCATATTTTAATATGGCTATTTTTTAATTTTAATTTTTTATGTATGTGGATGTTTTGCCTACATGTATGTCTGTGTACTGTGTGTGTACTATTATGGAAGCCATAATAGTATGTCAGAGCTCTTGGAACTGAAGTTACAGATGGTTGTGAACCTCCAAGTAGGTGCTAGGAATTGGACTTAGGTCCTCTGCAAGAGCAGCCAGTGCTCTTAACCTTTGAGCCAGCCCTCCAGCCTTTGTGGTTAATTTTCTATACTATGTATTTCACCTCAGTAATAAACAAATCAATTTTTCAAGTCTATGAAAAAAAATTACAGCAGCCTAGACGAAAAGTCAATGAAGGCTGTGATTGACAGTATCCAGAAAGGGTACATATGACTGTTACACACTTCACTCATGATCAGCATCGATCAGGCATGGCTAGATCCAGGTGCTTTAACAGGACCAACAGGACACTGTGTTTTTCTCTAACTCTCCATCTTGCCTTCCTGTAGGGTAGCAGGCTGTCCCCATAAAACTGTAATGGTGACCCCCAGCAGCTCTAAGTTCTCTCAGCTTGAAAATCCCAGCAATAAAAGACAGTTTTTCCCAGAAATTCCTGCAAATATCCTGGGAATGGACAACTAGCACAGGCTAGCCCTGAACCATGGCTATCACGAATGAGGGACAGGAACATAGTAAGCCTGCCCTGAGGCTATGGAATAAAGACTGTTCCAAACAATTAACTTGGCCCCAGAGGTAGGGTGAGTTCCCAAAAGCAGATCAAGGTGTCATTCCAGAAAAAAAAAAAAGGTGTGTAAAAAATCAATGTCTTGTCTGCTAAGAACCACTGTGGGACATGCAGAATAGACCGGTAGCAGAAGTGGCGCAAGCAGCATGGCATCACCTGGAATAATGCCCCTTTTTATCCAAAGCCACAACCTTAACCAGGCCTGTAGGCTAGCCTGCTCCCACATTCCAGGAAAGGAAGGTACAGGCATTCCATAGCTAATACAGGGGAGAGCCAGGCAGGAATTCAGCACATCTGACCCCACATCAGTGTCCTGTTACACACACACACACACACAACAGGCACCTGCTGAGAGCACCCTGGAGACACACATAAACTCACAGGCCTGAGCACATGCTCTGCTATGAGTCCTGTTGCCTGAAGAAAAGGCAGGTTGGGCTAAAGATATGGCTCAGTTGGTAGAGTGCTTGCCTTCTGGGCCCAAAGCCCCAAATTCAATCCCCAGAATGGCAAAACCCAGAAGTGGTGGAACATGCCACTAGCCAGCACTGGGGCATAGGTGCAGGAGAATAGGAAAGCCAAGGTCGTCTTCAACTGAATAGTGAGTTTTGGGCCAGTATGAGGGAAATGAGACCCTGTCTCAGGAAAGATATGGGTGGGGGGAGCGGGAGGGAAGAAGGGGGGAGGTTGGTTGTGATACATGCCTTTAATCTCAACACTTAGAAGGCAATGGCAGGTGGGTCTCTGTGAGTCCACGGCCAGCCTACTCACTTAGTGAGTTCCACAGTAGAAACCAGTCTCAAACAAATGGAAAGAAAGAAAGAAAGAAAGAAAGAAAGAAAGAAAGAAAGAAAGAAAGAAAGAAAGAAAGAAAGAAAGAGAAAGAGGGGGAGAGAGATGAGAAGGAAGTGGAAGAGAGGAAAGGGAAAAAAGCAGGAAATTCATCTCTTGGCCATCAGGACATGAGACTGAATGTAGGGGATGCTGCAGAATTCCTATGCCTTTCCAAGAAGAACATGTTCCATTATGCAGCCCAGATGTCCCCTTTTACCATCTAAGGACTGAGCAGCCCCAGGGACAGTGATTCACAGATGGCTTCAGAGTCCTGATCCTGAGGAACAGAGGAAAAGGCATTTAAACACTGGAGCTTTTCGCTTCATGGCCAACAGAGTTTGCACACTTCCAAAAAGGATGAGGCATTTGGACTGTGGTACCCATGATGTTTGAGAGCTTATCTATATGCAAGCACACCCAGCTACCTTAGCCCTCAGGTCCCTAGGGGAGGAAATATGTTTCTGAGAATTATTGAGAAGAGGCCTGCTCTCTTTCCTGATCAGCTTGCTTAGAATGAAAAACTGATCTGTCCCTGTAGAGGAGCCTCCCAGAGTCTGCAGTCATGTAAGAGGGTCTGTCTAATTCATGGATGGTTGGCTGCCCATCCTCATACCTCAAAACATGTCCTATGATCTGGCTTTTGTCCCTAATTTCCCTAATTAAAATTACATTCTGAGGCTGGTAAGATAGCTCAGTGGCTAAGGGCACTGACTGCTCTTGCAGAGGACCCTGGTTTGATTCCTAGCACCCACATGGCAACTCACAGCAGTCTGTAACTCTAGGCTCAGGGAATCTGATGCCATTTTCTGGCCTCTGTGGGCACTGCAAACAGTTGGTACACAGACAACAGACAAACAAAATACTGTACATTTAAAAAAATATCTAAAAACAAAAAAACTGATGCAAGGTCTCACTCTGTAGCTCAGGCTAGCCTCCAATCTACTATCCTTCTTTCCTCCTTCCACTTCCTAAGTGCTGGGTTTACAGGTGTGTGCACACCTGCAGTAAGCTTTCTTTTTTAATTCTAAAATATGGGAAATGCATCCCCTCTTTATATATAGATGTCCCTGATCACAAGTATACTGTCTCTGTGTCTCTGTCTCTATCTCTGTCTCTCTGTCTGTGTCTCTCTGTCTCTCTTCTCAAAACAGAAAAATGAGAAAGTAGCCATCTAGAAGCCAAGAAGAGGCCTTCACAGAGCATGACCATGCTCTCTGGTCTCAGATTTATACCCTCTACAACTGTGAGGAAACGTACTGTTATATAAACCATGCAATCTGTGGGTTTTGGTGTGGCACGTGGGACAGGAAGCCTGAAGAAGCTCTGTTTCAACAGCATAGAAAACATTGTAATGGTGAAGGAAACAAAGATATTGGGAGGAAAAGCAGCTAACCCAAATGGTATGAGCTGACAATTTTTATGAATTAATAATTTACTCACTCATTCGGCCATTATCTCTTAAGTACCTAATATGGAGTAGATATTGAGTTAAACATGCTCATACACCAGGCAGATGTTGTCCAGACTGTCACAAAGATCACAAGTAAATAAGCAGTAATAATTCAACATAATAGAAAAGCTCAGGGTAATACAGGGTGTCACAATAAGACCACCTGAGGGCTAGCTCAGTGGAGGTGGTGCTAACCTAGCCTGCAGTAAGTCCTATGTTGGAGCCCCAGAGACACATAAAATTGGGTGTGGTGATGCACACCTCTTAACTCCAGCTCTAGGAAAGTGGAAGCAGGAGGGCCAGAAGTTCAAGGTCAACACGAACCTGTCTTCAAAAAAATAAAGACCAAGAAGGGCATGGTACTGCACACCTTCAATCCCAGCACTGAGGCAGGTGGATCTTTGTGAGTTCCAGCCAGCAAAAAGAAAACAAACAAAAAGATGGGTCAGATAAGATGCATGCCGTTGCACTGAAAAGGTCTCCATGTGTCACATCAATGGCGTCATCCTCCAGGTGCTACTGAAGTCTTTTTCTTTTTTCAGATGAGAAATTGCCTCCCACAGAACAGGAATGTGGCTCCCTCTGGGGTTAGCTACTTCCTCTTTGTCTTGTGATGCCAAGACCTCAACATCTTTCTCTAGAGCACCTTCTTCAACAGCTCCTTGCTAGTTTCTCTGCCTCTGTTCTTGCCTCCCTGCTACCTTTTAATCCAAGAGCCAGACCAGTATGTGCTGCAAATCCTAACACTCTGTTACGGCCTCCACTTGAAACGGAATGCATACTTTTCCCCCTTTCCCTTCATGGCTGGGCCTCTACCCCACTATCTGACACCATCTCATAATTCTTTCTTTCCTGTTCCCTGAGCCCAACCATTCATATGTGTGTGTGTGTGTGTGTGTGTGTGTGTGTGTGTGTGTGTGCCATTCATGCATACACACACATACATACATACATGCATACATATTTTTTTCTGGAATGCTCCAAGTATTGGCCGCTCAGGTAGATGTTCCTGAGACCTTCGTTGGTGTCCTCTTCTTGGAGAGCTGTGCCCTCACCTCCTTTCCAATGGCAACTCTCACACCCCTCATGTCTTGCCTTCTTCATTGCATGCCAGCATATGAGGCTTATTAATGTTGCATTAGTTCACATAATGACTGTTTCCAGACACTACACTCCATATCCCCCACCAGGCCAGAATGTCTAAGATAACTTTGTATGGTGGTGGAAATGTCCTATACCTGTGCTGTCGTCCACTGTGATATGATTTGGGGTGGCTACTGAGCACTCCAAACACAACAGATTTGACCACAAAATGAACTTTCATTTGGGTTTTAAGGAGTTGAAATGCAGAGTCATATGTGACTGAGGTGGGGGTTGGGTTAGTGCCTGTAATGTTTTGAATGAAAATGGCCCCCACAGGCTCATAGGGAGCGGCATCTGGAGGTGTGTCCTTGTTGGAGGAAGTGTGGTACTGTGGGGGTGGGCTTTGAAGTTTCAAATGCTCAAGCCAGGCCCAGTGTTGCTCACTCTTCTGCTACCTGAGAATCTGGATGTAAAACTCTCAGCTACCTCTCCAGCACCATGTTTGCCTGCGTGCCACCAGGCTTCCTGCCATAACAATAATGGACTAAACCTCTGAAACTGTAAGCCAGCCACAGTTATATGCTTTCCTTTATAACGGTTGCTGTGGTCATGGTGTCTCTTCATAGCAATAAAACCCTAACAAAGACAGTGCCCTAGCAAAGCACCCTTGAGGAGGCAGGGCCCTGTCTGTGATTGTCTCCCCCATAACAGTACCTGACATGTACCATGTGGTTAAAAAACATGTCCACACTGCACAAATAACTGACAAATGAACCTCCTCCCCAGGACCTTTGCTTGGTTCTCCTCTCCCAATCACTGAAGCCTCTGTACCCCATCACCACCAAAGTTTGCTTGGTTCTCCTCCCCAATCACTGAAGCCTCTGTACCCCATCACCACCAGAGTTTGCTTGCTGCACTGACCTTAGGGATTTGGCAGAAGCACCAGGTGCCAGGGCAGCAGAGTCAATTACTCCCTCCACTGCACTCCATTTGGAGCCCAGCACCCCCTGTGCGGAGGTGGGGTGGTAATGAGGCCTTACCAGGCTCCGGTAAACACTGCAGCTGTTTCCTATCCAGTCATCTGGGCTTTATGGAATGTGGAAATGGCTGGGCCTATAAATTCATGTGAACCGTTCTATTCGTCTCCTCCTCCTCTGTGTAATGTTGGAAGGCAGGAGGAGGGAGAATAAGTCAGTGTCAGGTCAAGAGGCTGAATTCAATTAAAATGGTTTTTGGACTCAATCGCTTTAGGAAATGAAATCAGCATCAGGCTGAATAATATATTCTTTTGCAAGTTAGGGTCCCTTCTGGGTTCTCTTTAAGCAGAAAGATAATTCAGAACAGACGTTAAGTCCGGTTTTATGTCTACTCAGTGAGGATTAGGCCATCTACGTTATCTCACAGTGCTAAGACCAAGTTCCCCAGCACCACCGCCGCTCCAACAGCCCTAAGTGATACCTGAGAAAGATGCAGCCTCCAAGGCTTCTAGAAAGTACCTTGTGAAACCATGCCCAGGGCTACCTGGGAAAAGGATAGATATGGATGCTTCATGGTATCAATGAATATACAGAATCACAGAATGGAGAGGCAACTGTTTGAGAGACAGAACAAACTGAGCAACTGAGCTCAACACCACAAAAATGTCTCAAAAGTCATGCTTCCAAGAGAATCTGGGTCTTGCTGCAGGCAATAAACATGTGAAGGGGTCCAGTGCTGATGCATCAGAAGGGAATTCCTGGGCCTGCCCCAAGAGGTTGGGGTATTCTTAGGAGGGGTTTACAGCAGTAAAGTATGACTACTCAGTTTTCCACGGTATAGCTCTGAGAACTGCCTGTGATGTGATCTAATGTCTCACAGCAAAACAGCTCTCTCTCAGGGCTGAATTTTTACCTGGGTTTTATTTGAAGGGGTTGAAATGTAAACAGCCACATGTGGCTGTGGGTCTGTTCACTAGGCAGCGCCACTCCACGAGTGTAAGGAGGCAGAAACCAATGGTGTCTGTGGTTATCTCACCTATAACGGTGTCTGACATGGTAGCAGGTTTTGAATTAGCGTTTGTCGGGGAAAGTGTTTGTGATTCCGTGGGGATGGGGCATACCCCTAGAGTCTCTTGGACAGTGCTCCTGGATATCAGGTGCCCTTAAGTGTACAAGCTGGCATTTAGGAAGCCCTGACAATGTACAGGCTTGAACACAAGGCCATTTCCAATATAACCTCAGTGAACTGCCCCAACAGCTCTAAAATAACTATAACATCCCCATTTCACAGATTAGAAGAATTGCAGAGGGGGGTGTCTCTGAGAGGCTAAAGTCACATTTCACATTGGAGAAACTCGTGGAAAGCTGAGGTGGCGACTAGCTGCCATGAAGCAAGGACCTGAGGCCCTCACTCCAGCGGCCTAGAGGAAGGTCTGTCCTATCAAAGCCACAGATTCTATCTTAAGAGGGAACTGTGCTCCCACAGACCAAACCCATATGTGGATATGATGGTGTTTGGAAAGGTAAGTCATCAGATTAGTGGTCTCAGAGTGGGATTAGTATCCTTAGAGAACCAAAAAGAAAAGATGGTTTTCAAATACTGATATAGCAAAAACTCTGCAGGGCTTCTGAACCCATTCCTGAACCCCGGCCCTGAAGCAGGGCTGGAAATGTTATATATCTAGGTTCTACTAAGGTTGTCAGTCGGGATACCATACTGTGAGAACCTCTATTTACAAATATACCAAGAGGGCTGAGAAGGTAGCTCAATGGCTCCAGCATTTGCCTTGCATGCATGGGAACCTAAAATAGACTCTCCTGACCCTATGTAAAGCCATGTACAGGAGCACACACCTGTGTAAACGCCTATCATGTAACACAAAGCAAAAACCAGGAGAATTCCTGGAAGCCTGTGGGACAGCTACCCTGACCTAACATAGCAGTAAACAAATAATGGCTCTAAGGATGATAATTTTTTAATTATTACTTTGAAACTCTAATATAATTATATTATTTCCCCCTTCCGTTTCCTTTCCCTAAACCCTCTCATATACTCCTCCTTGCTCTCTTTCAAATTCATGGCCTTTTTTCCATTAATTATTGTTACATATATATAGCACATACACACACACATATATATACATATACAAATACATTTCTAAATATAATCTGCTCAGTCTATATAATGTTCCTTGTAGGTTTGTTTTGGGACTGGCCATTTGGTACTAGATAAGCAGTCCTGTACGCTCTTCCCTAGGGAGGACTACTTCTCCCATCTCAGCTTTCCTGTAGTTTTTGTGTAGGGTTGAGGCTTCCTGGGCTTTCCCTAACTACTCCAGCATTCCTATTGTTGTCAATTTTTGTTAGTTTATATTTAGACAGTCATGCTGGTAAGACTTTACGGGTACGATTTCTGACATTCATAGGAGACACCATCTCACAGAAAACTTACTGATCTTCTGTATTTTATAACCTTTCTGCCTCCTCTTCCTCAATGATCTCTGAGCCTTAGGTGTAGGACTTTTATTGTAGGTGTATCTGGTACCTGACAGTACCAGAGTACCTGATATGTACCATGTGGTTGTAACACGTTCCACAACTCTGCATTTTTATTGTTTGTAGTTTTCTGTAATGGTTTCTGTCTGTTGCAAAGAGAAGTGTCCTTGATGAGGCATGAGGACTGCACTCATCTGTGGGTTCAAGGACAAACTCTTAGAAAGTGGTTAGTGTGCTGGTTTAGTAAAATGATGGCTGTAGGTTTTCCTCCAAGACCCATGACTTCACCAGTCCTGTGTAGTTGGCTAGATTTCCAACACCAGGCATGATTTCCCTCTTGTTAGGCTGTCCAATTAGAGAACTTCCGGTTACAGCCAGGGTTGTGTGCCGCTATTGCACTCTTAGGGCTATCACGCCTGCTGATCATTGTGGTGGTTTGCAGACATCATAGCGGAGTAGGACTGTTGCTTCCCTCACTTAGAAGCTTACATGGTTCCTTCTGGTACCATGAAAGTTGGTCGTCAGGGAAGAGGCTTTCAAATCAGTTTCAGCTCAGGGGCCTCTAGGCCCTGCATCTGAAGTATATGGTGTTCTTCATCAGTAGGAACTTACCCTACATCTCTGGAAGTCCCTTGGACAATCCTGACAAATACTCAAAAGAGGGCTTCATATGTCTGGTATTGAGGTTTTTGTTACATGGTCTTTGTCTTTTGGAAGGAGCATTGTCATTTAAATTATATATGTAATGTACATTTATACAAAGAATTATGAGTATTATAGATTTTAATGCCATATAATATTACTATATTATATTTAATATTGATAATAAAAGTATATGTGTTAGCTGGATGTGGTGGCACATGCCTGTAATCCCAGCACTCAGGGAGGCAGAAGCAAGCAGATCTCTGTGAGTTCAAGGCCAGCCTGGTCTACCAGGACAACCAGGGATATGTAGAGAGACCCTGTCTCAAAAAAAAGTGTATATGTTTTATGATTAATTTAAAATACATGAGTAACATTACAGAAGTTAATCCTTAGATACATGTGTATCAAAGTCATTCCTCAGGCATGTAAAATTAAATTTCAGACAAAACTAATCCATAGTGATCAATATCAAACTTGACTGCTATAGAGATAAAAGGATCTACCAGAAAGGGTGATAAAGAGTAATGAGTAATATATATGCTTACCTTGATTGGCATAGTAGTCCCTCAGGTGAATATATCTACAAAAACTAATCAAGTTGTGAATGCGCTATACATTTTTCTATGTGAAATTTAACTCATTAAAAAAAGTGACTGTAGGGGTTGGAGAGATAGCTCAGAGATTAAGAGCACTGGCTGTTCTTCCAGAGGTCCTGAGTTCAATTCCCAGCACCCACATGGTGGTTTACAAGCATCTGTAAGGCGATCTTGTGTCCTTTTTTGGTGTTCAGGTGTACATGCAGGCAGAACAGTATGATAGATAGATAGATAGATAGATAGATAGATAGATAGATAGATAGATAGATAGTTCTTTTTAGAAAGAAAGAGAGAGAAAGAAAAAGAAAGAAAGGAAGAAAGAGAGAAAGAGAGAGAGAGAGAAAGAGCGAGCCACTGTGGTCAGCAAAAGTGCCATATGAACACAGCATAGGTACCACAGTCCATACATCTATGTGATAGCTAAAGCTATATGTATGCAAAAATGGTAGATACATAAGAGTGCTGACCAGATAATAGCACAGTAACTGGAAATTGAGCAGAAGGAAGGTTGGAGTACAATAAAGTTTCATTTCCATTTTTGCTGCTATAGTATTATTTGAGCAGAGAATTTTTTTTAATTCAGTTCCTTTTTGTTAATGCTGCTGGTGTTTGTGCTACTGTTCCAGGAAACTCAACACTTCTGACATCAATAATTACAGAAAACAAAAACAAAGGATTGGCAGAGAAAGTATGAATGATATGCCACCCAGGGTTTCCTTTGTTTTGGTTTGTTTTGTTATTGTTGTTGCCTGTGCATTTGGACTGGAGCCCTCACTCTCCCAACGTCCCAAATGCTGGCTGTAGAGCATACACAACTTTGGCTCCCCTCAACTCAAGATGGCCCTGAATCCAGGTGACCTATCTGACCTATGGGAAAGAACCTCCCTCAGTGGCCTTTTTCAAATGACTACCAGAGAGAAGACTCATACCACCACTTGATGTGGGTGACACTAACCACCCCGGTGTCAGAAATTCCAATGGAACTGGCAGTCAGCTGCACTCACACCCTCAGAGGTACCCTTGCCAGAGGGGTCCTATGACTCTGCATACACCCCACTAATGTGGAGATGGGAATCCAGTGCAGGATTATTGGTGCCCTACTGAAAGCAAGTTGTAATTTCTTATGGTTGGGTTTGTGTTCCATGACTGGCCTTGCTTACAAGACAAAAGAACACTGAAGCAAAAACATGCCAGCTAAGGAGAAAAGGGGTAGACTAGCAGAGGGCACGGCAATGTGTGGGAAGTTTCATTCTTCTCTCCTGCCTCCTGGAGCTTAAGTCCATAGAAAATGAGCTAAGAAAGACTACACTGGAGCTGAAGAGATGGATGGCTCAACAGCTGAGAACACTGGCTATTCTTCCAAAGGACCTGGCTTCAATTTTCAGCACCTAAAGAGCAGATCACAACCGTTCATTACTCCAGTCCTGGGGATGTGATGCCCTCTTCTGGCCTTTATGAGCACTCCATGCACGTGGCTCACATACATGCAAGCAAAACACTCATATACATAAAAATAATAAAATAATAACTTTTTTTTAAAAAGTGTAAACTTGAGGGATGTTCCCATTATTACCACAGAAGTTTTCCCTTACCTTACAGAGTACCTGAAACCACAGGAAGGAGACACAGAATTCTTTCCTGAGCATAAAGTCATTAATGATGTCTCTTTGTTGAAATGACTACATGACATTGAAGAGAGTCCTTCTCTTCCTGTGGGGGGATAAGAAGAAAAAGCAGAAGTAGTAGTTGTAGTAGTAGTAATCATATGTATGGTTTCTTTCAAATTTGGGGGGAAAATATGTCTTAAGAGTAGCCAAATGGGAAAAACCTAGAAGTGTTTCCTCTAAAATTTGGAAAAGACAAGGTTTTCCATTACCTCAACTCCATTTTTTCCCTTTTGTTTTAATTTATTTTTATTTTATGTATAGGAATGTTTTGTCTGCATGTATATATGTGTGCCACATGCATTCAGTGTCCATGGATGTCAGAAAAGGGCTTCAGAACCCCTGGAACTGGATTTACGGACAGTAAAGAGCTGCTGTGTGGGTGCTGGGAATCAAATATGGGTCCGCTGGAAGAATAACAAATGTTCATAATCACTGAGCCTTCTCACCAGCTCTATGCCCTCCACTCCTACTCAACATAGCACTTAAAGTCCTGGCTAGAGTACTAAAACATAAGGAAGGAAGGAAGGAAGGAAGGAAGGAAGGAAGGAAGGAAGGAAGGAAGGAAGAAAGGAAGGAAGAAGACAGTATAAATTGTTAGAGAAGTCAGACTGTCCCTACTGCCATATAACTACTATATGCTGACAACCATGCCACTGGAACTCTGGAAAATTATACCTATTTTCAGATGGCATGAGCCTATACTTAAAAAAACAACAACAACAACTATGAATCCACTAGAATATAAGAATAAGCCGGGCAGTGGTAGCACATTCCTTTAATCCCAGTACTCAGGAGGCAGAGGCAGGTGGATCTCTGTAAGTTCCAGGCTACCTTGGTCTACAAGTGAGTTCCAGGACAGCCAGAGCTTGTTGTATAGAGAAACTCTGTCTTGAAAAAAAGAAAAAGGAAAAAAAATAAGAGACTTGCCAAACTCTTTCAGCAAAGAAGCAAGACATAGCAACCACCAGCCTTTTACATACTCAAAGCAAACCAACCACAAAGAAGCTAGGGGATCTCATTCACAAGAGTTTCAAAAGAAATAAAATCCTGAGAATAAATATGACCTCTACAATGAAGACCTCAAGGCACTGAAGAAAGACTTGAGGAAGTCCCTAGAAGATGGAAAAATCCCCCATGTTCATTGACTGGCAGAATTAACACTGTGAAAAATACCAATACATTATCAAAAGCAAACCACGATGCACAAAAATCATTTCAAAATACAACAAAGGCCTTAATGTGGGACCTGAAATTCAGCTACGGAAAAAACATTTCCAAGTGAAGATGTAACTTGATATTATATGAACTAAGAAAAAAAACCTTCGCACAGCAAGGGAAGTAATGACCAGAGTGACATGGCCTACAGAATGAAAAAAAAATCCTTGCCAGCCATGTATCAGACAGGGCATTAACATCTAAAATTAATGTTAATAATTAATATCTATAACTTAAAAATTAAATACTCAAGCCAAGGCATCCAATCAATAAATTGACTAGGGCTGGCAAGATAAAGGAACTGTCCAACAAGCCTTAAAGTTTGATCCTTGCAGCCAACATGGTAGAAGGAAAGAAACAACTTTTACATTGTCCTCTGACTGCAGCACATGTGTGGTTGTGCACCCACACATGCTCATACACACAAAATAAACTTAATAAATAAATAACAAAATAACTGAACCAGACATACAGTTTACAAAGAATTAGAAGTAACCAATTAGCACTTCATTAGTCATCAGACAAACACTCATCAAAACTGATGTAAGGGGCTAGGGAGATGGGCAGATGGCTTGTGGCAGTTGTAGGCACTGGTTACTCTTCCAGAGGATGTGGGTTCAAGTCCTAGCACCCACACGGTAGCTCAAAAGTGTCTATAACTCCATTTCTAGGGATCCAATACCCTCTTCTGGCCTCCATGGGCATCAGGCAAACACATGTTACACAGACACATAAGCAGGTAAAGCAATCATTCACATAAAATAAAAATGGATATTTTGAATATATGTAAATAAATAAAACTGCTCTCTGAGATTCCAGCTCATCCTACACAAATGGCACAAAAAATAATAATGAAATAAATGGCATTAAACGCTGGCAATGATATGGAGAAAAGAGGAGCCCTTACTCCTTGCTGGTGGGAATACAAACTTGTGCAGTCACCATGGAAATCTGCATGGACGTTCCTCAAAAGGCTGAAAACAGAACTACCAGGGTACTCAGCTGTACCACTCCCAGATACACAAGAACAGGGCTTCATGCCAACAAAGCACAAAGATGCTGGCACATCCATGGTTGTTACTGTGCCTCTCACAACAGCCAGGAAGTGGAGACAGACCAGACACCAATCACCAGATGAGTGGTATGCAGCTGAAAATAAAAACAAAGTCATGGCATCTGCAGCAAAATCATGATGTTAAAGTGAATAAGACAGGCTCAAGAAAGAAAATGTTGTGTTTTCCCACATATGTGGAAATGTGTGTGTGTGTGTGCATGTGTGTGTTTATATACATGGGTGTGTTTGTAGGTCATGAAACTAGAAAGGGATCATTAGCGGGCTAGGAGGAAATTTTGGGAGGGGAGAAAGAGGGTATTGGGATGCATATGATAAAAAGGCAGAAAGGGGAGTGTCTAAAGAAAGAAAGAAAGCCTGAGGGAAGCAGGAAGTACAGGGTGAAGGGGGGCGATAAGAGAGGGGAACAAGTGACAAAGGAAGTATAATGAGTGCATGAAAACGCTGTAATGGAACCATTACTTCTGCTTAATTGAATAAAAATTTTGAAACAAGGTCTCACCTGGCTGACCTAGAACTGATTATTTAGACCAGGCTGGCTTGGAACTCACAGAGATCCTCCTGCCTCTGCCTCCCAAGGAGTAGTATTAATGGCAAATTTTAGAACCACTATAAAAAAAAAAAAAAGTAAAGAATGGCTGGGAGATGGCCAAGTCATAAAGCACTGGCTGAAGCAGCATGAGAACCCAAATTTGAAACCCCAAACTCACATATTTTTAAGAATGTGGGCATGGTGGCACATGATTCTAAGCCCAGCTCTGAAGAAACAGCCCTGTTCACCAGGGCTCACTGACCAGCCAGCCTATCCTAACTAATAAGTTCCAGGCCAATGAGAGACCCTGTCTCAAAAAAACAAAACAACAACAACAAAAAGCAGGTGCACAGCTTGAGAAATCACATCAGTTCGATCTCTGGCCTCCACACATACTCCCCCATCCATGTGCACCCACATAAACACACAAACACACAGTAAATGAACAAATGCACACCCTACACTCATCTCTGTTTTTTTATGATGTCTCTTATTGTGCCTCACAGGTTTGACTGAGTTTTGCAGTTTGGGTATCCTAATGTCAGGTACCTACAGTGTGCTGGGTGTGCCAGGATACCCTTCATCTCAGTGCTTCAGAGCATGAGGCAGGGAAATTAGGTGTTTGAGTTTAGCCTGCACTACATAGCAAGCTCCAGACAAGCTTGGGCCATATAAGAGACCTTACCTCAGAAAATAATAATAATAATAATAATAATAATAATTTTTTAAATTTTTAAAGATCTATTTTTAGTTTTTAATTCTTTCCCTCTCTCTCTCTCTCTCTCTCTCTCTCTTGTGTGTGTGTGTGTGTGTGTGTGTGTGTGCACATGTGTACACATGCAATTCTGAGTCTACCTCTATGTCTATATATACATGAATGCAGTTGCTTGGGGAGGCCAGAAAATAATGTCAGATGCCCTGGAACTAGAGTTACAGGCAGTTGTGAGCAGTCAGATGTGGATACTGGGAACTGGACTGAAGAGCACTATGCACTCTTAACAGTGGTAAACCTCTCTCCAGCCACCATTTGCTCTTTTTTTTTTTAATCTAGTTGTGTATTACTGAATTTTCCATCACTATAACAAGCATCTGAGATAATCAACCTGAAAATGGAAAGGGATTGTTTGGGCTCACAGTTCTAGAGGGTTATGCCCATGGTTGTTTGGTCCTGTTTCTTTAGACCTATAGGGGTGGAAAATGCCTCATCCAATAGCCCCAGAAAGGAAAAAAGAAGGATGAAGACAACAAAATCCCACAAGTTCCCTCAAAGACCTCACACTAGGCTTCTACCTTACAGTTTTACAACCTCCTGGTAGCATCAAGCTGGGAAACAACATGAGCTCTTGGGGACACTAAAGATCCAAATCACAGCAAATCTGATTTGTTATTGCTGGGCCACAGAAGCTCTCACCATAGCTGGATACTGACCCTCTGTTAGGCACTGCATTGGTAAGCACTGTCTCCTACAGCATGGGATGTATTTCAAGTTTTGGGGCCACCTAATTTGCCTATTCTCTTGTTATTTGTCTCTTCTCTTAGTGTCATTACCAAAAAATAATTACATCAGCTGACCAGATGTCAAGATTTCCTACATGTATCTTTATGCTTTTCTTCATTTGAGACAGGATCTCAATAGGTCATCCAGACTGGTAGGGAGTTTCCTGTGTAGCCCAGGCTACTGTAGAACTCACTGTCCTGCCCCCACCTCCTGTGTGCTGAGAATATAGGCATGTGCTACCACAACTGGTCCCTTTATGTTCCCTCTAAAAGTATAGTTTTAACTCTTACATGTGTGACTCTGATCTGTTTTGAGCTAATTTTTGTCTAAGGTGAATTACAAAGACATGATTTCATTCTTTTCCCAAAATCTTTTCTTGGAAAGACCATCTTTTCTTCACCAAATAGTTTCTTGATCATGTTGAATATCATTTGATGATATATGTGAGGGAATGTTCCTGGGTCTTTCATTCTGTTTTGTTGGTTTCTCTGTCTTTCTATGTGCAGGTGAACATGTTTTAATATCCTTTTAGACTAATTCTGCCCAAAGCTGGGGATGGAGTTCAGTTGGTAGAGTTCTTGCCTACCATATTCAAATCCTGAGACTCAAATCCTGACACCATATAAACCAGACACAGTGGCACACACCTGTAATCCCAGTATTCAGAAGGTGGAGGCAGGAAGTTCACATCACACCTATGAAATGGCACAGCAGGTAAAAAGCCTGAAGTCCTAAGTTACATTTGAAGAACCTATGGTGGAAGAAGAGAACTGACTTCTAAGACATTCTCTGACATTCAAATGTGTGCTATGGCATGTGCATATGTGCATACACACACAGCTACAAAACCCACATATGCACAAATAATAAAATAAATTAAATAAATTCAAAATCATACTAAGATAGGGCAAGACAGTGTAGAGGTTCCTCTATCTTGTATTCTTGCTGAGGCCATTTTTAGATTTGATCTCCTTGATGGAGAATCCTGTGGGAAATTACCCAACTATTCTATTCTAGGAACCCAAGGTCAAGATGCCCCAGCTAATTTATCTTAGCTTCTGTTAAACTGCCTGCTTGTGCAGAACCCACTCAAGCTAACCGCTTATCTTAGCTTCTGTTAAATTGCTTGCATGCTCCATGC
Organism: Pachyuromys duprasi; assembly: GCA_028658305.1. Taxonomy (NCBI): domain Eukaryota; kingdom Metazoa; phylum Chordata; class Mammalia; order Rodentia; family Muridae; genus Pachyuromys; species Pachyuromys duprasi. The sequence goes on along the minus strand of CM053761.1, from coordinate 29,441,591 downwards.
CCCTGCAGCTGTAGAGTGAGATGCCAAGATGTGCTTTCTGCCTTCAAAAATCCTGTGTTCTGGACACTCAGTGCTACACTTCAGTCCTGAATACCTGAGTGTAGTCCCAGCTGGCTGGCATAAAGACTTTTAAATTGGCTATAAACTGTCTGAGTGGTCATCTCTGGTGAGCTCCCCATAACAACACTTGGCTACATAGTAAGTTTTAGTCTAGCCTGGGCTAACTGAAGCCCTTTCAGAAGGGAGAAGAGAGGTGGGGGAGAGAACAAATATTATCTTCAGTCTCCTAAAACAAAGGTTTTCTACTCTCTACTCTTATCTGCTTCTGTACCTGCTCTACTAAATAAATAAATAAATAAATAAATAAATAAATAAATAAATAAATAAATAAATAAATAAATAAATGAATGAATGAATGCCTTGTAGCCTCCGAACCTAAGAGTACCTGGTACAGGAGTTTATTAAGGTTGCTTTAATGTCAACTCAACTCAATACAAATTAGAATCACCTGAGTAGGGAACCTCACCTGAAGAACTGTCCTGATTGCCTTGATTGGCATGGGAAGATCCTTCTGGTAGGAGCTTAGATAAAAGGGTTCAGAAGGACGGTTATTCTCCCTTATGTGGCCTCCTTCTTATTGGAGAGTTGATTCACTCTGTTGTTGTCTCCCCAGTGAGAGCTATTCTGGGACTACTGAAATACCCAGCTTCAAGGACTGAGTTCTTGATTCTCAGTGGCTTAGGTGTTATTTGGTTGTTGTTACTATCCTAAAACTCATTTAGTAAGCTCATGTGTGTGTGTGTTGTATGTGTGTGTATATATGTGTGTTCACCTGCCTGCTTCTGATCCTCTAGGGACCCCTGACTAAATCAAACCTTAACCCAGTACAAAACTTTGTGCTCACCTCTTCCCCTTGAAAGGAAGTTTCCATTTCAGTTCATCTTCGAAAAAGGTCGGAGATCCGAGATGGCAGGAACCAGTGCACACCGTTTTTGAGAGGCAGAGGATTTGAAACTCCGAAATTGTACCTCATGGAACCTTCTCCAAAATAGACCATATAAAGTCTCAACAGATACAAGAAGATTGAAATAATCCCCTGTATTCTATCTGACCACCATGGACTAAAGCTGGACCTCAACAACAATGGAAATAGCAAAAAGCCTACAGGCACATGGAAACTGAACAACTTGATACTCAATAACAGCTGGGTTAAGGAAGAAATAAAGAAAGAAATTAAAGACTTCCTAGAATTCAATGAAAATGAAGGTACAACATACCCAAATATATGGGACACAATGAAAGCAGTGCTCAGAGGAAAATTCATAGCACTAAGTATGTTCAAGAAGAAATTTGTAACATCTCATATAAACAACTTAATGGCCCAACTGAAAGCCCTAGAAAAAAAAGAAGCACATACACCCAAGAAGAGCAGATGACTGGAAATAATCAAACTCAGGGGTGAAATCAATCAATTAGAACCAAATAAAACTATTCAAAGAATCAATGAAACCAAGAGCTGGTTCTTTGAGAAAATCAAGAAGATAGACAAACCCTTAGCCAAACTAACAAAAAAGGCAGAGAGAACTTATCCAAATCAGCAAAATCAGAAATGAAAAAGGGAGACATAACTACAGACACTGAGGAAATCCAAACAATCATTAGGTCATACTACAAAAGCCTATATGCCACAAAATTTGAAAATATAAAAGAAATGGACAATTTTCTTGATAGATTCCATCTACCAAAATTAAGTCAAGATCGGGCAGAAAGATTGAGTAGACCTATATCCCCCAAGGAAACAGAAGCAGTCATCAACAGTCTCCCTACCAAAAAAGCCCTGGGCCAGATGGATTCAGTGCAGAATTCTACCTGACTTTCAAAGAAGTGCTAACCCCAATTCTCTTCAAACTATTTCACAAAATAGAGACAGAAGGAATATTACCAAACTCATTCTATGAAGCCAAAGTCACCTTGATACCTAAACCACACAAAGACCCAACAAAAAAAAAAGAGAACTTCAGACCTATCTCTCTTATGAACATTGACACAAAAATACTCAATAAAATACTTGCAAACCGAATCCAAGAACGCATAAAAGATATCATCCACCATGCCCAAGTAGGCTTCATCCCAGGCATACAAGGGTGGTTCAATATACAGAAGTCCATCAATGTAATCCACCATATAAGCAAACTGAAGGAGAAAAACCACATGATCATATCCTTAGATGCCAAAAAAACATTTGACAAAATCCAACACCCATTCATGTTTAAAGTCTTGGAGAGATCAGGGATACAAAGCACTTACCTAAACATAAGGCAATGTTCAGCAGGCAATATTCAAACATAGCCAAACTCAATGGAAAAAAAACTTAAATCAATCCCATTGAAATCAGGGACAAGGCAAGGCTACCCACTCTCTCCATATCTCTTCAACATACTACTTGAAATCGTAGCTAGAGCAATAAGACAAGTAAAGGAGATCAAGGGGATACAAATCAGAAAGGAAGAGGTCAAAGTTTCACTATTTGCAGATGATATGATATGATACCTAAGTGACCCCAAAAATTCAACCAGAGAACTCTTTCAGCTGATAAACACCTTCAACAAAATGGCTGGATACAAAATAACCTCAAAAAAATGAGAAGCCCTCCTATATACCCAAGACAAAAGGGCCAAGGAAGAAATCAGGGAAACAACACCCTTCACAATCACAACTAACAACATAAAGTACCTTGGGGTGAATCTAACAAGCACGTGAAAGACCTGTTTGAAAAAAACTTCAAGTCTCTGAAGAAAGAAATTGAAGAAGATATCAGAAGATGGAAAGATCTCCCGTGCTCATGGATCGGTAGGATTAACATAGTGAAAATGGCCATTCTGCCAAAAGCAATCTACAGATTCAATGCAATTCCCTTCAAAATACCAACACAATTCTTTACAAAACTTGAAAGAAAAATTATCAACTTCATATGGAGAAACAAAACACCCAGAATTTCCAAAACGATCCTGTATAACAACAGATCATCTGGAGGTATCTCCATCCTTGATCTCAAGCTGTATTACAGAGCAATAGTAATAAAAACTGCATGGTATTGGCATAAAAGCAGAAAGGTGGATCAATGGAACCGAATAGAAGACCCAAAAATAAACCCACCCACTTATGAATACTTGATTTTTGACAAAGAAGCCAAATTTTTAATGGAAAAAAGACAGCATCTTCAACAAATGGTGCTGGTTCAACTGGATGTCTACATGCAGAAAAATGAAAATAGATCCATATTTATCACCCTGCACAAAACTAAAGTCCAAGGGGATCAAAGACTTCAACATAAAACCAGATACACTAAATTGGTTAGAAGAAAAAGTGGGGAAGAGCCTAGAACTCATTGGCACAGGACACAACTTCTTGAACAGAACACCAACAGCACAGGCTCTAAGAGCAACAATCAAAAATGGGACCTCATGAAACTGAAAAGCTTCTGTAAAGCAAAGGACACTGTCATCAGAACAAAATGACAGCCTACAGACTGGGAAAGGATCTTCACCAACCCTATATCTCACAGAGGGCTGATATCCAGATTATATAAAGAACTAAAGAAGTTAAAAGGCAATAAATCAAGCAATCTAATTTAAAAAAATGGAGCTAAACAGAGAATTCTCAATAGAGGAACATCGAATGGCAGAGAAACACTTAAAGAAATGCTCAACATCCTTAGTCATCAGAGAGATGCAAATCAAAACGATCCTGAGATTTCACCTTACGCCCATCAGAATGGCTAAGATCAAAAACACAAGTGACAACACGTGCTGGAGAGGTTGTGGAGAAAGGGGAACGCTCCTCCACTGCTGGTGGGACAACCACTCTGGAAATCAGCCTGGCGCTTTCTCAGACAATTACGAATACCGCCTCCTCAACATCTGGCTATACCACTCCTAGGCATATATCCAAAAGAGGCTCAAGTACACAACAAGGACATTTGCTCAACCATGTTCGTAGCAGCTTTATTCATAATAGCCAGAACCTGGAAACAACCCAGATGTCCCTCAATGGAGGAATGGATACAGAAATTGTGGTATATTTACACAGTGGAATGCTACTCAGCAATTAAAAAACAAGGAAATCATGAAATTTGTAGGCAAATGGTGGGAACTAGAAAAGATCATCCTGAGTGAGGTATCCCAGAAGGAGAAAGACACACACAGTATATACTCATTTATAAGTGGGTACTAGACCTTTAAGATAGGATAAACATACTAAAATCTATACACCTAAAGAAGATAAACAAGAAAGAGGTAAGATGATCAATCCTCACTTAGAAAGACAAATGGGATGTACATTGAATGTAGGAGAAAACAAGTAACAAGACAGGAGCCTACCACAGAGGGCCTCTGAAAGACTCTACCTTGCAGTGTATCAAAGCAGATGCTGAGACTCATAACTAAACCTTCAGCAGATGGCAGGGAATCATATGAAAGAAGGGGGACTTAGTATGACCTGGAGAGGACAGGAGTTCCACAAGGACCAAATATATCAGGGCACAGGGGTCTTTTATGAGACTGTTTCTCCAACCAAGGACCATGTATGGATATAGCCTAGAACCCCTGCTCGAATGTAGCCCATGGTAGTTCAGTATCCAAGCGGGTTACCAAGTAAGGGGAATGGGGACTATTTCTGACATGAACTCAATGGCTGGCTCTTTGGCACTCCCCCACCCCGAGGGAGGAACAGCCTTGCTAGGCCACAGAGGAGGACATTGCAGCCATTCCTGAAGATACCTGATAAGCTAGGGTCAGATGGAAGGGGAGGAGGACCTCCCCTATCAGTGGACTTGGAAAAGGCTGCAGGGAGGAGATGAGGGAGGGAGGGTGGGATTGGGAGGGAATGAGGGAGGAGGCTACTACAGCTGGGATACAAAGTAAATAACCTGTGATTAATGTAAAAAAATAAAAATCACTTAAAAAAAGAACCATTATCATGCTAAATGCTCTGCTCAAGAGGCTTTCACACCCAGCTCTTCTGAGCATGTAATGTGCAAAGATCCATGATCATGACCCACACATCAGGAATGTGCCCAGCAATACCTGTAATGATAAGTCAATTCATTATAAATATGCATTATCTTTCTTTTCGGTAAAACCATGTGTTTCCTTTATTAGCAAAGGCAATGCTTCGGGGTTATCCTCATTGTTCTTTTTCCTACAAGTAATAAATCTTGCTTACTCATTTAAAAGAAAAAAGAAAGAAAAGAAAAAGGTCAAACTCCAAACTACAGGAGCTGGGACCATCTTAGAAAGGCAGGAGAGAATGGGTGTCTACGGGTCAGATGGCAAAGATTTCATAAAATTTCCTTGCATTTTTCTCTTTCTGCAAGGCCTCAGAGTACCAACCGACTCCTCCAAATAAGAGCCTGTTAACTGGACAGAATTGCCTGTTGTCCTTCAGACTGAATGCTTAGGACTCCATCCTCTTCCCTGGTATTAAGCAGTTGATCCAAGCATTTGCACATCTACCTGGCATTCCTGAAAGGAGAGAGGGGTCCCATTTTTATTTTTGTTTTTGTTTGTTTTCTGGTCAACTTGACATAAGCTAGAGTTATCTAGGAAGAACCTCAGTGGAGAAAATGTCTCCATCAGATTGGCCTGTAGGACACTTTCTTGATTAGTGATTGATGTAAAGAGGGCCAGCTTACTGTAGGTAGTATATTTCCTGGGCAGGTGTTCCTCGATTGGATAGATAGATAGATAGATAGATAGATAGATAGATAGATAGATAGATAGATAGATAGATAGATAGAGAGAGAGATATAGAGAGATAGATGGAAGAGGAGCAAAAATTAATCCCACCGGGCAAAAATTACTACCACAATTTTGAGCCAATTTTAAGCAAGCTTTAATTAAATACTGGCCAAGATGATGGACTCTGGCTAGGTCCATTTCAGGACTTCCAGAAAATGGTAATGAGTGACATTTTGCAGAGGCTTATAAAGGCAAACCCACATAACTACATATTTCTCACCAAGTCTAATCAGGCGCAAACATACATTCTGACATGCTTCCTGCCTATATACCTCCCACCTAAGTGTGATCAAACACATCCGGTGCAGTTGGGTCAAATAAACATGTTTAGGGGAGCAAAAATATGTGGCTTATTATCTTCTCTAACTTTAGCTTTCACACAAAAGAATAAGCAGCATTCTTCTGAGGCCCCTGCTTCAGTTCCTGCCTCCATGTTTCTGCCTTTACTTCCTGCCCTGACTTCTCTCCATAACGTATTATAAACTGTAAACAGAAATAAACCCTTTCCTTTTCAAGTTGCTTTTGGCCATGGTAGAAATCAATAGAAATCAAACTGAGACAAGGGGTTAAGGGAGGGAAGAATCTATTGCTTTGAAAATAAGCTTTTTCTCCATGTGGTTTATAAAGATGTGTTGAATGAATGAATCAACCAAGATTATCACCATCAAACATTAGTCAGTGTCAAGACACTACACCTGCCAGAAGCTAGATCCCCCTAATTCCAACTCCTCCTGCCAAGTCAGCTACTCTTTAATGGGTTCTTGGTTTCACAGAAACCACAGTAAATCTATGGGTCTGATTAAAATGCCCTCTGCATCACTGAGGCAGTGATGCCTAATTTGCTTCCCCCTGCATACAGGTCAATTTTCTGAACTGCTTGTCTCTCTGGAGCCTCCTGCATCAGCATCCAGGCCTAAACCTAGGTCTGGTCTCTGGATCTCTCTGGCATAGCTTCCATCCTCGAGGATCTGTGCTCACGGAATGGTTTCTCCATCTTAGCTCCACTGTTTCCATTCTTCCTTGATGACTGGATACTGTGGGAGGGACAGAGAACCAGTCTCATGTTACCTAACCTGGCTCTATTTCACAATACTATGATTAACAGCTTTTAGCTGGTGTGTTTGGGAGGAATACTACACTGCCACCCACAAGACATCAACCTTGGACAAGTTACTTGATTTATCTGTGTCTCAGCTTTCTCCTGTGAAAACAATAGTACTATACTCACTGGCTGGAGGTTGAGTTAATACATGCAGTCAATGCTTAGTTCTTGTGACCTGCTGCTTTTATCACACACATATTACAACTCACGCATGCGTCTCTTTGGATTCATATAAAAATACTATTCTCCCTGACACACAGGTTTTACAAAGAAAAAACTGAATTTAGAAAAAGTGATTAATCTGCCCATTCCAAGCCATTGCCTCTCCTACCCCATTCTTATGTTGAATTCTTAGCCCCAAAATAATACTACTAGGAGGTGGGGTCTTTCAGAAGGTGACAAATCCTTCATGAGCGGGATTAGTGCCTTTATTATTGAGAACATAGAAAACTGTTATTTTCTAAATGGCCATGTTGCCAAACTGGTCAGAGAAGCTTCTTTTTTTTTTTTTTTTTTTTAGTGTGCTACAGCCAATGCAGAGACACACTAGTCAAAGTGCTGAGAATAAATACCAATTGAGTGCTTAGCCCTACTGCACCCCTAAGCTCGGGAATGTCAAGGAAGAAGCAGTGAAATGAATGGAGAAGGGCTGTGAACTGCTGTATTCTGGAAACAAGGCCATTGCACACATGAACTTGCTGAAGCTGTGATTACCTAAATACAACCTGCACAAGACAAGCCAAACAAAGGTTCCATCACAAGGCTCCACCCCTTTCTGAGGAGCTATTGGCAGCTGGTGGCTGCTGGGAGGGGAGCGGTTCCCTTCAGGGGTGTGGTCACTGGTAAGTTGCCCTGCACCCATGCATATGAAGGCAGCACTCACTGGAGTTAGTGGGTCAGAAAGAAAGAAAAGGAAAGGAAAAGAGGAGGAGCATGAAGGTAGAAGGGAAAAGAAGGAAGTATTTGGGAAATGAAAGAAATGCGGGTGGCATTTGGGTTGAATATGATCAAGATACATTTTACATTGTCCTGGTTAGTTTTCGTCAACTTGACACAGGCTAGAGTCATCTGGAATGAGCCTCAGTTGAGAAAATTCCTCTATCAGATTGTATGTAAACCAGTCTATTGGACATTTTCTTGATTAATGATCAATGTGGGAGGGCTCAGCCCACTGAGGTAGTGACAGCCCTGGGCTGAGCAAGCCACAGGAAGAAAGCCAGTAAACGGAACTCCTTCATGGCCTCTGCTTCAGTTCCTGCCTTAAGTTCCTATCCTGCCTTCCCTCAGAAATGAACTGTGACTGGGCCATGTAAGCCAAATAAACCCTTTCCTCCCCAAGTTGCTTTCGGTCATGGTGCTTTATCACAACAATAGAAAGCAAACTATTACAGATATGAAACTGTCAGAGAATAAATTAAAAGTATTTAGAGAGAGACAACAGAGAGCTGCTTTGTCTCTTCCACCATCTGAGGACCATGGAAATATGTGTATCATGTATATATATATATATATGTTGTGTCTGTGTGTATATCAATACACATATATACACATATACATACATATATGTGTATCGTATACACATATATATGTGTAGATATATATGTGTATATATATATACATGTATATATATATGCCCTGTGCCCTCACCAGTCAGATAATATGCTAGTGTCTTAGATTTTCAGCCTTCATAACAATGAGAAATCCCTGCTGTTTATAAGCTATTCTTAGAATGACATTTGGGTACTTAAGATATTCATCTGTCTAAATGTCCAAGACCATGATAGAAGAGGCAGTACATGATAAAACCAAGGTCTAAGTTAGGGTCTGTTTGTCCAGAAGACCCAAGCCTTTTCTATTGTGTCAGGTTTCCGCCAAAGCCAATTATCTCCAAGGTATGCAGTGGACAAGGTTTCCTTGGGAGAAAAGCTAGGCAAAAGAGGCCTCCAGCTGGGGCAATTACTAACTCTTCATGGCATACCTAAGAAGTCATGTAGCGAAACAAAATGAATATTAAACCAGACCTGAAGTATTCAGGCCTGCTTTGTAACTCATAAGCCATGTGCAAACACAGCCAGTCTTCAATGACTTCATCCCAGAAAGAGGATGCTAATGCTATGTTTATAACAAGAATGCTATGCTGGGAACCCATGGTGAGAGCAGAACTGGCCAAGTAGAGAAGAGTAGAGAAGCTGTAAGAAGATGCCAGAGGTCATAAAAGGTATCAAAATATATGAGTGCCCTTTAAAGTTGGCATATTGGAAGACACATTGTCACTGCAACCATGGGAAACAAGGTCAAATTAGAGAAACTGGGCATCCTTGGTAGGCGAGTGAGCACACTTCTGCAATCTGCTGTTACTGTGATAGAGTCAGATCAGACTCTTTCAGATGCCAGTCACAGGAAACTAATTCAAATCATGTAGGAAAAAGGACCCCCAAAACCAAGTTCTCAGACGACGTTCTCAGCACAAAGATTTATTTGCCCCAAAGGGACAGAGGGCAAGGATAAGGGGATAGAGAAAGAGGGAGAAGGGGGAGGGAACAAAGAAGAGGGGATAAAGGGGGAAGGGAGAGAGGTAGGTGGTATTTGTCCCCAGAGTGAGACAAAGGACTACCTGGGATGGGACAAAAGATAGAGAGGAGACAGACAGGGCACACAGGCAAATGGCAGTTTATAAAGGTAAAGGGGGAACCCCGTGTTAGGATGACGTGATTAATTTTAATTGGGCATGTTAATTAGGTGAGCCAAAGGGCCTTTTGATTTCTGGACTTGAATACTTTGATAGCTGGACCTTGGTAATCAGCCTCAGGAAGAAGGATTGGCCAAATAAGGGAATAGACCTTGGGGCTAGTTTTAAGAATGTAATCTAATGGTTTTTAGCAAGGCAGAGGGAATGGGGAAGGGGGAGGGGTGGGCAAGGCCTGCCAGAGCCATGTTTACCATACTGAAGATGACTAGCGTTCCTTCAAATAGTCATTTGCATTAAAGGGGGGATTTCATCAGACCTGGAGTCTCTCAGTCTTCTCTGTGTTGTGTTCTTTAAATAGTGTCCCTACCTGCTGCAAATAGGGATTACACCTGACCCCACTGAAGAATCACTGAGTAAGAGGCTTCTTAATAAACAATCCAGGAGTCATTCTTTGTGACCTGGTTTCATGTGTCCATTTCTGGGCCATCGTGAGACCTGGAGGACAAAAGTACCCTAACTGGCTGGCCCCTGGAGTAAGAGGAAGGGGTGAGCCCCGGCAGAGCGCTGTATGCTGTGTGGAATGTGTCGGGGAGGTCTGGAAAACACACGGTGCTGTTACTGAGACCAGGGATGAATACTGGGCCAGGAGCAAAGGGTATCCATGGTAGATTGGCAGGTGCAGAAACCACCCCAGGTGTGGTCCTGGCTATGACTAGGTAAAGGTGATGAGACAGCAGGGTAGAATCCTGCAAAGCAAGTCTGAGCTACTGAGAAGTCAGCGCCACGGAAAGCAACATGAATCCTAGCAGAGGCAAACACTGCACAGGACACCTCCTGGGGCCAAGACCAAGCTCATCTTACTGATGGGGGGAAGTCTGGGGCTTGGGAAGGGAAGATGGTTTGATATAATTGAGGACATATCTAAAAGGCCTGTGATGATGGAGCTGGTGCCTCTGGCTTTTGGTTGAGTGGACAGCTTGTCCCTCTTCAAGGGCCAGGCCCAGCAGGCTAAGGAAACCATAGCAACCACAAGTTAAGAAAGACAGATGAAAAGCTTGTAAACACAGCTTCCAGCCATGTGGCATAGCTTAGGGCTCCTAGGAGACAGCCACATTAAAAACCAGTTTAGCTCATGGTGACCAGGCAGAGGGGACTATTTCTGGGCACCACTGTGGACCAAGTCAGAGCCTGTGTGCAAAGCAGCCAGGCAAAGAGGCAGCATAAACACACAGGTCTTGGATGGATTGCACATCTAGTTATTCCCAAATGCTGAATGGCCAAGTTTGCTCCCTCCACCATGGCTTCTGCTATAGCTACTGTGCTGTTAAGCCACAGACACACAGACACACACATACACACACACACACTGGGATCCACCTCCTTGCAAACTTCTGCTCCAGACTTCAGCACTATGAGGAAAGTTACCACGGGCACAGTGTGGTAGCACCCGTGAAACTTGCTGAGCAGCTCTGCGTAGCTCCATCATAAATAACAAGCTGCCTCATGCAATTTCCTGAGCTGCACAACTGGCAATGACAACCTGCATTTTCATCCATCATCTGCAGTGATGGTGAGGCCTCAGCGGGATGCTGATAACTCCATTTTTCAAGGCCACGGCCAAGCCCATTCTTCACTGCCGGAGAATTAACTGTTTCTCTGCGGGTCTTTGTGTGACAGTCCCCACTGAAAACAACCACTGAATAGGACATAAAGTCTACTTCACTCACTCTGACTTCCCAAAGGTAGAGTGTATGCACCCGTGTGCGCACGCACACACACACACACACACACACACACACACACACACAGAGAGAGAGAGAGAGAGAGAGAGAGAGAGAGAGAGAGAGAGAAAGAGAGAGAGAGAAAACACAGCATTTTTTTTTTTTTGCCTGATAAATACTTGAAATTTTAGGTGCACAGAACCCAAATAGTAACTATGGCAACACAAGCCACTTCAGTAAACTGACAAGGATTATTTCCAGCACAATAGCCTGGTTTGTGCTCCAAAAGCAGAGGTAATATTGGCTGAAAGAAATTTCTGAATTGGGGTTAAAAAATATATATCTGCCAGCATTTGGAGTTTTATGCTTAGGATTCTACTCCAAGGCCCTAGGACTGCGTGGCAAGATGAATTCACTACTGGATCTCTGCTTGGTCTCCTCCTCTTCTTAGTTACTCCCCAGCCTCAAAGCTGGATTTCAGAGAATGGCACTCAGAACACGGCTAGAAAAAAATCACAAAACCAGGTATTTTGACAAGGCTCTTGGAGATAATGCCTTGGGAACCGGGAGGCCAAAGGAATGTGCTGGAGACCGGGCCCAAGGTTGAAGAAAAGAGATCTAACCTCTCGAATTCTCAGATTAGAAACTGAGACCCACAAAGATTACAATGCTTGGCTATGGTCACTCAAAATCAGTTGTTCACATGGACTCGTGTTTAAAGCCACTGGCTGTGGATGAAAACAAAACAGCATTTGACATCATATTACACTCAGTCAGAGTTGGAAAGATGGCTCCTTGGGTAAAAGCATTTGCTGAGCAAACCTGACAGCCTGAGTTCCGTCCCTGGAACCTGAGGTAGAAGGAGAGACCGGACTCCCAAAAGCCCTTCTTTACTTTCCATTGTGCAGTGGCTTGCACACTCCCATACTCACACACCCACACTGGACGTTTCTTAAAGTTGCACTGAAAATTCTTTCAGTGGATTTTGGAATTTGTTGGGCTTCCTGGAGCTGCGATAGAATCCAGGGCCATGTGCACATCAAGGATGTACTCTTCCATATGGAGCTACAGCCCCAGTACAGCCCCAGTCCCTCAGTGAACTTTTCCTACTCGATTGCATTACTTACCCATCAGCCACTTTATATGGAATTTTTTTTACATATGCATCATTTGCAATAGCACATATCCATTCATCATTTGCCTACTGAGTAAGCCAATCATCCAAATAGTGTCCGGTATTTTATTATCCAGTGTCATACTTACTAAGGTAATTACCAATCTTATGAGATAGGTCTTCAAAGATTGGCTTGATGTCCAGCTCACTGGAGGCAGATATTCTTATTTTCACCTGATAACTGTAACAGGATCTCTAACAAACACAACAAATCTGTTTTCCTTGCCAGGCCCGTGTTAACTGTTTCTTGAAAATTGTCTTCCAAATACCCAATCTAGAGATGCTAAAATCTTTAGCAATGGGTAATTTTTACTAGTAAAATTATTTACTATTGGCATGCTGGAAAGATAGCTTAGTGGTTAAGAGCACTGCCTGTTATTCCAGAGGACCCAGGTTCAACTCCCAGCACCCATATGGTAGCTCACAAACATCTGTAACTCCAGTTCCAGATGATTCTGCACCTCCTGGCTTCTCCATGGGTACACCAAGCACTCAAGTGGTCCCCAACATACATACAGATACATAAAATACATACAAAAAAGCATTCACATACCTAAAATAATTTTTAACTATTTACTATTGTCTTTCATAATAATATAAAACAAACATATTAAGGAATTAATGAATGAACCAAGCAGACATGCTAGCAGGCTGCAAGGACAAGTTAAAAAAGTGTAACTTGGCTAGTGAAGAGGCTCATGGAGAAAAGGCACTGGCCATCAAGCATGATAACTGAATTTGCCACCAAGGACCCGCATAGTGGAAAGAGGGAACTGACTCCAGCAAGTTGTCCTTTGATCTTTACATCTGCTCACACACTCTCTAAGTGGAATTTTAAAATTTAAGGTACAACTTCATAAAGAATAAAGGAATGGAGACAGATGTGATAGTTCTGGGAGGCAGAGGCAGGCAGATCCCTGTGAGTTCAAGGCCAGCCTGCTCTACAAAATGAGTTCAGGACAGCTAAGACTACACAGAGAAACCCTGTCTCCAGGAAAAGAAGGAGGAGGAGAAGGAGATGAAAAAGGAGAAGAAGGAAGAGGAGGAGAAGAAAAGAATGTTCACAGCAAAGTGTAAATGGGTAGAAAACTGACTTTCTTCACTGGATGGGAAAAGATAGCCTTCCACTAGGCAGAATTCATTTGCAGATCTATCAATAAACAAGATTGTTTTATATTTGACTCAAGGTCTCATGAATCTCAGACTAGGTGCAAACTCTCACTGTATAGTCATGGATGACATTGAACATGCTGACCCTTCATCTCCCAGCTCCAGCTTGCTGAGGTTACAGGCATGTGCCACCATGCCAGCTTATATGATGCTGGGAATAAAACCCAGGACTTTGTGTGTGCTAGGCAAGTACTGAGCTACACCCCAGCCAACAAGATTACTTTGTATTGCTACAATTTGACAGAACTGTAAAATAACTCACACAGAATCAGAATCAGCTAAGGACTGTGTACCAAATGATATCAACTTTTGCTTTTAATCGCAAATATTCTTTACAGTTTTGTGCCACTCACTTTTTTTGGTATTTATTTTTTAAATAGTTAAATTTTTATTTAATTATTTTTTAGTTCAGCTTACACCTCATCAGAGGCACAATTTGCATGCATGCACCCATGCACTTGCACACACACATACACACATGTACATGCACATACACACACACCACTTCATTATGCTACAAGGTCCTTTATGGGAGCTTCCTATTTAATAAGGCAAAATATTAAAACAATGTGTGCACATGAATGCTGACATTATTTGAATTAATCATTTGTACTGCCTGATCAAAGACATGCAAATGAAATGAGGGTTTGCATTTAACTTGGTTTGATATTATCACATCTGGCAAACAAGAATGAACTGGCTGCAGCCTTGATTTCAGGGGTTCCACACCCATGGATTCAATCCACAGGGAATGGAAAATATTTGGGGGGGGAAAAAACCTTACATTTGTATGGAATAGACACAGGCTTTCTCTTTGTCACTGGTTCCCAAATAGGGTAGAACATTTGCATTGTGTTAAGATTTATACAGGAATCTAGATTTAGAGTCAGATGTAAATGTCATGACATTCACATTGAGGGGTGTGAGGTGAGGAGCCAAAGATTGGAGGAGGGGGCTGGGTAACTAGAATCAGTCCCCTGGGGACAGATTAACAGGATGACTGTGCCACAGTCTGGTGCCACTACTGGTTTCTGCTGTAGGGAGAACAACTCTAACAAAAGCCTAGACAGTGGGGTCTGGAAAGAATGTCTGCTGTTTTTGCAGAGGACCAGGGTTTGGTTCCCAGCAGCCACATGGCAGCTCACAACCAGCTGTAACTGCAGCTCCAGGGACTCTGACACCCTCTTCCAACCTCCAAATGTCTCTGCATGTGATGTGCAGACATACACCCAGGTACATTTACATACACACAAAATTAAATTGTTTTGAGAAGCCAATACAGTGAAATAGGCTCACGTAACCAAATGTGAGGTCATAAAAATTTTGCCAATAGTAAAAGGTTTCTGAACACATGACAAACACAATTAATTCAAATTCAAACATATAAGAAACCTGAAGTTTCTGGATGTTCTTGTCCAGGCTGCACTGTGCTGATTTGCTGCAGCCTTGGTTCTGAACAAACACAGTGTGGGCACTTCACACAGTGCATGTGTTCGAACCATGTGACTACAGTGAATGCCACCTGAAACACCTGGTCATCAAATTAGTTTATCTCAAAATTAAAAAAAAATTAGTTTATCTCTGCACTGAATGTTAGAATGTTTGGGTTTGGTTTTTTGAGAGAGGGTCTTACTATGTTGCCCTGGCTGGCCTAGAACTCTCTCTGTAAACCAGGCTGGCCTCAAACTGAAAGAGATCCATCTGTCTCTGCCTCCTGAGTTGCTGTGATTAAAAGAATGTGCCACCATGTCCAGCTAGATTATTTGATTTTTAAAGCTAGTTTGAATTTCTGTCTCAAGCTTCAGTGAATTTTACTTTGGGATTAAAACAGTATTTCTAACAATTTCTAAATGACCTTAAACATTCGTGTGCCATTTTGTACTGTGCATTTAGGCAAAGCTGTGTTATCAGCATCAATGATTATAAAATCAGACATCAATCAACGCTGAAGAATGTTGAAGATGCCCTTTGTCCTGGAGCATCAAATATTCAGCTTAGATCTAATGCCTTATGTAAAAATAAACACATCTACCTCATTAGTATGCAAATTGGGGCTTTTCTCTTTAATAAGTGGTGAAATGCTACATATACCAAAGAATTGTTTTAAAATAAACTTCTTCATGATTTGTAAATTTTATTCTTTTACCCATTTTTTATAAACCTATATATCCGGGGTCACATTAAAATGTCTCAGGCAGAATGAGCTGTGAGTGGAGCATGAAGGAAATACTATTCAAAACCATCATCTCACCCCCAGAGAGAACGGCCATTATCAAAAACAAACACAAATCACAAATGCTGCTGAGGATGCAGAAAAAGGGGAACTCATGTAGCTGGCAGAAATGCAAGTTAGCACAGCCAGGAGGAAAAGCAGTGTAAAGGTTTTAAAAAAATGTAATAATAGGAGTTTTGAGAGAGCTTAGAGTGAGACCTGGGTTCACTTCTCAGTAAAATGGAACCATGGGACCAATCAGCAGTACTTCAAAAAGAAAGGAAATTGGGGTGTCAAAGAGATATTTACACTTCTACTTTTACTTATTGCAGTGCTATTCATAAAAGCCAGGAGAGGGACTCAACTACTTACAGATGAATGGGTGAGGAGAATGTAGCATACCGCATAACAAAATATTACTCAGACCTGAAAAAAAAAAAAAAGAAGAAGAAAAGAAAAAAAAGAATGTCTGCCATGAACATGATGAACTTGGCAAACACTATTGCAAGTTAAATAAGCCAAAGCCAGACACAGCAGCACGAATGCCATGTTCTCACACGGATGTGAAAGCTGAAAAGAGGTTGGTCTGCCTGAGAGCAGAACTGAAATCAGGCAGCTCAGTGGTAAAGTGTTAGCCTAATAGTCCCAAGTTCAATCTCCAGTACTAAGTAATAAAGGAAAGGAAAAATGTAGGTAGAACAGAGATAAAGCAGGGGCTGTCAGAGAAAGAGGGATATAGAAAAGTTAAATAATGGAAATCAAAAGCAAGTCAGAGATAGGAGTCATAGTTCTAGTCTTCTAGAACACGATAGAATGAATATAGTTAACCCCAGTTCAGTGTGTGAAAAGACTTCTCTCCCTTCTTCTGAAGAGAGCTTCACTTGAAAGGCATAATTCATATTCCCTACAACAGGAACCAAAAGAACCATCTTTTTCTCTGAATGTGCAGAGACCCAGAGAAGCTGAAGAAACAGGCCTGGCTCACTTCCCACTTCTCAGATCATGTCCCTCTGGGCATGAGTCATCCCTAAGCAGACTTCATAGATTCCAATTTTTATTTTCCACTGTTCTTCAAACCTAAGCCTAAAACACACAGGCTTAGCCATCTCATAAGTCTTCACTTCTCAAGACTCTTGTGTCAGATAACACTTATATTAAGTTTGTATGTTCTTGTTCTTGGTAGAGTCTGTCTTTTTGAAGGGCCTCAGCCATAAGCCTAGTGATGGAAAGGAAGAGTTCTTCCCTCATCCCCACATAGGACCTTAACAGTGTTCACACACACATACACACAATATCTATATAAAGTACAGATATATTTTATAATACTCAAAATGAAATGGATCAGCATCTTAGCCCTCTTCCACCTCAAAAAAAAAAAAAAAAAAAAAGGCTTTAATCTCAGCACTTACAAGGCAGAGACAGGCAGCTCTTTATGAGTTCAAGGCCAGCCTGGTCTACAGAGTGAGTTCCAGGACAACCAAGACCTCACAGAGAAACCCTGTCTTGAAACTAACTCTGGTGCTCGCTTTTTCAGCGAGGCTGGCAGCTATCACGCCCCCGTGATCCTCCTTTCCCTACCCTCAACTCGGCGCTAGGGCTCCAGGCTTGTTACATGGGAGCTCTGGCCCAAGCGTGGGTCCTCATGCTTTAGCAGCCTGTGTTCTTAACTGCTGAGCCATCTCTCTCCAGCAAGTAAACATGGCTGTTAAATGTGATCCAACATGTTTAGCTGCTTGCAGGAGGAAGATCAGCAAAGGAGCCTATTCCGGCCTGCTGCCAGCACACGAATCCACACAAAAGCACCTAACATGTGAATAATAAAGGGATTGGCATGTTTTTTCTTATACACAGCAGGACAAAGTGGGGCCAGTAAGACTGGAACCGTTCCTCTAAGCCCTGAACACACCTGAACAGCTCAGCAGGGTCTGTGCAGTGATGAGTACTGACTGCCATTCAGCGTCTGAACTTTTTTTTTCTGTTTTCCTTTTTAATTTTTTTAGTTATTACAATTTATTCACTTTGTATCCCAGCTGTAGCTCTCTCCCCAACCCCCTCCGAATCCCACCCTCCTTCCTCTTCTCCTCCCATGCCCCTCCCCCAGTCCACTGATAGGGGAGGTCTTCCTCCTCTTCCACCTGAGCTTAGCCTATCAGGTCTCATCAGGACTGGCTGCATTGTCTTCCTCTTTGGCCTGGTAAGGCTGCCCTCACTCAGGGGGAGGTGATCAAAGAGCTAGCCGCTGAGTTCATGTCAGAGACAGCCCTTGTTCCCATTACTAGGAGACTGCTTGGAGACTGAGCTGCCACGGGCTACATCTGTGCAGGGGTTCTAGGTTACCTCCATGCATGGTCCTTGGTTGGACTATCAGTCTCATAAAAGACCCAGATTTTTTTGGTTCTGTTCCTCTCCTTGTGGAGCAAGGAGTCCCCTCCAGGCCTATCTCCCCCCTTCTTTCATAAGATTCCCTGCACTCTGCCCAAAGTTTGGCTATGAGTCTCAGCATCTGCTTTAATACCCTGCTGGGTAGTCTTTCAGATGCCCTCTGTGGTAGGCTCCTGTCCTGTTCCCTGTTTAGTCCTCCTCCGATGTCCATCCTCTTTGCCTTTCTGAATGGGGATTGAGCATCTTAGCCAGAGTCTTCCTTCCTGGTTAGCTTCCTTAGGTGTACAGATTTTAATATGTTTATCCTATATTATATGTCTAGTATCCACTTATGAGAGAGTATATACCCTGTGTGTCTTTCTGCCTCTGGGATACCTCACTCAGGATGATCTTTTCTAGTTCCCACCATTTGCCTGCAAATTTCATGATTTCCTTGTTTTTAATTGCTGAGTAGTATTCCATTGTCTAAATGTACCACAATTTTTGTATCCATTCCAACACTGAGGGACATCTGGGTTGTTTCCAGATTCTGGCTATTACTAATAAAGCTGCTACGAACATTGCTGAGCAAATGTCCTTGTTGTATACTTGAGCATATTTTGGATATATGTCTAGGAATGGTATAGCTGGATCTTGAGGTAACACTATACCTAATTGTCTGAGAAAGTGCCAGATTGATTTCCAAAGTGGTTGTACAAGTTTACATTCCCACCAGCAATGGAGGAGGGTTCCCCTTTCTCCAAAGCATATGTTGTCACTTGAGTTTTCTGATCTTAGCCATTCTGATGGGTGTAAGGTGAAATCTCAGGGTTGTTTTGATTTGCATTTCCTTGATGGCTAAGGAGTTGAGCATTTCTTTAAGTGTTTCTTTGCCATTCGATGTTCCTCTATTGAGAATTCTGTTTAGCTCTGTACCCAATTTTTTAAATTGGATTACTTGATTTGTTGCTGTTTAACTTCTTGAGTTCTTTATATATTCTGGATATTAGCCCTCTGTCAGATTTAGAGTTGGTAAAGATCCTTTCCCAGTCTGTAGGCTGTCATTTTGTTCTGACAACACTGTCCTTTGCTTTACAGAAGCTTTTCAGTTTCATGAGGTCCCATTTTTTATTGTTGCTCTTAGAGCCTGTGCTGTTGGTGTTCTGTTCAAGAAGTTGTGTCCTGTGCCAATGAGTTCAAGGCTCTTCCCCAATTTTGTCTCTAACAGGTTTAGTGTGTCTGGTTTTACATTGAGGTCTTTGATCCCCTTGGACTTTAGTTTTGTGCAGGGTGATAAGTATGGATCTATTTGCATTTTTCTACATGTAGATATCCAGTTAGACCAGCACCATTTGTTGAAGATGCTGTCTTTTTTCCATTGTATGATTTTGGCATCTTTGTCAAAAATCAGGTGTTCATAAGTGGGTGGGTTTATTTCGGGGTCTTCAATTCCATTGATCCACCATTCTGTTTCTCTGTACAGCTTAAGATCAGGGATGGAGATTCCTCCAGAAGGAAGGTCTGAACTTTTTATCCAGTAAGTAATGAATTACTAGCTGGGTGCAGTGGCACATGCCTGTAATCCCAGCACTCTGGGAGGCAGAGGAGGGAAGATCACTGTGACTTTGAGGCCAACCTGGTTTTCAGATAGAGTCCAGGACAGCCAAGGCTACACAGAGAAGCCCTGTCTTGAAGAAAAAAAAAGAAAAGAAAAAGAGAAAGGTAATGAAGAAACTTCAGATAGAGTCCAGGACAGCCAAGGCTACACAGAGAAGCCCTGTCTTGAAGAAAAAAAAAAGAAAAGAAAAAGAGAAAGGTAATGAAGAAACTTCCAAATTAGGACAATGATTCATAGTTTTTCACATTAGTATTTTAGAATTCTTTTTTTTTCTTCTCTCGCTTTTCATGTACATGTGGTGTGTATGCTTGTATATGATATCTTTTCATGTGTATGTGCATGTAGTTTTATGTGCATGTGAAAGACCAAGACTGAAGTCATCCTCCATCATGCTTCCTCCTCATTCACTAAGGCAGGATCTCTCAGTCAAACCCAGAGCTCATGATATGGCCAGTCTTGTGAGACAGCTTGCCCTGTCTTTGCCTTTGGGCTGGAATTATTGGTAAATAGCATGCCCATCTAGTGTGTATGTGGGTGTGGGGAACTGAGCCCCAATCCTATGTCTGCACAAGTGCTTTAGCCACTGAGGCACTTCTCCATCCTGGCTTTCCCCTTTAAATACTTATCAAAATGTGCTCCAAGCTCTATCTACATCTAAATCCTCTAGGTCAATTATCAAAACTTGCAGATGCAAGTCACAGCCCCCACCAAACTGGTATCCACGGGCTGGGGGGGGAGGGGAGAGAGGAGGAAGAATAGGGAAGAAATTTTTTCCAGAATGTAGGAATTTGAATTCTAACCATCTTCGTTTGTTTGTTTTTTGTTTTGTTTTTCCAGGCAGGGTTACTCTGTGTAGCCTTGGCTGTCCTGGTCTCACTTCGTAGACCAGGCTGGCCTTGAACTCAAAGAAATCTGCCTGACTCCCAAGTACTGGGATTACAGGAGTATGCCACTGTGCCTGGCAGATTTCTAACCATCTTTCAAGCAAACTTTATGCACAATAACTTAGAACCTATGAATCAGAGTGAAGCTTTCCAAACAGTTGAGACTATTAGTGGGTTGGGAATTTTTATGAATTAGAGTAAAATCAAAGCTCTAAAGGATGAGGAAAGCTGCATAAAGTCTTGTTAAGGTAGGAAAGTATATACGTGCATACTTGTGTGCAAGCGTGTGTGTGTTTTCTGTGCTGATTTTTAAAAAGTTACTCAGGCACTGCCTTAAAGGGTGCATCTCTGTTATTTTAATCATATTTCACCTATATATGAAAAAGTAGAGGGGAAAGGAATGTAGAGTAATTGTCCCCTGAATGACCCTGTCCATAGCACATCTATGTGTGTATGTGAACCAATTCATTCTGGCACATCCTGACTCTAAGTAAAATGAGTAAATGAAGCATCCATCTAAACGTGGTGAGCTGGGAATTTGCTGTTAATTGCCACCTCCCCGGGGAGGTTTCCTTATTTTTGTCAAGACAGCACAAAGCCTGTGTTCCAGCTCTCATTACATCTCAGCAGTTTGCACCAAACGAAAAGGAAGACCACAAAATTCTGGCAAGCACTGTGTGCAAGATTCTGTCGTTCTGAGTTTTGCTCCCACAAGTAGGTTGTGGATTGCTGCTGGAGCACTTTTTTCTTTGCTCTGATGCTTGCTGCAATCAAATGTTTCTGTAGCCTTTTCTCAATAATAATAATAATAATAATAATAATAATAATTAAAAAGAAGGAAAGACAAACAGATCTACTCAGTCAAGAATCAATACCAAACATGCACGGAAGCACACATAATACACATGGAACTATACCGAGACACACATGTGTGCATATATACACATATATAGAGACACATATATAGACATGCATTGACACATACATACACATATACACATACACACATGCATACAAACATTGGCTACCTTCAATATATCTCACAAATTTTAATCACTCATGTTATGCTCTTGTATTTCTCATTTCCACAAACTTCTTATATGATTCTTTATCTTTTGCAACGTGTTTAAATGTGGTTGTCCCTTGTCATGTGCATGGATGTCACAGGACAGCTTTGTGAAGTCCACCTTCCTTCCACCTTAATATAGATGGCTCCCTGGCATCAAACTCACTCATCAGTGACTTTACTGGCTAAGCTGTCTCGCCTGCCCATTTACCTCTTTCCTATAAATTTAGTAACACAAATAAGGTTTTCAAAGAGATACTTATGCCACCCCTACAAATTAAAAACTGGTATCACTTGGAAAAAACAGAAGAAATCTGTAAAACTAAATGTGAGGGGAGGGTAACATGATCACACTTAGGTTCAATTCTGTTGCTGACCAAGCCTCTGACATTGAATGAACTCTGTTCTTCTTCAAAAACATTCAAAGACTCAGCTGTTTCTTCTTAAAGACCAGTGGGATCAAGCTAAGTCTGAGAATGTTGGCAGGTGGGACCCTGGGGAAGAAAGCACTTATCTACAGCGTCCTACTCTTCCCACTTGGCCCTTCAACTGACCAGGCACCTCGAAGAATTACTAACTTTTATGTTAGCATCTCAAGACTTGGGCGACAATGGTAGAAATCTGTGTGAGCATGAGAGCTCCCTAAGGCCTCTTACAGTCCAGATGGCTGTGCCTTGTCCCCGGAGTGGCTGGCTCTGTAGGCAAAGCCTGAGTTTGCATTTTTAGCAAGTTCCCAGAAGGCACTGGTGCTGGTGGGCCACACGGCTTTCTGAGAGCCACTGAATAAAAAAGTCCTGTCTGTGCCCCAGGCCTTTCTCAGGCTAGTTTCACCTTCTCTGCTCCCCAGGCAGCCTCCTTTGCTCTGTGCCCTCCCTAATCTTCTCATCCAGAAAGAAGACCCCTGTCATTGATTCCCAGTGTCTCCACCCAAAGGGAACATCTTACTTTTCCTCACTTCACAAAGACCATGCTTCAAAATACTTTCTATGAAACAAAATACATTTATTAACTGATAATGAATTCACTTTCTCATGTTTTATTAATCAAAGACTGCCAATCAGAGCCTCCAATCAGCATGGGGTAACGGGTGTTTCTATACTGAGTTGTGCTAATTCTAGCCCCAAGCAAAGAAACCTGCCGTTTTGGTTTAATTAGCCCAAGTGTGTCATCTCTGGTAAATAGAAGCTGCTGGGGTTAGTCTTTTTGAAGCCTGGAAATAGCACTTAGGTCTCCTCCCCTCCCTCCCTATCACTGTTCTCTGAGACCCTTGGAAGCTGTAGATGCTCAGATTGGGACCACCTGGTACATATCACTCCTGTGGTGATTAACCACTCATTGTCTCAGTCATTTCTTGTACTCTTGTCCAGCAAGAGCACAAGGGAGCCATATCTGACCCTTGCTTCTAAACTGTGCCATACCTCACTTTGGGCTTTGGAATTAGCAACAGCCAGAAAGGAAAAATATTACAAAGGCAAGACAAAACTACTGATTTAAATTACATGTTTGATTATACAGCATTTGTATTCAGGGAAGAACAACTCAATTAAAATACCTCTGTTGTAAAACAGCCCATCATTGTAGGTAAGCTCCACTCAACAAAAACCATGGGCCTTCCAGGACTTGTACAGACCTGAAAAGAACCATTTGCCTGGAGAAACTGACCAGGATCTAACTCCTTTGCCTGGTATTTTATAGAAGAATAGCAAAGGAGAATGGTTGAAATGAGCCCAACTTAATCAGAGGCTGACAAACTGAGGCTTCAGATGATGCTAAGATTTTAATGAATCCAATCTGCCTTCCTCAGGAGAATGACTTATTCTACAACTCTGTTTAAAACTCTCCTGTGCCGATTTAAAGAAAGAAATCTCTGCCATAGCCTCAAGCATTTAACGCTTGGTCCCTAGTTAGTGGTACTGTTTGGAGAGGTCATATATAAGAAGTTTGCAGCCTTGATGGAGGAAGTATGTCATTGCGGGTGAGCTCTGAGAGTTTAAAGACTCACCCCACTTCCAGCTCCCTCTCTGCTTCATCTTTGTGCCTGGAGAGATGAGCTCTGAGCTTCATGCTCCTATAGCCAGGTCTATGGCTTGCTCTCATGCTTCCCCACCGCAGTGATTGCTTATCCCTCAGGAATTATTAGACAAAATAAACTCTTTCTTCTAGAAGTTGGTTTTGGTCACAATATTTTATCACAACAACAAAAAGGTAGTTAACACAATCTGTCTTCCAGAAGCTGAAAAGTGTTTGACTGCATGTATGTCTATGTGAGGATGTTGGATCCCCTGGAACAGGAGTTACAGGCAGTTGCCATGTGGGTGCAGGGATTTGAACCTGGATCTTCTGGAACAGCAGTCAGTGCCCTTAACCGCTGAGCCATCCAGTCCCAATGGTTTCTTCATATGATGACTGTGCACACACCAGACATCTTGACAACATCAATGCCAGTAACAGCAGGCTGTCCGCTCCCATTCCTCCCATCATGTGACTTCTTGCCCTACACTGGTGAGAAGAATCCTCCAAAACCGTTATTAACTCTACTTCAAATACTTCACCAAAGAAACCCCAGGAAGTTCTTTTGACTATTGACAATTCTGAGAGTAACGAATGCAAAAGGAAGATTTGGGAGGCTGTTTTACTTGTTCTAAAGACTTATTAGATTTGACTAATTATGCAGCTTATCACCATAGAAGATCTTCTGGGTGCCTGTGATGATCTGCCCCATCATTTGTGCATGATTAAATAACGTAAATTGAACCTGAGAATCCCTTCCTCTAATCAGGTTCCTGCTCTGGCCTGTTGCTACGGCAACTTAGGGCTCCAGCCAAGAAGACAGCAAATATATCACATATCACTCCATCTATGTTCTGTTCCTTTTAATGCCCTCAGAGCCAGGCCCTGGTTCATATTGTACACTTTTAAAAATATGTTATGCTGGTGACTCACCTTTTTACCCTTCAAAATGGAAACCAATCACATTTATATTTTTTAGCATCATCCCATCCATGTAGCAGGGTCTAAAAGAATACCTTCTAAAACTATGTACATCTATTTCTTTCTCTTCCTGAGAAGAGAAATTATGATCAAGATATTGAAAGACCAAGCCAGCAGTTGTGGCACATGCCTTTAATCTCAGCTCTCCGGAGGCAGAGGCAGAGGCAGATGGATCTCTAAAATCCAAGCCTAGCCTGGTTCAAATGAGTTCCAGGACAGCCAGGGTTACACAGAGAAACTTGGTCTTGAAAAACAAAACAAAAACAGGCAGAGAAGGGGTATGTTCACATCGACCTGGAAAATGGAAAGTACTGTCACAGTGAGTTAGAGATTTTCATTCCCCCCCCCTTTTTGCTCTTTTTTCATTATATAAATTATGCATAATACTAAATTTGCCATTTTAGGGCTGAGGACATAGCTCAGTTATAGAATGCTGACCTAGCAAATGAAAGGCCCTTAGGTTTAATCCTAAGAACTGCAAAGAAAAGAAGAGAGAGGGAGGAGAAGGAGGAAAGGAAAGGAAGAGAACGAGAGAGAGAGAAGCTGTGAAGCCGCTTTTTGATGTTCAGTTGACTGGCATGGTATGCATTCCCATAATGTGCAAGGACCCCTTGCACCCTTCTCAAGAACTTTCATGATCCCAAATTGAAAATCTGTCCCTATGGAGCACTAACTGCCAGTTTTTTTTCTCCCCCTAGTCCATAATAACTACTTTCTGTCTCTGTATCTTGCTGCTGTTGCTATCTTATATAAGCAAAATCATACTGAATACTCAGCATCCAGAGCTTGTGTGACGGCTTATATTGCTTGTCAACTTCAGAGGATCTAGAATCATCTTGGAGACAAATCTCTGAGTGTATCTATGAGGGAGTTTGTAAACTGGGTTAATTGTGGTGGGAGAATTCATCCTAAATGAGGGTGACACTATTCCAGGAACTGGAAAGCCCAGACTGTGTGGAAGGTGGAACTGAACTGAGCGTTAGCATCACCTCCTTTTGCATCCTGACTTCAAATGTGACCACCTACCCCTCAGATTCCTGCTGCTGTGATCTTCCCCCCACGACAGACTGACTATACCCGGAGAGCCGAGGCGAACCCTCCCTTCCTTCATCTGTGTTTGTTGGGTGTTTCATCACAGCAATGAGAAGTAACCAATAAGGCCCCCAACTGGGTTGTGTGCCCTACCCTAAAACATGAAGTGATAACTTCAGGTCACCATATATTAAAAAAAAAAAAAAAGTCTCCATTAGAAGAGAGCCCAAACGAACAATGCCCCTTCAACTGAATTAGGAATAAATAGGAAAGGCCGCCAATGAAAACTATAATTACTACCCTTACAGAATTTACATATTGCATCTAGCGATTAAGAAAAAGCAAACAAAACTAAGATTTATGAAAAAGAACCCTAGAAAATATAAAAGTTAATAGACTGCTTGGAAGTAATAAAAAGACAAAATGATGTGGAAAGTTAGATGTAACATATGGATAAAGCAGTCAGGAATTAAAAAAAAAAAAAAAGCAGGGCATGGCAGCACACACATGTAATCCCAGCACTCTGGAGACAGAGGCAGGTGGATCTACAAACACTCCAGAACAGCCAAGAGTCCAGAACAGCCAAGCCTACACAGAGAAACCCTGCCTTGAAAAACAAAAACAAAGATGTCAGGAATCAATCAAATTCATTCAGGAAAGAGATGGAAAAAAAGAAGTAACTTTAAAAAGTTTTCCTGAAACTGAAGGGCACAAGGGTCTAATTGAAAGCACTATTAAGGAGGTAAGGCCAATGCCAGTGTCCTTGATACCAAAGGTATCAAGAAGAGCCTAGAAGTGTCCAGAAAAATACATCTGATACAACTGAATGAGATTAAGAACTATATTGGGCTCCTAGAAAACGACCCTGAAAACCAAGAACATACTAAGACAATACCGTCCAGGAAAAATAACTTAACAGATTTCTATACAGCTGAACTGAAAAATCCAGATGAGATATGAACTTCAAAAAATGTATCTCTCTGCCTGGAGAGATGGCTCAGAGATTGAGAGCATTCAGTGTTCTTCCAAAGGTCCTGAGTTCAATTCCCAGCAACCACATGATGGCTCAAAACCATCTATAATGAGATCTGGTACCCTCTTCTGGCATGCAGGCAGAACACTGTATAAATAATAAATAAATCTTTTTTTAAAATGTATTTCTCTTCTACATTTCTTAGAAAGACTGGATAGCATATAGACCACAGGCCTCCGGAAACAAAGGGTCCAACATAAAAGTAAAGCAAAACTAACTCCCCAAATTACAACTGGGTGAAATGTCTAAAGAAAATCTCAGTCTATATTGGAGCAGAAAAGCATCACAGAAGAAAGGTACAGATCACATGCTATATGACTTATGAAAAATTATTGATATATCCTTACACCCACAGATAACTATTGTTCTCACTCCTCATTAAAGAAGCTTCTTTTTGCAGCAGAGATCATCACAGAGAACCACAACTGGGCAAAGAACAACTGACCATCGGATGCCTAGTCCCTATTGATTCAACAATAACACAACCCCTACAGCTATAGCTGAGGGATCACCTCAGAAGAGGAGATGAAAATATTGTAAGAGCCAGAGGACCAGTACATTTGCTGTGAGTTCATGTCTTCTAGAGATGACAGGGAAGCTGTATCCATGAACTCTCAGCAATGTGGCTGCCTAAACAAAATCTAGTTGGGCTGGTGGCATATGCCTTTAATCCCAGCACCTGAGAGGCAGTCAGGCATTTCTCTGAGTTCAAGGCCATCCTGGTCTACAAAAGCAAGTTCCAGAGCAGCCAGGACTACATAAAGAAACCTTGTCTCGAAAAAAAAAAACAAACAAACAAGACCTGAACAAAAACAACATTGATTGATATACCAATTTGGATGGGGGAAATCACACAAGTCTCCACCCCTAGATGAAGAACTATAGGCAATTAATGACTGAAGAAGAAAGGGAAAATCATTCCCTAGGGATGAGCCTTCTAATTGGTTACTCAATACCAAGTGGTCTGCCCTAAAAACATATACATACAAGCAACACTATATGAACTCAATAAGTTGTGCTGATATAGTCATTAATATATATATAATACTAATAAAAGAAAAAAGAGGAATGAGTTTGAGAGGGAGAAGACATGAGAGGGGTTGAAAGGAAAGGAAGGAGAGAAATAATTTAAATACAATACGCATACAAATTTTAGAAAAATAAATAAAAGTAAATAAAATCTGTGGGGGAATTTTAATCAAGCAATAGGGCTGCTCTGGCAAGGGATCACATCCAAAGACCTTCTGGGTCTGTGAGATCTGGCTGGAATGATACAACTTAATCTCACTGGCTGGAATACAGACATGCCCTTAGTACACACCTTTAATTCCAAACAATGAAGATAAAGTTAGTTTGTAGAAGAAAGCACCTATGTTTGAAAGTGACGTGTAATTGAGGGACAAAGTGAGGAATCAGAGAAAGATTTCACAGAATGAGTCAGGGATAGGATACTCCCAACCCTCATGAGACCAGATAGGGCAGAAAAGCTACTTGAGAGCAACACGGTAAAGTTGAGACAATAGAGTAGGGTAGAGCAAAGAGCGAGTAGAGGAGACAATACAGTAGGGTAGAGGTCAGTAGAAGGAGCACAGTAGAGAAAGGAGTAGAACACAGCAAAGAGGACAGCACATGTATGCAGTGCCCACAGAGGCCAAAGAGGACAACAAAACCTCTGGAACTAGAGTTACATACAGGTGGTTCTAAGCTGCCATATGGGTTCCGGAAACTGAATTCACATCCTCTACCAGAGCAGTAAGGGATCTTTACCAATGAGCCATCTCTCCGGCACCAACTTTGCCACTTGTTTTGTTTTGTTTGAAAGCCTTGACAGATAGCGAAGGCTGACTCTGAACTAATGATCTTACTGTCCTACCTCCTAAGTGCTAGAACTACAGACATGCATCACATTCTGCCACACCTGTCAGAGAATTTTTGCAGTATTTGGCACATATTCTGTGTTCATCAAATGTGGGCCAGTATATGTGCTGTCTCCATGCTGAAATCCAGCTGCGCCAGTCTCCCCATAATAACAGAATCAAAAGGAAAGTTTGTGACCAACTCCATTGAAAGTATACACATTTATTACCGTGGTTTCGTAACTAGTCTCCATGATTTCTATGGCTAATTTTGGTTGTCAACTTGACACAGCTGGGAAGAAACTGAGAATTGCTTTCATTTGCCTGTGGGCATGAGTGTGAGGCTTTCTTTTGTTACCAATTGATGTTGGAGGGCCCAGCCCACCTTGGGCAGTGCCACTGCTAAGCAGGTGGTCCTAGACTGCGTAAGAAAGCAAGACAGTAGTGTTCCTGCACGGCTTCTGCTTCAGTTCCTGCCTTTGGTTCCTGACCTGGCTTCTCTCAGTGATGGCCTGTGACCTGTAAACCCTTTTGTCACCCAAGTTGCTTTTGGTCAGTGTTTTATCACAGCAACAGAAAGTGAACTAGAACAATGTCTAATCACCCTCTAATCATCTTCCTCAATACTACCACAATCTCTCTCTGAAACAAAAACTTAACTGTGCTGGTGAGTATCCAAAGATGACCTCAAACAGTTCTGTCCTCCTTGTATGTACATTCCTCTCCTTCCACCAGAAGTCCAACCTAATTCCCCTCTCCAGGAATCTGCCCATGACCACTCTGACCAGCACCACACACAGGAAATGAGGTCTGGGGACTTGGGAGTCCATAGGCATCAGGAAGGCCTAGCAGCTTCTAAGCCACCAGGAAGAACACACTGAGAAAGCACTTATAAGGGAAGACCTGGAATGATGGACAGAGTCATCCAGCTGCCAGACATCCCACTCCAACCATGTCAATGTCACCTTGAGACTATAAGCTGAACCAATAAAGGAATGGCCTGAAGCTCCAGACACTCCACAGAATGGTGAGGTGAACACTGTAAGTGTGCGTGCTTTGCTATATCACAGCAAGCCTTACCCTTCCTTGGCTCTTTTGACCAAGTTTCTTAATGAGGCTTACAAGAAAGTCATCATGTGCTATGTGACTTGGACATGCTACCTCACCACTTAGTGTGTTGTGTTCTATGTCTGCAGTGAGGCAGAATCTGGCATATACAAACTGCTCAACCATCACCACTACCATCGTTGCTTTGTCCTGCTTCCATCTCATTCCTTCTCCCTAGTCATTCCTAGTGCACACTCTGGGAAAACCGTAATTCTAAAATACGTTTGCCTCCAATATATCACACCTCACACTTTCCTTGTATGTATCCCTTCTGCCTAGAATGTCCTTCATTCACCTTCTGGGAAAGCTTTTTGGATCTCCCCAGTCATTAAACTATTTGTCCCTATGATTCCCTGAGTACCTTTTGTCTTTGTTGAGGGTTTTCCCTTTTGCTACCTCTATGACCCCTGCCTCCCTAACTGAATTCTGAATTCTTGAAAGATGAGTGCATATCTGATTCACAAGCCAGCAAAGCTTGTGTGCTGGCTAATTTTATGTCAGCTTGACACAGTTTAAGTCATATGAGAGGTGGGAGCCTCAATTATGAAAATACCTCCATAAGATTGGCCTGTAGGCAAGCCTATGGACATTTTCTTAACTAGTATTGAATGTTGGGGAGCCCAGCCCATTGTAGGTGGTGTCACCTCTGGCTTAGTGGTCTTGAGTGGTGTCAGAAAGCAGGCTGAGCAAGCCATGAATAGCAAGCCAGTAAGCAGCACTCCTTCATGGCCTCTGCATCTGTTCCTGCCTATTGGTTACTGTACTGACTGAGTTCCTGCCCTGACTGTCTAAGACAATGAACTATAATATGTAAGTGTAAGGAAAATAAGCTCTTTACTCCCCAGGCTGCTTGGTAACAGTGTTTTATGACAGCTAACAGAAACCTAATGAAGAAAGAAATTGGTACCAGGAAGTGGAGTATTGCTGATATAGACCTGACAAAGTTGTTTTGGGGAGGACTGTAGAAGAATGTTGAAACTTTGGGCAAGAAAAGCCATTGAGTATTCAAAGCTTGGTGAGCTGTTGTGAGAACTTGGAATATTAACCTCAGAACAATACAGAGGATGGAAGCCTGGCTTGTGAAGTTTCAGAGGAAAGCAAAGACTCTATCAGGGCCATTTGTTATTCTGAATTTAGAATCTGTGGTTCTGGTCAGCTCTGGCCAAAGAGTCAGCCATGATTACAAGAGACCAGCACCACTAAAGTGAAACCTTGGCTTAACTGGGACAATTGATGCCAATTAGCTGTAGCAGAGAAATTAGCAGTGCCTAAGAAGGGACCAATATCACAGTAATAAAAACCCTAACTAAGACACCATGGAACACAGATAGGTCTTTGAAAAACAGATTTCTTTTAATTATGTGTTTATGCATTATTTGTATGTAGGTATGTACAAGTATGAGTTCAGGTAACTGTGGAATCCAGAAAAGAACACTGAATCCCCTGGAGCTAGAACTCCAGGAAGTTGTAAGCTGTCCAATGTGAGTGCTGGAAAATGAACTCAGATCCTCTGCGGCAGCAATATAGGCCACTACCTGTAAGCTAGCTTCTCCAGCCCTCAGAAAAAAATTTAATACATATTTCAAGAAGGGAATGAGGAAGTAGTTGCTTTTACAACCATGATTCTCAATAAAAGAAAGGGAGAAAACAATTCTATCCCCCAAGACATCCAAAGTGTCTAGAGACATTTGGCTGTTGCACTTCTGGAGGATGTTATGTTATATGGTGGGTAGCAGACAAAGATAGTACTCACACCAGACAATGCAGAGGACAGCTCCTCACAGCAAGCCATTGCCTTGACATAGTTGAGATTGAGAATTTTTGTTTAGAAGATATAAGAGACACATATAAAAGAAAGAGACAGGCAGGCAGACAGACAGACAGCAGGGGAGATAGTGAGAAATCGCTGAATGCATACGTGCATACTGGCCACCTTCCTCATGCTTACCCTCCTCAGGGCCCCACTCTCCATTAACCATGTGTAGTCCCTCTGGCCCCGCCTGGAATGCTATGATTCTGTGACAGAAGCATGGTGTCTAGAGTTTCTTTTCTTGCTAAAAGCTGTCGATGCTGCACAGACTGTCACATGCCCAGAAAGGAAAAATCCCAGAGAGTCTGGTCTGAGTCTCAGAATGCTTATGTTACATCTTGGGTGGTTCAATAGACCTCACGTGCCTGGGATGCAGGCTGCCTGCCTGCCCAAAGAGCTGGCCTGAGGCTGCACAAAAAAAAAAAAAAAAAAAAAAAAAAAAAAGCAAGATAGGGAAAGGTGACTCTTGAAGGTTCTAATGCTAAATATAATCTAAGAGTCCTTGTATTTGTCACTCAAAGCATCTTGGAACAGCAGAAAAGCATGAATGAAATCTGCCTCTTTGCTCCCCAGGTTAAGAGCTGTAAAAAACTGCTCAGTGCTTAAGAGCACTTTCTGCTGCTCTTCCAGAGGATCAAAGTTTGGTTCCCAGCACCCTCATCAGGCTCCCAACTATGTAAAACTCTACTCTGAGGGGATCTTCCACCTTCTTCAAGCACCCACACACAGGTGGCATATATTCACACAGACATGTACATACAATAAAAAAACAACAGAAATATATCTAGCCAGGTGTGGGAGCATATGTCTTTAATTCTAGCACTAAAGAAGGAGAGACAAATGAATCTCTGTGAGTTCAAGGCCAACCTGGTCTAAGTAGAGAATTTCAACCCATCCAGTATTATGTTGACTCTGCAAACAGATACATAGATAGACAGACAGACAGACAGACAGTCTTTTTAAATGAAGTAACACCATCCTACCAATGGGCATTCTGGGAATGATGCACCCTGCAGCAATACCGTGAGCATAGATGAGGGTTTGAGGGGTTTGCGTTTACCGTTTTTACCAGTTTCAAAAGGAGGCAGTAGAGTGCAGAGGTAAACAGCTTAGTCTTGGGCACCAGATAGGCCTGACTGTAAGGCACCCTCCTGTCACTAGCAGTGATCCCGGAGAGATGACTTTGTCATCTTAGCCTCCTCTGTGAGGTGGGAACATGCTTACTACCTACTTCCCTGGGTTTAGCACATGGCATCACACACCATCACCAAAACATGTGACTGGTCTCATAAAAGGATGCTGTGGCAGGAAAACACAGGTGAGGGGCAGTATGGCAGCCCAGCATCCTCCCAGGAGCTCCTCTGACCAGTAGGATGCTGGTGCGCCTTGAAGCTCACATTCTCAGACCACGAGCTTCCAACTGCAGTAGCTACAGCTCTGTCCTCCTGGTGACCTACTCTAAGGACAGAGTTTACTCACAGCCCCTTATCCTGCTGTGAAGAGGAAGGGTTGGTTTCAGGGTTCCTGCCCCTAGCTGTGCACCTACTGCCCCTGAATGTCAACAGAAGGGGAAGAAATGACAGAGCCTGACTATATCCTTTTCTTGCTCCCAAATACATTCTTCACCCTTAGTCGCAGAAATTAGGAAATACTCATCGGGGAAGCACTAGTTCTGCCCACCAGAGTCCAGTGTGAGATGATGCCTGCAAGGCAAGATCTAGAAGAGTCTGTGCAGACCTGGGTAAGGGGTGCCACACGGAGGTAGGAAGCAGATGAGGCTCCGAACTGAGTAAACCAGGACTCCACCCTAATACCACCTGGTGACATGGGGCCTCTGGGCCCAGAGACATACTTTCTCAAAAACACAACATTACAACTAGCTCTACAACGCTGGGTAGACCTGGTGGGGAAAGGCCACTGCATGCTGGGAAGTGGGAGGATGGAGTTTGTCAGATCCTATCCCTGTGAAAGAGCGCCACCTGGTGAGACATTCTGAGACTATTCTGAGTGGCTACTCTGACCAGATCACTGTAACCCAAGGAAGACGCTTCCACTCTCTGAATTTCAGAATTTAAAACAGCAAAAGGACATTGGAAACTGTGGGGATCACACCTACAATATTTAACTCCCTTTCCCCCCAAAATCTCTCTATTTCAAAATGGAAATGAGCTGTGAACAATGCAAAGGATAAATCTTGGACGTGGAAATCATTTGTTCTGGACGTGAAGATCCTTCATTTTTCTTTGCTGGGGTTTGGGTGGATGTTTTTGTTGTTGTTGTTGTTTTGTTTTGAGACAGGGTCCCACTATATGCCCCTGGATAGCTATGTAGGGCTGTCCTCAAACTCACAAGAGGTCCTCTGGCCTCTAGTGCTGGGATTGAAGTCATACACTACTCTGCCCGACTGTTTACTTGCTTGATTACTTATTTACTCATCCATTAATTCACTCATTTGCTTATTTTGGTTTATTCAAGACAGGGTTTCTCTATGTAGTAGCTCTGGCTGTACAGGAACCCACTCTGTAGACCAGGCTGATTTCAAACTCATAGAAATTTGCCTGCCTCTGCCTCCTATGCACTGCCTCCACATCACCCAGCTCCTTGTTTTAATTGTAAGCACACAACATGAGACTTTTTGTCAGTGTGGTGCTGCATACAGGTAGGGTGGAACTCACTCATCCTGAATAACAAATAATACACTTGTTGCTTACCGAACGATGCATGTCTCGGGTACCTGTCGCTGTACTGAAAAGCTGAGCACACAAGGTGCTGTGTGCTGAGCATTGCACTGGCATCTAGAAGTGTGCCTGACCAAGGTGCTTGTGGGATCTTCAAGCTTATGAAACTATTCATTTGGCAGGAAACAAATATGACTAAGCACTCATGAGTGGAAGCATGTGGAAGCATCTAGAAGCCAGAAGAGCTGATTTGCTCTAAGGAAAGATTGTCAAAAATGGTGACCCTCAGAGTGATACTGCTGCAAGCATCTGTGTCCCTCATGAGAGCTGAGTACTGTTCACAGACCTATTTGTCTCCATTTTCCCTTTTGACATCTTAGTCCTTAACAGTGCCTGTGCCCTGACCGCCTGATAACCAGCGCCCAACAAGCAGCAGAGCAGTGGTTGCTAAGCAGATATTTATCCAAGAAAAAAAGCCTCAAATCCATCTTTCTCCCTTTCCTCAGACCTTCCTCTTGTTCCCAATATCCACAGATATTAGCTCCAAGTTCCTCAAGGGACATCTAAGGACAGGGGGATCCAGATACAGCCTGGTGGCTGTATCTAAACAGCTAATGGCACTGATGCCTCACAGATGGGGCTCTGCACCGGTTCTCCTGGCACAAGGTCAGTTAAGACAGTAAGGCTCACATCAGCCACAGACACCCGTCCCTGAGGCCTTCCTCCATGCTGGCCTGCTGCTGGGCCCCTGTTGAATGAACTTTTCCTAGGGAAACATGACCAAGTGACTGCTTCCTTCAAATAGGGTATGTACTGGTTAGGGTTATTGTTATTGTTTTTGTTTTGTTTGTTTTTCAACATGACGTAAGCTTGAGTCATCTGAGAAGAAAAAATGTCAGTTGAGGAACTGCCTCTGTCACATTACCTCCATCTTGACAGATGATTGGTTGGGGAGGGCCCAACTCATTGTGGGTGGTGCCATCCCTGGGGCAGGTGGTTCTGGGTTGCATAAGAAAGTAAGGTGAGCAAGCCAAGGAGTACAAGCCAGTCAGCAGCCTTCTTCCATGGGCTCTTCTTTGGTTCTTGCCTCCACGCTTTGGCTGCTGCTCCTACCCTGACTTCCCTCTATGATGGACTGTGATCAGAACGTGTAAATCAAATAAACTCTTTCTTCCTCGAGTTGCCTTGTGGTCCTAGTGTTTATCACAGCAACAGAAAGCAAACTAGGATGAGAGCCCCAGTGACAGGCCACAGTAACAAGTCTACCCAGGCCTGGTTTGCTGAACTAGCCAGTATACCAGGCTTACTTACAGAAGCATGGGTTACCCCCAAAGCAGCTGCAATACTACATGGGTTTCCCCATGTCTGCATAGATGGAGTCGTCTCTCCGTCCACATCCCTGCTCAGGAGAACCACTTCCTGAGCGGTGGTTCTCAACCTTGCTAATGCTGAGACCATTTAGTACAGATCTTTAAGTTGTGCTGACCTCCAACTATGAAGTTATTTCATTGCTACTTCATAATTGTAATTTTGCTACTGTTATGAATCATAATGTAAACATCTGATATGCAGGATAGCTGATATACTACCCCTGTGGGGCTCAAAACCCACAACATAAAAACCACTGCTTTTGTGCCTCCTGAGACTGTGTAAAGCCAGGGAAGAATTACATACAGCTGGCAGACAGGCACAGGCATGGGAATGTCTAAAGTCTCAGGTGAGGGCCAATGACCCACCCCACTCACTCCTTCTATAAGGTAGCATCAACATCAGCTGCTCCGACGTCAATGGTGACAGCTATGTTTGAGGACTGCTCCACAACAGCCCTTCACAGCATAAGCTCATCGTATCCTTACAGCAACCTATAACATGCAGTGTCCCACCATCATTCAGCTTCCAAAGAATAAGGAGTTGTCAGGTTGAGCTCTCTAGAAGAAGGTGTTAAGACAGAATTAAACATGCCAGAGACATATTGCACAAGAGACTTATGGAGGAGGAGAAGCAGGAGTGGCGAGAAAAGCCTCAGACCATATATATGGCCTTACACTATGAAGAGAGAGGGGGAGAGAGGCCGGGCGGGAAACGCTTCCAGCTACAGTGCTCTATTGTCCTTTCAAGCTCTGTCGCTGTGGAGACAGCCCAAGAAGAGAACGGCCTTAGTATGAGTGTTCCAGGCAGTCTCAGGAGGCTACAGCTAACTACACCTCTTGCAAACGTTCTCCCCTGAAGTTGAACTCCTGTGGCTGACAAGGCTCCATTCCTTGCTGATGGCCCTAGCCGAGGCCATAGCAAGCACTTGCACTCGGCAAATACTTATTGAATCTGCCTCTCGTTCCTTTTGTATAAAAGAAGAATTATATACAGAAAATTTCCCTTACTTGTTCAAAGTGACGCTGTTGGTAGATGGCCTCTTGGAGATTTTTATCCTGGTTCTCTGACCCCAAATTTCATCTTATACTGTACTTCAGCTCTCTCACATCACTTCTCTTTCTTTACACTGAGCATTCAAATATTACCTGTGTACTGTATAAGGATTCCTGCCTACTTCTCTTTTCACACTCAGCTAATTACTCATTCATTTGTTAATTTATTCAACAGATACTCCATATGTGTAGTATCTTGAAGCCGGTACTACTGCAGGGTACTAGGACAGTACTCCAGGAAAGGTCCCTCCCATCAAGAGCCTCTAGAGAGGCAGATACATGTCAAAGAGTGAGGGAGAAGTGTGATTGTTCCCATGGCACTGCACTGCCCAGCATTAAAGTCCCTGGAAAGAGAAGGACCAAAGAGTATGGCAGAAGCCTCCATGGCTCCATCTAGATTTCATCACTGCTCACCTTTTCACGACTGTAGCCGTATCAAAGTACTGGAGGTTGCTTGACCTCTGAACACACAAGCCAGCCAAGGGGCTGGAAATGCTAACGCTATGACATTTCTTTAAGGAGGGAGTGGTAACCTGGTAACCATGGTTACATACAACTCAGCCATCCAAGGGATATGACTGGTTCACAATTCCACTCATAGGGATTGAACTCATTTCTTAACCAAATGCAGATTATGTTTAATAAGTAGGCTGAGGGCTGAAAAGATGGCTCAGGAGTTTAGAGCACTTGCTGATCTTGCACAGAATCCAAGTTCCATTCCCAGTCTTCACATCAGGCAGCTTCCAATCCAGCATATCCAAAGCCCTCTTCTAAACTTTGAAGGGACCTGAATTCACATGCACAAACCTATGCACAGATACACATACACATAAAAATAATAAAAGCAAATCTTTTTTTTTAAAAAGAATTTAGTGAATGGGTTGAAAGTCTTTGAAGACAATTTATGGATTCCTATTAGAGGTGCAAAACAAAGTGTATGACCAAAACAGCTGAGACAGTAGGAACCCAACACAGTTGGTATATTCAGCAAAATTGACATAGGTCCCAAAGACACAGAGTCAAAAGACTTTGAGGATATATCTGAAATAAGAAAAGCAAAAAGTTCATCAAGCAGGCTGTGGTGGCACACACCTTTAATCCTAGCACTTGGGAGGCAGAAGCAGGTGGATTTCTGAGAGTTCGAGGCCAGCCTGGTCTACAAAACAAGTCCAGTATAGCTAAAGCTACACAGAGAAACCCTGTCAAAAAAGTTCATCGAAGTTATAAACACTGGAAACAACCCTAACATATATCAAAGTGGGACTGGACAAATTTGCATATTCACAGCCATGAGGTTTTTAAGTCCAGGCACAGCACCATCCTACTTCTTACATTTGTACACAAACTCACTTGGAGGATTGATGATAAACACTAACATGTAACAGATGTGCCTTCTGGGTAGCAGAACACCAATAAGACTTAAACTTGTCTGGGTTGTTTGCATGTCATACTGTATTGTATTGTATTGTATTGTATTGTATTGTATTGTATTGTATTGTATTGTATTGTATTGTATTGTATTGTATTCTATGGGTGTTCTGCCTGCAAGTATATCTCTGTACCATTTGCACACCCAGTGCCTCTAAAGGCCAGAAAGAGGGTGTCTGATCCCCTGGAACTCATTAATCATGCCCACCCTTATCCTATTCTATGTATTCAAACCAGGACTTGTAAGCCTCTATTGGTGACTCTGCATAAACTGATGTTGGTCTTGGCGTCCTTGTATGTCATCCTCTTCCATCCTGACTCAGGGTGGCCATAAGATTTTACTTTAGCCAATAAAACATGACCGAATGTGAAGCAAGCACAGCCTAGAAAAGTGCTTGCCCATTGATGCCTGACCCCACAGAAGGCTTTCCTTGGAAATCCAATTGCTGTGTAAAAAGTGCAAGCAAGACAGTAAGGATAAGAAACCACAGGGGATAGGGACTCATCCTCCTGCCCTGACTGAAAAGCCTCGTGAGAAGCCCCAGGCATACTCATAGAATCTCCTAGTCAAACCAGAGAATTATGAGAAACAATAAATTGCTGTTGTATTACACCACTGACTTTCGGGGCAGCTATGTGACAGTGAGTATTGAAACAGCTTCTGTGGAATATATCCCTTTCATTCATATCACCCCTCCATACCCTATCAGCCTCACCCCTCCAGATCCCCTCACCTCACCCCTCTGTATCCTATCAGTCCCACCACTCTTCTCCTTTGCTTCCCACATTTCAGAGAACCTTGGAAATGGTGTCCACTCTGTTTGACTGTTATCCCTAGGACACCTTCCTAAGGTACACTGTTCTACAGAGTAGCCTGGGCTTTCAGAGAAAATTCCAGAAACAAAGGCAATGGCATTGACCTAAATTTGAAAGAAATTGAGGTAAAAGCTCCAAGGCGCAGTTAACCTCCAATTTAATGCTTGCTTACTCATGCAAACGTTTTCTGGACAGCTGTTAATGTGCTAGCTAACAGTATTATAGTCATTAGATACAAGAGAGTACTAACATCTACTCATTGAATCTGTTTTAACAAACAGGTGGAGCTAATACTACCCCAAAAGGCCCTTTTTATTATAAAGATTTTTTTAAAGCAAATTATTTCACTAAGATCATTAAGCTAATTAGTAGCAGTGCCAAACTGAGAGATTTCCTTTCATCACAACCAGCAGGATGAAATAAATGGGTTCTTCCCCAGTGAAGATAGGTAAATAAAATAGTTGGCAGGACTGAGTGTAATTTTACTTTTAAAAATAAGCATAAAAGGGGCTGGAGAGATGGCTCAGAGGTTAAGAGTACTGATTGTTCTTTGTAGAGGTCATGAGTTCAATTCCCAGCAACCACATGATGGCTCACAGCCATCTATAACGAGATCTGGTGCCCTTGGCTGGCCTGCAGGCAGAATACTGTATAAATAATAAATAAATACATCCTTTTTAAAAAATAAGCAGAAAGTATAATGCCCAATTTAGCGGGCACTCATTGTTTTCCCCTTTAGCATCCACTTCTCCCTTTTCCTGCTCATGGTCTCCTTATTTTTTTCTTCTTCTTTTAATTAAGTAGTTTGTGTGGAGTCGTCAAACTTCTAACTACATGAGTGGATATGGTCAGCATACAGTATCACCATGTAGAGGGTATAAGGTCCTGTGCTCACAGAAGAGCACTTACAGAACCAGGAATGTTAAACACACAGGATTGCCTCTCAATGGAGGAGACGTATACCTGTTTTCTGCCCAGGAAGCTGGGAATAGATGTAGTTAATAGCCTGGTAATCTGTGCTAACTGTAGGACCAGGCCACACTTAAATCCCCCACACTATTATGTTTATCCTAGACTCTTCCTCCACAACCTTTATCTTGAGCACTGTTTCTCAATCAGTAGAGCCCATCCTTATGGAAGATGTCACATGTACTTTACAACAGCCTGGGTAACATCTGTGCTATCATAGGGCCACTCCTGACTCCCACAGACTTTTATATTTAGCTCAGTCATTCTCCCTAGAACCTTATCTTGAGCATTGTTTCTGAGTCAATAGAACCCATCTTCATGGGTGAGGTCATGTGTACTTTTAAAGAGTTTCAATGTAAACATGTCATAAACTTTGTTGTACCCATGGGATTGAGTTAATTATCACAGGACCCCTTTTTCCAAAATTGTGCTGTGCTTAAATATGCCTAAACTAAATATGTCAGACTCCAGAAGTTTAAACCATCACCAGCTGAGTCGTGTTGGACTGGACTTCCTTCCTGCCTCGTGTGGTTCTTTTCTTTGCAAGCCCTGGTGGTCACAGGGAGACACCCCACCACCGCCACCATTGGCCACAGTAATTGGCTTAGGGACAGATTTGTAAGTATCCCTCAGAGGCCATGTGCTGAAGGCTTAGTCCCTAGTCTGTGAGGTTATCAGGAGGTTGTGGAACCTTTAAGAGGTGAAACTGAATAGAGGTCATTGGGAGCATGCCTTTGAAGGAGATATTGGGAACCTGGCCCCTTCATATCTCTCTCTCTGTCTCTCATTTGCCTCCTGGCTGCTGTGAGGTGAACAGGTTCCCTCTACCATGTGCTTTAGCCATGATGGACTTCCTTACTAAAAGTCCAAGGCAATGTGTGTAAGCAACCAGGACTAAAACCTCTGAAACCATGAGCTACAATAAATTTCCTCTTTTTATTATAAGTTGACTTTCCAAGGCATTTTGTCACAAAAATGGAAAGCTGACTACCACATATTCCAATTCCATAAATCCAAAGGCACTTAATGAGTTGTTTCCTGGTGTCTCTGGAAAGGGACAATCCTTTAAAGGCTAATCAAAGAGACAGCCTATTTTTACCTAGGTGTGGTACAAGGTGGCAAGTCTGAGGCTGTGAGAACAAGTTAGTACCTTAAGAGAAGAACCTCAGCTGGGCTTGGTGGTTACAGGCCTGCAATATAAGCACGAGGGGTGGGGGATGGAGGCAGATCTCTGTGAGTTTGAGGCTAGTATGGGTCTACAGAGCCGTGGTCCAGGCCAATCCAGACCCAGTTTCAAAAACAAAACCAAAAACGAACTAACAAAAACTCAGAACAGATCACAGGGTGGATCTGGCTTTAAGGCCATAGTTTCATCTGCCCCTACTCTGAAATATTTCCTAAAGTCAAAGTACTTGGGGATTGGAGGGAACAGGAGGGACAAAGGTGAGAAGGGGCAGCCATGTATCACAATTACCTACCTTGCAGAAAACTGGGCATATGTTGTGTGTGTCAACTCTTTCCTACGAGAAGTGATCTGAGAACTGCAATATGCTACTGTTGCTACCACAATTGCATGGGTGGCTGCTACCTCTATTTTCCAATGCATAGAGCATAGCTGTACTTTGTTGCTGGAAGTTCAGCAAACCTTCTGGCATTGCATCTAACCTGCATGGTCAGCTGGAGTCCGAAGGAGCATGACATTTGCCAAGGCCAAGCTTCAGACACTGGGAAAGAAACTAAGGGCTGGTTATCAGACCAGGCACATAGCCAGGCCGCCTCCACACTGCCCAGAAAAAGAGATGACTTGATGCTGATTTCTGCAGCAATCAAGTCTGCCCTGAGAACTGGAAGCACCAGAGTTGGAGGTAGGGAACCCTCAGGCCTCCAGCTATGGGAAAAGGCCGAGCTCTTTGTTTGAGGGGTCTGGGCAGTGCTGGTGAACGCCTTTAATCCCAGAACCTAAGAAGCTGAGGAAGGCTTATCTCTGTGAATTCAAGGCCAGCATGGTCTACAAAGTGAGTTCTAGAACAGTCAGGGCTACACATAGAAACCCTGTCTCACCAGGCCTGGTGGCGCATGCCTTTAATCTGAGTGATCAAGGAAGCCAAGGCAAGTGGATCACTGTGAGTTCGAGGTCTACAAAGCAAATCCAAGAGAGCCAATGCTATACAGAGAAACCCTGTCTCAAAAAACCAAAACAAACAAACAAAAAACAAAACAAAACAAAAAGATACATTCCCATGTGGGTTCCATTTATCTCTTTCATTGCAGGGACACTTTATGATCTCCTTCTCTGAGGCCCCATGACCAGAGGATATACTGGACTTGAACATCATTCTACTCTTTTGTGGTCACTTACTTTTCACAGCTGGGTTAGATGTCTGTCTCCCATGTGCCCTTGTGCTCTGACCATCATGTTTATCATATATTTTCATTCATAAAGCATTAAATATTCATAAAACCATAATACTTATATTTTTCATTATTCATAAAATTATTTTCATTACTCATAATTATTATTTATAAAACCATTAATAAACCCCAACCATAAAATTATTTTGTTACTTCATAACTGTAATTTTGCTACTATTATAAATTGTGATGTAAATATCTGATATGCAGGACATCTGATATATGTCCCCTGTGACAGGGTCATTAGAAACCCCCCAAGGGGGAGTGCAACCCACAGGTTGAAAACCACTGATTTAGAGGATAAGCATACACAAGCCCTGAGTGTGAATGTGAAGGCAACTGCTAAAGACCTGCAGTGGATACCCACTAAGTTGGAGAAATGGCAGGGAAGCCAGTGTGGGAGGAGAATGCAACTGGGGTGGGGTAATGTTTGGGGTGTTGAATGGGTTGCAGAACACCCTGAGCTCTATAGTCTATAGTAATGAGTGATCTACAGCAGAGGAGGAGAGCCTTATCTTAGTCTGTTTTTAAGCTATTGAAACAATGCTACCGACTGAGCAATTTATAAACAGCAGAAGCTCATTTGCCTCAGGGTTCTAGGCTGGAAAGGCCAAGATAAAGGGCTGCATCCCATAAGAGCTGCTGGGGTCATAACTTGGCAGGAAACATGGCAATAGAGGGAGAGAAGGAGGACACAGGAAGATGAACATACTCCTCCAGTCAGGAAGATCTACTCAGAAGGGCAGAGCGCTCATTACCTAATCACTTCTTAAAGGTCCCACCTCTTATTCTCAAAATGACATTTTTTTTAAGATTTAACCTTATTTTATGTCTATGGGTGTTTTGTCTGAAGCTATATATGTCTGTGCAGTGCCCATGAAGTCAGAAGAGGTCACTGGGCTGAGCATTGGTGGTGCAAGCCTTTAATCCCAGCACTGTGGATGCAGAGGCAGGTAGATTTCTGTGAGTTCAAGGCCAGCCTGGTCTACAGATCTAGCCATTGGATCCCCAAGGACCTAGAGTATGAATGGTTGTGAGCCCACGTTTGAGGACTGGGAACTGAATCTTGATCTACTGGAAGAGCAGCCAGTGCTCTTAACCACTGCGCCATCTCCCTAGCCCCCAAAAAACATGAGTTTTAGATGTATTATTTTAATCATAGCAGCACATGCATTTTTGTTATTGTTGTTATATTAAAAGATTACATGAGCCAACAATATTCCAAAATTACTCTGAGAAATAGACTACTAGCTGTACTGAAGTTTTAACACCCATGCACCTAGCCAAGCAGCCAGACCTT
Source organism: Pachyuromys duprasi (assembly GCA_028658305.1). NCBI lineage: Eukaryota > Metazoa > Chordata > Mammalia > Rodentia > Muridae > Pachyuromys > Pachyuromys duprasi. The sequence continues at coordinate 29,397,941 of CM053761.1, read as the reverse complement.
CCTTTGTTCATTCAAAAAACTTTACTGAGCCAGACACCTGGGCAGAAAGCAGGTGTGATCACTGAGGTGCGGGTCTTTACTGTCAAGAAATGAACTGAGGAACAGCAAAGGCAGATCAACAGCAGCTTACCTGTCTAAGAAGAAAGTGGGGGTGTGTGTTCCTCAGCTTGTACTTCCTATTAATAAATGAATAGGCTATTTCCTGAGGTAGCCATGGTTAAACTTTAGTCATAACAGTCAAGTATTTGATGCATCCTTTCAGAATGTTTTGCTTCTGAGGGAAACATTGGATTCCTTAAAAACAAAACAAAACTAAAACTAAAAGAGAAATCCCATTATCAAAGCTTGTAATATTAAAATAATTAATAATGCTAATAATGAAGTAACTTTTTAAAAAAGTCAAACTCCAGTAAACCCATCTTTCCTTAGTGGAAATGTCCTATGTTTATAGTTTATCTATTGCTATGCAGACACTTGCAACTTTGATAACACTGAGGAACTTCTGTGAGGTCAAAAGGCAATTTGTAAGAATAGGCTCTCCCCTTCCACCATGTGGAAGCCAGGGATCACACTCAGGGAGTCAGGCTTGGCACTCTTACCCACTGAGCTATCTTGTGGCCCTTCTCTAGGTTTTTATTAACACACATTAGCTGTAACAATGGGTTTCATTATGACACCTATATACATGTACATAATGTTTTGATCATATTCACCCATCACCCTCTCTTGTCCCCTTCCATTAATCCCCTTTCTCGTCCTTGTAGTCCCTGTAGCCCAAAGCTTACAGCTCCCCTTCTGCTTCCTTTGGGGGAAGAGGGGCAGCAGTGTGTTTAATTAATCAGGCTTTCTTACAGTAGTATGGCTGAGGGATTATTTATAGAAGCATGGGCATCTTACCAATGGTTATGCCAGTGAAGAAAATGCCTTTGAATCCCCTGGTAATCATTAACTGCCTGTAGATCCTCAAGGGATGGATTGGCCCCCCTGAGCCCCTCCCCTCTCCAAGAGGTAAGCCCAACCTTGTACAGGTCTTGGGTAGATAATCACAGCTGAACGGTGAGAAATATTTAAGAAAAGCCTCTATGTTTTGTCATTTAATAACAAACAAACAAACAAAGCCATCTCAACAGATTCCAAAGGTCAAATTCCTCTTTGGAAAGGCAATCCTGCTCTGTCACACATTTCATGAAAGTGGGTCAATGGCTACAGCCAAAAGCTGAAGCTTGTTGTTGGTCGTTTTTTGTTTTTTCTCTGGGGTATTTCTTTTCTTTTTTAATGTGTGGTAATTTTTCCTATAGTTTTAGAAGTTGAATTTTTAAGTCAAGCCAATACTCTTGTTCCTCTGAAGGAATGCATCAGATACATTTTTTCAAAGCCTGCCTTCCAAGCAATTTCCAACCTTAATAAAGAAAGTATGAGTCCATCATTGTCTGCCTCTTCACTACTCCCCACTAAGCATCTTAAGAGAGAAGGCTGCAGAAAGCTTGTTTTGTTTTGGCTTTTTTTTAAGCCTGAGAAACTGGGACTTCCCTGCCTTTCAGAGCACAAAGGTCTATTCTTTGAGGCAAGGGGCCAGGGAGGCGGAGTAATTCAATTTTGTAGGCCATCATGTACTTCCTTCTCCCTTTCTCCTGCCAAATCAAGGCTCATACCAATCCCAGTGGACTTTAAGGAGCAATCCTCCATGAAAAAGTGAAAGCAGTCGAGGAAAAAGAAAAGGGGCCAGCCAGAAGCAGTCCTTCCGAGAGCCTGGGGAACGCTCATTATAATTGAAGCCCATGAAAAGGGCCTTTTCTGAGCAGCCTTGGTGGGGCCACTGGCTCCGTCCCATTGTAAATTCCATCTGTGTGCTATCACTTCCTGACCCAGAAACTGGGCAGGCCACAAGAGGATCACAAGCACCCGGAGATTCAGTATATAAAGTTCTAAGATCATGTTGGCCTGTAATGAACTCTTTTTCTGCTTTTACTTACTAAATGGTCTTTTTTCCATCTCTCCAGAAACTGGAGCCTAAGTGAAGCAAAATGCAGTTGAAACCATTATATGGAAAATTGTGGAGGGAAACAGAAGCTCCCTGGTTTTTGAGGAAAAGCTTATAACATGCAGCTGCCCATAAGCTGAGGCCAGTCAAATGCCAGATACACAAAGGGAACCTCACTGTGTTTGAGTCTGAGAGACCTGGGGTGTAAATAAGAAATTCAAAATAGTGTGGAATGGTGGTTTTCACACACTACACATGTTTTGGTATGATCTGATGGACTGTGATTCAGTAATTCTGAGATGGGGCCTGAGAATATGCATTTCTGTGTCTCCAGGGATTATTTCATGAGGGCCTCTGATGAAGAGAGGGCTACCCCAGGCCTTGGACATCAAGCCGGACATAAGCTTGAGTCAAAGGCTCAACAGCATCATCCTCAGAGTGAGTAAGGATACAGGCTAACTGTCTCATACGGGCACTGATTACGATCTCCATCGCACACAGGTTTGATGTAACCATATTTGACTCTAAAATAAAGCACTTGTGCAAATCCATTTTTAGACTGTATCCAAACAGGATAGCAAACATGTCACCTAGGTAAGAAACACCTCTTAAGTTCTGGTACTTATGGAGAACTACAGAAGCGGGAAGGGTTACATTCTGACCCCTGCTGCGGTCTGCCCACTGCAACAGTCAGTTGGAATTATAATCACCATCTGGCTCACAGGCAGGCATCAGTCTCCACTGCTCACACGGACACATGCCTCACTCCAAGACTGTCTGACCACTTCCAGCCCAACACCCTTTCTAGGTTGTTGGAACACAGTCCAGGAATGGAGCCGTGTGAGAATTCTGCATGCTTGTGAGAAAACAAGACAAGAGTCCTGTAACCCCAGTATCTTCAAAACACAGAATTGTTTTGGAATGTGTTTTTGTACTCCTCCAAGGTGTAGTAAATCTGAAGGGTTTACTTCAGATTATTCATTATAACTGGCTATTGATGCTTGTTTATATAAGTTTATGAAAAAATATGCTGGCTTGCCTTTGCAACTGTACACTTTACTCATGTGACTCCTCTCAAGCCTCAGACTATAAAATGTACCAAGAGATTAATAGTGACTAAATCTGGATGGTAAGATATTGACTAATTTGAAATATTTTTTTTCTTGTTTTGCTTTTCTAAATTTAACAACTCTCTTAAAGGAATGTGGATTACTTACAAAGCGAAGACACATTCATAGGGAAATTTTTTGTTTTTTTATTTTATGTGTACATGTGTTTTGTCTGCATGTATGTCTATGTACCACATATATACAATGCTGGAAGAGGCCAGAAGAGAGCACTGGATCCCTAGAACTTCAGTTACAGAGAGTTGTGAGCCTCCGTGTGGACGCTGGGAACTTAGCCCAGGTCCTCTGGAAAACTAGCCAGTGCTCCAGACCACTGAGCCATCTCCCCAGAGGGAAGAATTTTAAGTAGGGTGCTCAAAGTAGGGATGTAACTCAGTGAGTGGTGGAACACATGACTAGCATATGTGAGGCCCTCAGTTCAGTCACCAGTATCTCAAGAAACAAAATCATAAACTTAAAATCAGGCCTGTAATCCCAGAACTAGAGAGGCTGAGACAGGTGGATTCACATGACTTCAAGAGCAACATGGGCTATGGAGTATGTTCTAACCCAGCCTGAGCTATACAGTAAGAAATTTCATTATTTATCTGAATAATGTGTCAGATACTATGCAAAATGTTTTCAATACATGATAGGTTTCATTTAAACTTTATAATGTGTCTGAGAAGTGCTATTGTTGTGCCCATTTTAAAGATGAAGAAATGAGGCTTGAGGCCATATGGATTGACTAAGGAATATAATTGTACAGATGTGTACAAATATGCCTGGCTACGATCATATACACTCCATTTTAAAGATACCAGACAGAGGCGGCAGCTTGTTAAAACTCAAAGCTCAGCACGGTTACCCTCCCCAGGTCCACATATCCTAACAATAATTCTCTCTTAGGTACCTGGCTATGTGGTAGATAGAAAAACTGATCACAATGCTTTGGGGTTCCTCTTCCTTCTTACATTATTATTATTACTGTTATTTTGGTTTATTGAGATAGGGTTTCTCTGTGTAGCCTTGGCTGTCCTGGACTCACTTTGTAGACCAGTAGCCTCGAACTCACAGTGATCCACCTACCTCTGCCTCCCCAAGTGCTGGGATCCCAGGCGTGCGTCACTGCACCCAGCTCTTCTTACAATTTTATTTATTGCTCTCATTTTATATATATCAATGTTTACCTAAATGTATTTATATGTGCCATGTGTGTGCCTAGTGACTACAGAGGCCAGAAGAGGGGGGCAGCTCCCTTGGAATTAGAGTTCCAAGTGGTTTGAGCCGTCTCTTCAGCTCCCAGGACCCCTTTTTTCAAGAAGTAGTTTCCCCATTCCTCAAATCTGAGCTGGCCTCGAGATCTGCTTTGACAAAGAGATTGTGGGAGAGATGACACTATGTAAGTACCAAGGGACTTGCAGATTCTACCTTCACAGGCAGAATTCTACCTTGGAAATCCAAGACCATGTGACAAAGCCCCTAATAAATGAACCTGCAGAGGCAGAAACTCAAATGAACTTTGTAGCCCAAATGAACTCAGCCCCTTGCCAACCTTCCACATGAATGCAGTCATGAGCCTATGCAAAGCCAAGAGAAAACTCCACCCAGAGAACCCACAAAATAATGGAACGTGCTGTAAACATGCACCACCTGATGATGTCTCAGTCAGCAAAGACCACATGTGATGATGGCCCCTTGAGATTGCATTACCCAGGAAAAGTCTGTGTAGCTAAACTATCGGATGGTGTCCACACAATGAAATGGCTTCTCAGAATATATCTACAGTATTAAGTGACAAGTGATTGTTGACTGAGGCCGGTAAACTGGGAAGGGATTTATTATGGAGCATTATCTAGCTGACAAACTTGAATTTATGAGTGAGCAAGCTGTCAATTCCTGAGATGCCTATGGTTGCCATGGTTTTCAAAGTAAGATGTCGTACAAGACCTTGCAGTGTTCCTTGTGTACAAATCTAGAGCATGGTTTAACACTCCATTCTAAATACTCTTCTCTAAACAGAGCAATCTGCAACTAAACAGACTCTGGTGAGAAAGAGGAGACTATGAGAAGAAAAAAAAATGTGTCAAAAGAGCTCTTTCTGCTTAAAAGTGAACTGTTTGTATAGAAAAGCCTATGATAAAACCATTTTCCCCCTTTGTCTTTACAGTTCCTGCCCCTCAAGATTTACTGGTTTGTGAAATGTGGTAACTGTAGTAGACTGAGTTTCAATTACGACAGAAGGCAAGGGCCATTTACCTACAATTAAACGTCTCTTTAATAACATACTCCCAAGCATAAGGAACTCGCTGGAAGAAGCATGTGACAGAGTGTTACTGGAGCTGACACTCTTATCAGATATGAATTGCTCTAGACCAGGAAAGCCTGTTCACTCCAAACACAATTTAGAACCCACTCCTCATTCCAGGACATGCTTCTTCCACTTGGGTAGTTCCCTCTCGAAATCAGAAATCAAGATGGTAGGAGAAAACACTTATCAGTGGTGGGACAACTTATGACCAGTTTATAAAACAGCAATACATGTGCTCGTGACAATCATAACAGCCTTAAAAATAAAGTCATTAGCAGGGAGCAGTGGTGCATGCCTGTAATCCTAGCACTCTGGGAGGCAGAGGCAGGGGATCTCTGTGTGTTCAAGGCCAGCCTTATCTACAAAGCAATTCCAGGACAGCCAGGGCTATACAGAGAAACCCTGTCTCTAAAAAACCAAACTAACTAACAAAAAACAACAAAAAAGAAAAAGTTTTAAAAAGTCATCATTAGCTTAAAAAACACTTTCCTTTGTTCTTATAAAGGAGGAACAAAAACAATGATAAAGCCACCAATAAAATACTCTGGCATTGGCTAGGATGAAATGACAAAATAGTGTTGCTAGCCTCACTTGGCCCCTTTGGTTCTTCCTCTTCTTGACTCTGAGTCTTCTCTGTTGTGCTTTGCCTGCCCCACTAAGAGCAAATCTGTTCCCCACAGGACAGCCTGTATTCCTCTGATAGTGGACAAAGGAAGACCTCTCGTAGGCAGGGTTGGGCTATACAGCGATTTCACTCATCTTCCTTTTCTCAAAGATTTTTGTCTCTCTATCTCTCTCTCCTGCCCTGCCCCCAAATATGTTTTGATTAAAGACTGAGGTAAATTTGGTCACCAGTCAGAGGAGTACAGTAGATTTGAATCCTAGATAACTGCTAAGGTTTTGTTAGGGATTTTAGGGATGTTGATGGAATACAGAGCAAGTGTTCTGCCACTGAGCACCCCCCATGCCTCACTCAGAGACAACTTTTTTGAGACAGGTTTTCCCTGTCTAGCCTTGGCTGTCCTGGAACTTGCTCTGTAGAGCAGGCTGGCTTCGAATTCAGAGATCCACCAGCTTCTGCCTCCCAGAGTGCTGGGATTACAGGCGTGTGCCTCTTTCACTCTTCCCCTCCTCCACTCCCACTCCAAAAGACAACTTTTGAATGTATTTGTTATTTATGTTAGGTGGGGAATGGGATCATGTGTGGAGGTCAAAGGACAACTTCATAAAGTCAGTTCTCTCCTTCCACCTTTATGTAGGTTCTGGGAATTGAACTCAGGTCACCAAGCTTCATAGCAAGTGTCTTTTTCTGCTGAGCCATCTTGCCAGCCCATACACAACTTCCAAAAGACATTTTCAAACATTCCCCCAGAAAGTAGTCCTTTATACATCTTCTAAGATACTAAAAAAAATTCATTTAATCAACAGTTACTGTATATTTACTATATACCAGACCTTAGGATGAGATTTGGGCTCTGTCATGAAAGAGAAAACATGGCAAAAGTAATTAAAAAAAAAAAAAGCAAAGTCCACCAGCTGCTTGTGAGGGGCTGGGGCTGTAGATCAGCTGTAACACCTTGCATAGCATACAAGGCCCTGGGTTCCAACCCCAGGACCACAGTCAGTTACAACAATCAGCTGTTGGATGAACAATGGCAGACAACACCTCAGTATCTCCAATGGGAAAGAAATTCTCAGGTACTCATTTAAATATGAAGATAATGAGATCAATGATAACACTTGCTTCTCAGCAATATCACTGTTGGGATAGAATCAGAACGTGTGTGTTGTTTAGATTTTGCAATGTCCTGGGAGTCTATAATTACTGCAAAATAAAAGAGTTAAAAGAAAAACTTTAATGTAATTGAGTGTATCATGCAACTATACCATTCAGTTTCAGTTCTACTTGATCAGCATTTACTCAGGCAGATCCTAGGCTGAAGACTAGAAGGAAAAAGGTAATCCAGGAATCCTGAAATAAAGCACATAAGGTCTAAAGGAATGGAGAGGCAGAGAACAGATGGAAGACGGTGTGGTGTGTAATGGGACAAAGCTACAGGAGATATATCAGATGGTAGGTCAGAGATTACATAACCCAGGCCAGGAAGAAGAGTGACATCACCGGGTGCTCTGGAAATAAAAAGTGATAATACAGTAGCACTAGCTCATTAAGGCCTTCTATGTGTTAGTCAGATGTTGGGCATATGACAAGCAATATTCTCAAAGACAAACACTGGACAGAGGGTTCCCCTTCTTTTCAAGTTTTTTTACATATATATGCAACTATATACCTAATATATTTATTTTGTGTAAGTATGCACATTTATTACTATATTTATTATATATTCTATTATGTGTGGGTGTGTGCCAGCACATGCCAAAGGACAAGCCATGGGAGCCAATTGTCCTTCCACCATGTGGGTCCCAGGGATGAGACTCAGGTCTTCCAGTTTAGCAGAGAAGACCTTTACCTATGCAGCCATCTCACAGCCACCCTATTTCTTTTTAATTTTATTTACTTAATTATTTATTTATTTCATGGGGGACATGATGTGTGTATGTGGGCACATGTGTGTAGACCAAAGGTAAACTCTATGGTTAGTGGGAACAAACTCAGGCTGCCAGGCTTATGCAGCAAATAACTTTATTGGCTGAGCCATCCCTCCTGCCCAAGGCCTCCCCTTCTTGAAAACATCCTGCGTCACTGATTTGCAGAGTTGGGCTTTGGTGGAGTTTCATGGCCCACCAGTTGGCTGCCCAGGTGGAAAGAGGAAGCACCAGACCAAGCGGAAAATGACTTGTCCTCCTCAGTTTCTGTGTGGCTCTAGGGTGCCCCTTGACTCTGGAACCTTGGAATTGTAATTCCACCTAACCTGAAAGCAAGGTCATTAGGATAATGGGAACAGAAGATGCATTGAGGAGCTGGAGAGACACCTTAGTGGTTAAGATCACTTATTACTCTTGCAGAGGACCCAGAGTCGATTGCCAGTATCAACATGGTGTTTCACATCCATTCATCACTCCAGTTCCAAGGGATCTGACTCCCTCTGGTACACAAATATACATACAGGCCACATACCCACATGCAAAATAAAGTGAATAAATGTGATTAAATTTGATGAAAGAAAGAACTGTTCTTTATCCAGTGTCCGCCAAGGTAAGGCCAGGCTGGTGCCTCACCTGCTCACTGACTGATAGCCAGCAAGAGCCTCTCAACTGAGGGTCCAAGCACTCCTTCCCTAAGCCTACTCTTGCCAGCAGTATATATTTCTGCCTCTCCCTCACCCTGGATGTGGCCTCTGAGGAGTGAGAATATATACAAAGCACAAAGTTAACTGAAGGGGGACTCCATCTGCCAGCTTTTGGGAATTCATTATCTATGCTGAAATGAAACATTTCATTGAAGAAGCTATTGGGGAGTCATCCACACTCCTGGAAGAAGCTATCTGGGGTTACCCACACTCCCATAAACCCAATAAACTCAGTGAAAAGCAGTGTTTGCTTACGGCCCTAATGCTTGTGAGCATGAGTTTAACTGTGTTAGCATTTCTTTCTCATCTCTACGTCCAAATCAATACCTCACAAAAACAATTTATCATTTCATTTATTGAGGAAATTTTAAAAATATGATTAAAAGAGCTCGTGAATGTTTTCTTTTTTTTTTTTTTTAAACTTTGCTTGATGTTTAAACCTTATTGTAAGCTACATCCTTCAAAGAGCTTAAGAGATGGCTCAGTGTTTAAGAAAGGACCTGAGTTCAGTTCCCAGCACCCACAGCTGGCAATTCAAAACTACCTTGTCAGTCCAGCTATAGTGGATCTGACACCCTCTTCTGGACTCTAGGGACACTGCATTTACAGGCACAGATTCATACATAAACATAAACTTATACACATAAGTTTAAAATAATAAAACTAACTTGTTTTAAAAATTACATCTTTTAAATAACTTAGTAACTTATATAATTTAAATAACTTTAAATAACTTAGAAAAACACCAAATTAAACAAATTCACATAGCTCATACCTATTTCTTGGGTGATGTATGAAGTATCTCTTTTACTCTCCTTGAACATGAAGCATGTATTTCTTATTTCTACCTAATAAACTCGCTAACTTAGCTTTACGCTGACTCATCTTGAAATTCTTTTCTACAATGTAGTCAGAATCTGACTTTGGCGAGGTGGGCGCAGTTGTACACACCTGTAATCCCAGTATTCAGAGAGGCAAAGGCAGGTGGATCTCTGTGAGTTTGAGATCAGCCTGGTCTACAAAGTGAGTCCAGGACAGCCAAGGCTACACAGAAAAACCCTCTCTCAAAAAAACAAAAACAAACAAACAAACAAAAAGAATCTGACTTTGTTTACTTGAGGTTTCTAAGGAGGAAATTCCTCAGACTATTGGTTGCAATACTGGGCTGAGTCTCCTCACTACCAATGACTTGACTTTAGCCTGCCAAAGCTGCCAGAGCCCAGGCTTTTGCCATAAAAACTATAGTTACATAGAGATTCTGCTAATTATATCTGCAGAATGTAATTAATAGCTTAATAGCTGATATCAAAATAGTACCTTATATTACTTTCTGAAGGGAGCGCAAGCCTGGCAAGTACAGCTCTGGCCGGCCTTGCACCTCTCTCCTGTTCCCTCTGCCTTGCTAAAAACCATTAGAATACATTCCTAAAGCCAGCCCTCAAAGTCTGTCCCCTTATTTGGCCATTTCCTCTTCCTCAGGCTGACTACCAAGGTCCAGCTAGCAAAGTATTGAAGTCCAGTGATCAAAAGCCCCCTTTGGCTCACCTAATTAACATCCCAATTAAAATTAAACACTTTACCGTAGCATGAAGGTCCCTTTTTACCGTGATAAACTGCCATTTTCCTATGTGACACCTCTGTCTCCTCTATCCTTTATCCTCAGAACAAATACCCTTCCTCCCTCTCCCTTGTTTCCTCCCCCTTTCCCTCCTCCTCTATCTCCTATATTTGCTCCTTAATCCCTGCCCTCTGTCCCTCTGGGGCAAATACATCTCCTTTGTGCTGAGAACTTGATCTTGGGGGTCCTGAGCAAATACTTTTCCTTTCACTTTTACTGGTTTCTTTGTATTAACTGATATGACTACCTTCATTTGGAAGGCTTACTGGGGCCTACACTTTCTTTTAGGTAGTGTTGTGTCTCTGTTTGTTGAAACACTATCTCATGTAGGCCAGGGTGGCTTCCAACTTGCTTTATAGCCATAGATGACTTTGAACTCCTGAACTTCCTGCCTTAACCTCCCTAGCACTAGTATTACAGGAGTGTACCACTACATCCATTTCATGCAGGACTAGGGATAAAACCTAGGGTTTTTACCAGAGTAGGCAGGCACTCTGCCAGCTGAGCTACATCCCCTGCCCTATGTATAAATCTCTGGTTTTAAAAGATTAACTAATTTTAATAGAAAACATTTTGTGGTACTGACTCAATGGGTAAAGACCTGCCCCAGGCCTGACAACCTGAGTCAATCTCTTGCACGCATAAATACACACAATAAAAAACATATTTAAGTAAAGAAGAGAAGAGAAAATATTGTGGGATCCTAAAAAAACATGTTCAGGGCCCTAAATTTGGAGCTTGGTCCACCAACTGGTAGCTACCATGCAAATTAATGCCTTCAGCTAATTCTTTAAAGTGCATTCTATTGGGTTTTCCTCAGTCAGGAGTCAGGGACCTGGGTTCTGCTCCTTGGTCCTAATCCTCCTGGACAGAGCTTCTCAAGGTAAAATCCCAAGGCAGCAGCAGTAGCATTTGAGAACTTTTTAGAAATGCAAATTCTTGGGCCCTGTCCAAATCTACTGATGAAGACACTGAGGGTGAGGCCTGGGCATCAGACCAACCTGGGCTGGTTCTAAACTATTTTTATGTACTGGAAACACCTGGAGAATTTAACAAACTATCAACGACAGAGTTCCACTTTCACAGATTCTGATTTACATACCCCGGTGCAGCAGTCCCTTCAAGATCTTAAGTGCTCTGCAAATGACTCTAAGCTGCAGCCATTGGACTTTATTTGGACCTTGAAACAAGGGGTTGGGAGGCTAGGGATATCTGGAAGGGGGAGGAGCATTGAGTAGAAAGCTAGGAAACACATAATTCAGAGACTGCCTATGTGTATATATACTCGCATAGGTAGGAATTAGTCTGCTTGATCACCAAGGCTCAAGATCTATCTGCAAGGTGGGAGCCAGGGAGATGGCTCAGCAGGTGAAGTGCAGGACTGAAGACCTGAGTACAAGCTCTGGAATCCGTGTAAAGACAGGTGAGAACCGACTCCACAAAGTTGTCCTCAAACCTCCCGTGCATGCTGCAGCACGCACTGCACAAAAAAACACACAATAATAATAAATGATAAAATATCTGTAAGGGGGAGTTGGAGACCCAAGAAGAATAGATATACAAAGAGAGAGAGAAAAAAAAATCCCAGTCCAAAGGTATTCAGGCAGGTAAAGTTGTCATTTAGTCTTTTTACTCAATTTAAGCAGAAGGATATACTTTACTAAATCTATTTGAATGCCAATATCATCTAGAAACACACCTCAAATAATGACTGACTAGCCAGGCGCCTGTAATACCAGCAGAAGCAGTCAGGATCTGTATGAGTTCAAGGCCAACCAGGTCTAGAAAGAGAGTTTACAACAGCCAAGGCTACACAGAGAAACCCTGTCTCTAAAAACCATAAATAAACAAATAAATAAACAAGCAAATAAATAATAATGACTGAACAAATTTTTAGGCATTCCATGGCCCAGTCAAATTGACACATAAAATTAATCATCACAGGGAGGATGGATTGAATTGGTGGACCACTATTTCCCAAATGTTTTTCATGAGGATCTAGGCCAATGAAGTTCTCCACCAAAAAGGCCTCTGTGAAAACACACATCTTGGGGAAGGCCATGTAATGAGGCACATTAACATATCAAAGCTAAGAATCACCCCTCAGGAAAGAAGTGACTCATCACTTTCTCAACAGTGATCTCAATTAGTGTTTGATCAGAACCTGTTTTACTTAACACCTATTCATTTCCCACGGAACTAAAGTGTTGCATAGCACATATTGGGAAATGCTATGCTAAGCCATGAGAAGATAATACAGATTTGGAATGTGGGATGGGGCATGATGTTTTAGAGGAATTTGATGGTAGTATGTAGTGTTTTAAAGAAAAGACTCTAGAAACAAAGAGGCCAGCCGTATCTGAAGTGATAGAGGCTGTTCTTGAGTGGGAAGGGGGAAAAGGGAATATGATGAGATATTTAATAGAAAAGTGTTTGAATATATAGGTTATAAAGAAAAAAGGATAATAAAAAATTCTAAAATTTGGAGCTTATAAAATGAAAAAATAAATAGCCACATATAGGAGAAAGAAAGAAAGAAAAGCTGGCTTGGAAGCAAAGTGTGGCATCTTACACTAGGGATGTAGCTTAGTATTAGAATATCTACCTACCTAAGGGAGGCTCTGAATTTGATTCCAAAACCCTCAATACTGACATGCTCACATGCACACACACAAGATATGCTCAGTTTTTGATGTGGTAGTTTGAGACTCACAATAGACAGAGGGCTGTAAGAAATACACAGCAGTTATCTGAAGTCTGAGATTTATCTGTAAGACATCAAAATCATCCATCAGCTTGAGATCCATCTGCATAGAGTTGGAAACTAAGTCACCTTTACCCACTTTCCTTCAGCCAGACCAATCCCTTCTCTATGAAAAGGCTATGCTCTTTAAGCCATCCTCCAGGCCTCATGTGGGATGTACAAAGAAGCTTCCTGACACATCTCTGTGCACTGTGACAGTAAGACGCTCTTTGCTCTAATGAAGGAAGCCTTGGACTCCATGTGTGGAGCCCAAGTTGACTGTGGACAGAAACATTACACTCTTCCTGTTGCATGCAAAAGATAACCTTCCTTTTGGGGTCTTCATATTAGAATCTCAAAGCTCTAGGTACCCCAACACCATCAGCTTTCAGATGGATTTTATAACCTAAAAAACAAAAAAACAATAAAACCTCGCAATCTTCTCGGTGCTTGTGCTAATGAGAACATGCTCAGTACCACTGTCAATTGGTTAAGCAAGTCCTTACCAGGTGCCTTCTATGTATGTAGCCACGCTGTTCTATTTAAATCCTAGCTGTACCCCACTTCCCCACAAGCTGTCTGCATTCTTTTTTTTTTTTTAATGATTTATTTATTTCTGCCTGCATGCCAGAAGAGGGCACCAGATCTCATTATAGATGGTTATGAGCCACCATGTGGTTGCTGGGAATTAAACTCAGGACCTTTGGAAGAACAGCCAGTGCTCTTAACCTCTGAGCCCTCTTAACCTCTCCAGCCCCGTTGTCTGAATTCTAATCAACTTGTTTAATTACTTTGGACCTTAGCTTCCTTATTTACAAAATACCTTCTTTGATTATTTATTTATGTATGTATTTATTCAACAAATGCTTCTGAGCTCCTGCCTTGTAGCTACAGTTACGCCAACACAGTGTCCTGTCACAGTGGCAAAACATACAGGCATAATCTCTGAACTCATGGAGCTTAAATCTCACTCGTTTCTGCAGGGAAGCAGTGGCATACACCTTTTATCCCAGCACTGAGAAGGCAGAGGCAAGCAGATCTTTGTGTTCGAGGCCAGCCTGGTTTACAGAATGAGTTCCAGGACAGCCAGGACTACGTAGACAAACCCTGTTTCCAGACAAACAAACAAACAAAAAGTGAGATCCAAAGTCCATTGTCCCAGGAACAGATATGGATCCAAGGTTCTTTCTATATTAAAGAAAGCTAAAAAAAATAAAAATCCTAGTGTGGACCAAATACAATATCTCTGACTCAGGAAATGCTGGTTTGCAAGCTGACCCTGAAAAGGCAGGGTCCTCAGGAACTCTCAGTTTTCATTCTCTCTGAGACATTATGCTAAAAAGCTAATGGACCCTCCAGTGAAATCCTATTTCACTCCAGCTCAATCTCAATCAATCAGCCTAACTCTCTTCACGCTCCACTGAAACAGGAACCTGGAGTGACAGGATCATTATTACCAAAAGAAAGGGAAATCTCACCACAGGTCATCAGCTTTCATTGTATAAATCACTATAAGGGCTAGATGAGAGAAAACAATGGAAGGGGTGCAGCAGAGAACAGTGAAGCACAGCAGTTCAAGAATCCAATCATGTTGATTAGATTTGAAGGTATCCACTGAGGGACCACCATACAGATAACGCAACGTTCAGTCAGTGCCTGTAAGGCAGACCTCCGCCAGTGTGAACCTCACTGTTTTCATCATTTTGGATTCACTCTTTCAACTTCAATCCATTTTGTTTATGGATTTAATATCTGGCTCCATCCTTTGAAAGAGCACATGATTTCTGACTTCCCTCTGTCCGTTCTTCCTCCTGCCGCTTCAGAGCAAGGCAGATGGAAAATCCATAATAAACAGTGGCAGATGTGAGAAAATAGGGACATTTGTGTTGCCTTAGTGTAGAGCCCTAAATGCAGTTGGCTTAGCAGACAAGTATGAGGCAGACTTATCCCTTCTAGAAGAGTCAGAGCATTCCTAATGCTTTCATTCTGCTTCACAGAAACTCAGTAAGTATACTTCTGTGCTCATATGACCTGGTTGAAAGTTTTCTTTGTATTCAATCCATGTACAATTAACTGGATGTTCTATAAGACCATGCGATCCTGTAGCTCCGACTGTCATTTCCCTACTTCCCCAGAGTCCATAATGTGACTTGAGACAGCCAGCACATGTTTTTCGTATACTGGGAGAGAATGGGAACAATAAAACTGGTACCCAGCCCCATTCCTTGACATGCATGAGACACATGAGTCCTACAGAAAAGGTAATGAACTCAGTTCACAATTGTATTATATAACCCTGGTAAATGGGCTGAAGATTTCCTCAAAAAGAAAAAGTCTAGGCTGCCAGAAGAAAAATCAAAGGACCACCATGAATCAAAGAATTTGGTTACTGAATATCTCACTCTGCCTGGGCTGCCATAACTAAGCACCATAGACCAAATGGCTTAAAAAATTATTTTCTCTCAATTCTGGATATTGGTTTTTGGTAAGGGCGCTCTTCTAGCTTGCAAAGGGCAAGTGTGTGTGTTGAGAGAAAGAGAGAGAGAGAGAGAGAGAGAGAGAGAGAGAGAGAGACTGTCTTAAAGCAGGAGTTCTATAGGATGAGGGACCCACACAATTAGCACCTCATTTCACATCACTTAACATTAATTACCTTCTAAAAAACACTGTCTCCAGGGAGAGTCACATTGGGGGTTAGAACTTCACCATAGGGATGGGAACGTGGAGAGAGGCAGCCAATAAAGTCATAGCAGTGAGCTACTCAGAGCAGCATGCTATAGATGCTAAATGTACATTGCCTGGTAAGACTCCCCCTCCCCCATGTTCAAGTGTTCTTTAATTCTGTGAAAGAAAAGCATAAAGCAGGAAGCTGTGTCACTAGGGCTCAGAGATCAGCTACAAGAACATACCTCTGAGAAAGTTTAGTTGTTTTTCAGATGCTTAAGGACATGAACGAGAATGGAGATTAGTCTTCTGAGGAAGAGGTTGCCACCAACACAGGGTGTAGCCAATGAGCTGTGTGCAGATCAGCATCTATAGGAAGCCAACAGACAGTGTGTTCAGTGAGTAATGAGCAGTCTGGAAATCAGTGGCCCAATGAAAGTGGGTAATGACAGTGAAAGTGAGAGGAGCACCATGCCTGTGGTCAAAGGAAATTTAAAATGGTGGAAGTAGGAAATGCCAAGAAAGTCTGCTGTTCCAATTACACCCAAGAGCGTTCTTTCCACTCTCAAGGTTTCTAACACATCCCCTCTTCCATTCAGAGAGAATCCTTTGAGAAAAGAAGAATGGACACCAAGCATTCAATTCTACATTAAATTATGGCTACAAAGGTCACTCTTACATTTCCCAGTAAGCCCAAAAGAAGTGTGCTACCTGAGTTTTCCCATCAGCCAGAGCACACACTGGTGAAGTCCTTTTTCCCAAACTGCTCAAGTCTCTAAATACAGATTTTCTTAACACTTTGCTAACAATAGCACTCTCTGCTATGTCTAAATTTAAAGTTAAGTTGAGAAGCTAGGATAAATATTCTGTTTCTCTTTTATAAAAGAATGAAAAATGGTGCTGGGAAGACAGCTCTGTGCTTAAGCACTTGCTGGACTAGTGTGAGGAGCAGAGTTTGGATCCCCAGAAACCACGTGAATGTCAGGCCTGTCTGTAATCACAGTTTTGAAAGGTGAGAGCAGAGTTCCCCAGAGCAAGCTGTCTAGTTCTGGGTTTCACTGAGAGTCTTCAATTTAATAAATCAGGTGGAAGAGCAACCGAGAATGATACATCACTCTCAGGCCTCACCATAAGCATGTGCAAGTTCTTATACACAGGCAAAATGTGTACCAACACATACATGCACACCAAAAACACATACATGAAAATGACTTGATAGGATCAACAGCCTCTAAATGGCCAAGTAGGGAATTTTTCATTTTTGTGGCACTTGACCTCTCCATCATCTGCTATGTGAACAACTCCCTACCACACTCTCCTCTGGTGACCTCCTTTTCCTTCTCAACTCTGGCCACTGTTGGTACGCCACTGTCAAGCCAGGCATACGTGGAAAGACATGACTTTTTTAAACCACATAGGTACCTGTGGCACTACCAGGAACTGCCTTAAGCACGTAGACACTTGAAGGGTCCCCACCCTGAAAAGCAGGGAACAAAAAAGCTCAGGCACAAAAGGGGCTGCACTAACCCCAGAGGTGCCAGTGCTCTTACCCTCTGAGTCATCGCTCCAGCCCCCGTAATAAATATCTTTATGCATAGATCTTTCTAATCTCTTCAGGATTAGAAAAGCTAAGGGTGCCATATATTTTTAAAACTCTGAATCTGCACCAAACACTCCAATAGAAGGGTTTGATCCAATTACATTCCCACTATGGGTTATCATTATAATGTTCAAATCAGACTATTGCTGAAAACTGGAAAGAAAGTTATAGGTTCAAGTAGAGAAAAGCAGAGAAGATTCAGAAATAAGGTGTTCACAGACATGCAAGCCATGTTTCCCATTACTTTGTTCAGCTCTCAACATCCACAGCTGCCTGTTACTCCAGCTGCAGGGGATCCAATGCCCTCTTCTGGCCTCATTGTGTACCTGCATGTACATACACACTGCTGGGTAGACACAAGCTGAATTCACCTGAGCGGAGGAAACCTTAATTAAGAAAATGCCCTACTGAAAGCATTTTCTTAATTAGTGATTGATGAGGGAGGGGCCATTGTGGGTGATACCATTCCTAGGCTGGTGGTACTGGGTTCTACAGGAAAGCAGGCTGAGCAAGACATGAAGAGCAAGCAAGTAAACAGGACCCCTCCATGACCTCTGCATCAACTCCTGCCTTCAGGTTCCTGTCATGCTTGAGTTCCTGTCCTGACTTCTTTTAATGCTAAATTGTGGTGTTGAAGTGGAAGCCAAGTAAACCCTTTCCTTCTTAAGTTACTTTGGTCAAGATGTTCCATCACAGGAATAGTAACCCTAACTAGGACAGAGGCAGGCAGGCAAACACACATACATGTATACAAAAATATTTTTAATATGATAATACAGACAAACTTGGTGGTACAGGCCTCTAATACCTACTTGAAAGACTAAGACAAGATGACTGAAAATTCAAGACCTGTCTGGAATAAAGAGAGCATTTAGTCCAGTCTCAGCCACTTAGTGAAATCTGTCTCAAAAGAAAAATTTAAAAAGTGGGTGGGATATAGCTCAGTAGTTTTTGCCTATATGTATGTATGAGCCCCTGGGATTAATTATCTCCCCGCCCCTGCCAAAGATTCAAAATTGCAAATTTTGATTCTTAAAGCAAACAGCATGCAACACCAAGGACTTTCATTTTTAAAACATGACTAAGTATTTAATAGCGTCCTTCATTAATGATTAAGGGTGGTTAAGTTTTTATGTTCACAGGGAAAAAAATGAAGTTCTGCCAAGTGTTGAAAATTCTGGATTGCATAGGAAGTTTGGCAATGATGCTAATTTTCTGTTGTGGGAGTTTCCCCAGTCTTCCAGAAGAATTTTTTGCCTTCTCCACTGATGTCTTCTTCTGTACTTCATTGTGTTTTTTCAATCACAGCTTTCTTGTGTTATTTCATGTGTCAAATAACTTTGTTTTCCTCTTTTTGATCATTTTGTTCACGTATAAATGCCATGATATTCTTGCTTAGGACTGTTATGTACCCTCTCCTCTTCTCTCTTTCTCTCACTCTTTCACTCTCTGTGTATGGATGTGTGTCCAGGGTCTATATAGCTCTGGCTGTCCTGGAATTCACTATATAGACCAAGCTGGCCTCAAACTCACAGAGATCTGTCTGATTCTGCCTCCTGGAATTAAAGCCACAACATCTGGCTCCTCTTTTATTCCTCTGTTATCACTGAATTCTGATCCCAAGGCAGGGAGAATAGATGCAACAGGTACAGTTTAGGGTCCTTTGGCCCCAGTGAGTGAGAACCAAGTGGTCTGAATGGTTCAAAATCTCTCTTCCCTAAAACTACGTTGGTTTATTTATCAAGAAGCCTAACCCATATGATGATCAAATGTTTAGGGGAAAGAAGAAACTGAAAGCAATCTTGAGGGAAGGTGACAATGAAGGCCAGAGACTTGTGCTTTATGGTACCTTGGCTTTGAAAACTCTGTTCTTAGGTGATGGAAGAGTACATGTGGGACTTTGTTTAACATCAGCAGGGCTAAGGGGTTGAAGTTGAGAACTGTAATACCACTGTTCTGTACTGGGTTGAGCCATGTCTATTGGCCACTGGCCTACAGATTCATAATACTGTGGATCTGAAGATGAAAGATTAGTAGGAAAGACAAGCAAGACCTTCCTACATCAGGGACTATCCAAGGAAATAGAAGTATGTGTGCAATTAGTTCTAGCTATCAGTACAACACAGATTTTTTTTTTCTATCTAGCCTTGGGAAGTCATGCTTCTAAAATGTATACGATTACCTTGACAAACAGCTTAGGAGGGGATATAGGGTCTGATTTCTGCCAACCCAGTTTGCATTTCAAAAGATTCTTAACAGAAACTACCTAAGAAAGGACTGTTCTAATGCACATTAGTACATTTCCATTCCTTTATCTAGAAAGAGAGAAAATTGGCTAATTACTCCTACTTGATTCTATTCATATTTCTACTGCCAAAACTAGCAGTTACTCACCAACAGACACTAGGAACACCCACATGCTAACAGACATGTACAGTCAGGCCCTTTTCAGGCTTTCCCAGCTTGCCATTCCACGCATGGAAGCCTCTGGTTGAAGTATTCCCAAGTATCAGAACAGGTTTCTCCTTAATAGCAGAAGTTTTTTGTTTTAATTTTGTATTTTCTTTTATGTGTGTGGATGTTTTGTCTGCATGTATATCTGTGCACCACATGGCCAGATGAGGGTATCATATCTGCTAGAAATAGAGTTACAGGTAGCTGTGAACTACCGTGTAGGTGCTAGGAATCAAACCTGGGACCTTTGGAAGAGTAGCTAGTGCTCTTAACCACTGAGCCATCTCTCCAGCTCCAAACAGCAGAGTTTTATATGCAATAAAATTACAAGCAACCATCACTTATGGATATATATTTGTGATTCCATTATTTTTTCTTGAATCATAGAAAAGACAGAATATCCAAAGATAGAGGCAGAAAGAAAAGAAGGGGGGGTCAAGCATAGCTATACATGCCTGTAATCTTAATATTTAGAGGCTGACAGAGGAGAGTTACAAATAGGAGGGTCACATAGTGAATCTGAGGCTACCCTGTGCTACATAGCAAGACCTGTCTCAAGAGAAAGAGAGGAGGAGGAAGACAACTAAATGAAAGAAGACTAAAAGTAAGCAAACATTTTAAAAGATAAATGTGAGTGGTTTATCATAGTACTGTATGGTTTCAGCTATTGAACATAATCTGTGTTAAACATTGCTCTACCCCATTGTTTAATTCAATGCATAGTCACCAAAAATGTTCTATATAGTAGTCATGGTTCTAAGGAAAGAGCATTTTATAGAGAAAATGCAAGAAAATTTCCTCCTTCTTGGACCTTACTTCACAGAAGAGAGAGCTAATTTAGTTATCCCAATAAGAAATTGAGATAGAGGGGCTGGAGAGATGTCTCAGCAGTCAAGAGCACTGGATGCTCTTCCAGAGAACCCGGGGTTCAACACCCAGCACCCACATAACAGTTCACCACTGTCTGTAACTCCAGTTCCAGGGAATCTGACGTCCTCACACACACACACACACACACAAAAGCAGGCAGAATATCAATGTACATAAAATAAAAATAAATAATTTTTTAAAAGGAGAAAGAAATGGAGGTAAGAAAGGCAGGAGGGTCTAAGGTATAGTCCAGAGACACAGCATCTGCTTAGCATACACAAAGCCTTGGTCTGATCCCTGGCAGGGGAAAGAGAGTAAAGAATGAAAAGAAGAGATGAGGAAGCCGGGCTCAGTGGTGCATGTCTGTAATCCCAGAACTCTTGAACTCTGTGAGTTTAAGGGCCAGCCTAGTCTACAAAGTGAGTCCAGGACATCCAAGACTACACAGAGAAACCCTGTCTCAAAAAAACCAAACCAAAACAACAAAAAAATCCTCTCCCCTTAAGAGAGAGAGAGAAACAGTAGATAGAAACAGAAAAAAAACAGGGACAAGCATATAGGACAGAAAAAAAAAAAACATTGAGGGATCACCTAGTTTTGTTTCTGTCGCTGTGATAATATAGAGTTCATTTCATCTTAAGACTCGTTGTCTATCATTGAACTAAGGCAGGAGCTCAAGGAAGGAGCCAGAGGCAGGAAATGAAGCAGAAGCCAGGCAGGATTCTGCTGACTGGGTGGCTCTCCATGGCTGGTTCAGCCTCCTGTCTTCTATAGCCCAGGCCTATCTGCCCAGGGGGAGTGTCACCTACAGTGGTGTAAACCCTTCCAACATCAATCGTTAATCAAAAAAATGACCCCAAAGAGGAGTGTATAGGCCTATCTGGTGGAGGCAATTCCTTAACTGAGGTTCCCTCTTCCCAGAAGACTCTAGTTTTTTCCACACTAACAAAAACCTAACCAGCACAAGGATAGAGGATCTAAAGGAGAATTACATCCTGTCTCAAAACAGTCTCTAGGCTTGGCTTCCTCACATAGTAACTAGCAAGAGCAATGCAAAGAGTAAAAGTGGAGACTACTAGGCCTCTCATGACTCATACTTGGTACTGGTCAGTGACACATTGCCACATTCCAGAGAACCAAATCAAGTCCATCGGTCAAAGCAGGCCATAAACCCAGCCTAGGCTGTGTCCCTTGTTGAAAGCAAGGATATCAGAATTGTTGGAAGCCATCTTTGTAGAACCTTTACCTCAATGAATATTCACAGCTATGTATAAGACACTTATTTTTTTTTACCCCCTATGGTATAATTAAGGAAACTCAATCTGGGTTGACTAAATAGCCCCCTGCAAGCAGGCAGCAGATCTAGGAGTAGCCTCTTAGTTCCCCTTCAGTGTGGAGGGCAGTGGGCAGACAGATAGAACCTGGTGTTCCTTCTTCTCTGAGAGAGATGGGAAAGCAAAGTACTTAAGAGCATTTTATAGAGAAAATGCAAGAAAATTTCCTCCTTCTTGGACCTTTGTGTTTGAATGCTGGTTCTGACTCAATGGCTCCATGACTGGGGCTAGTTAGCCTCAGTTTCACTGCCTCAATAATGGCACTAATAACAATATGTACAGTTAAGACAATGATGAGAGAAGGCCCAGCCTGGACACCTGCAACCAGCTCTCTTTTCTCATGGGTTTTGCATTTCTCGACTCAGCCAATTACAGAGAACTAAAGGATTTTTTTAAATTGCACCTTTACTATACATGTACAGATTACTTACATAGAATTTACATTGTTTTAGTTATAATAGACAACCTTGGAATGTCTTAAAGTACACAAGCAGATGTTCATAAGCTAGTACTATGTCATTTTTATATAGGAACTTCAATGTTTTGAGTCTGGGAATCTATTGGGGTACTTGAAATGAATCTACTGCCACACCTAAAGACTGCTTACTATTGTTGACCTGAGCATCTTAATTATTTGCCTTGAATCAAGGAGTGTACTGCAGCCTTGTGACCACAGTGTCCTGTGGCCTAACCATACTAAGTCCTTGTGACTTCGCCATTGTCATCCCATTGTCCCCATGAATGCTCCTCTGACCCCAATACTGCTACAGTGACTACTCCCATGGGACCTTGTCACACAGTTGACCCTGTGTCTGCACTTTTGTTGCACTTCTTAACCCCTTTGCAGGTAGCTACTGCTTTGTGCTAGAGAACTGGTAGCCATCCATTTTTACCTACACTATTTCAGTTCTGACTGGACAATTGGAGGCGGAAATGGAAGTTTCCAGCTTAGGACATTTGCTGCATCTGTTTCCTGTACTAGCACATTTTTGACCTCCTGTGCTTTGAAATAGTCAAAATGTTCCAGCATGAGGAACCACTAGGTGGCAGGGGTGTTTCACTGCCTGGCTCATCTCCTTTATTTCCTTCTATATATCAATTGCAGCAAAAATACAGTTCTTTTTAAACAAATAAGTTGCTTTAAAATCACCTTACTTACCAATATGCAATTATTGAAGAACTAACAAAATTCACATACTTTATTCTGAAAATCCACTGTGATGTCACTAATCTCTTTAGTTCTCACAAGGGTCATATTACTGAAGAAGTTTTACTGCCTTTGGCTTGAAAGGGCGTGGGAAAAGCAAATAAACCAATGCTTGTTCAACACTGGGCCAAAGCTGATTGTTTCCTCTCTAGTTGTCAACACCCAACAGGACAAAGGTCTTTGGGTTAAGGGTTCATGGACTATTAGACTGTTGTTTCATTAATAGGATTGTAGACGCATCTCTCGTTTCCCAGAGAGGTTCCCAGAAGGTTTCTTTGGAGGAGATGGAATTTCAGCTGCTTATTGAGATAGAAGCAGGTGTAGGCACATCCTTCTTTCAATTACATCCCCACAGGAATCCAACCTGCCAGGTGGAATCATCTTTTAACAAAATGAACTAGGAGGGACAAAGAAGGGAGGAGATGTGGAGTGAAGGCCAGGAATGCTAATAAAACCCTCTTACAGCATGAAGGATCAAGAATTGCTGTATATAGCTGACAGGACAAGATATATAGCCAGGTGTGGTAGTGCACACTTGTGATTCCATTACTTGAAAGAAATGGAAAGGGGCAGGAGGATCTTGAGTTCTAGGCCAACCAGTGCTACTTAATGAGACTGTAAAATAAGCAAACAAGTATTTAACATACTTATATAATACTTAAAGTTAAAAGTAACATTAAGATACAAACTCTTTGGGGACAAAGGGAAAGGGAAACTAGGATGAAGGCAAAGTTAACAGACAATTTAAGTAGCACAGCACAATCATAGAAAAAAACCAGAACACTAACAAAGTAATGAATAGTACTATAAACATGTTATTTGGAGGTATTAAGGTAATTGTCAAAAACAAAACAAACAACAGCAAACCTCCAAAACACAAAGAGCTAATAATCCTTGTGTACAGAAGAGATGGGGTCAGTAGGCAATGGAGCAACTATACTATGTGCTGAGAGAGAGAGAGAGAGAGAGAGACAGAAATAGGGTTTCTCTATATAGCCTTGGCTGTCCTGGACTCGCTTTGTAGATCAGGCTGGCCTCAGACTCACAGAGATCCACCAGCCTTTGCCTCCCTGAGTGCTGGGATTACAGAAGAGCACCACCATGCCCCGCTTTGTATGATTTTCTAATTACGATCTTAAGAATGGGCTGAGGCTGTGAGACAGCTCAGAAGCTAAACTCCTTGCTACTCACAATCTGAGTTCTATCCCTGGAACCCATGTAGAGGTAGAATGAGATAATCAACTCTAAAAAATGATCCTCAGACCTCCAAATGTGCCATACCATGTATACACACATCATCACCACCATCTCTATCATCACCATTATCATTATCATCATCATCATCATCATCATTAAAGAATGGATGAAAGGCTGGTAAAATGGTTTATGGGGTAGTGTGCTTGCCAAGCAAGTCTAGTGACCTGAGTTCAGTCTCTGGAACCTACATAAAGGTGAGGGAGAGAACCAATCTTTGAAAGTTGTCCTCTGGTCTCACACATACAGCCTTTGCAGATACGATACGCACACACACACATACACATACAAATATAAAACATAGCTGGGCATGGTAGTGCAGGCTTTTAATCCCAGCACTTAGAAGGCAGAGGCAGGCAGATCTCTGTGAGTTTGAGGCCAGCCTGGTCAACAGTCAGAGAAACCCTGTCTCAAAAAACCAAAGTGAAACATTTAAAGACATACTTGTTTACTTGAAGATGACTTTAGCTTAATAGAACCACTACTGTGAGTTACAAATTAGAGGCTTCAGTTTCCATACAAATATGTAACTTGTTCAAAATAGGCATATTCTACCAAGGATCCATTTTAGTCAATATTTTCACAGCATATCTTTGGGTTCTTCATGATACAAACCAAAATAATATTTTTCTTTCCAATAAAACTAAAATAAAGATAAACTATGCTGCTTGCTTCATTTTGGCACAAGTTTCTTACACGAAGACCTATCAGCAAAATGTGGTTGGCCTAAAGCAGCAAATTTGTTAAGCTTGACCACACACTTCCTTTTTTATATTCTTTTGAAAACCACATCCAGTCTATCAGCAATGACTGGTATTCCTTCAGAATATACCAGAACTTGATAAGTCTCACCATATCCAACCCTAACACTCTAGTCTGAGTATCATCACCTCTTACTTGGACCACTGAAATGGTCTAGTTACCACTTTCATCCTGGCTCCAGAGTAATATATACATTGTATATACTATATTATATTATGTAATAGAATTAATTCTTTTCTGGTTTTGCTGTTTGATTTCTGGCTTTGAAACAAGGTATCAGGTAGTTCAGGCTAACCTTAAGAACTTGCCATGTAGCTGATGATACATTGAACCTCTATCTCCTAAGTGCTAGGATTATAAACCTGTACCTTCACCACATACTGGAAATAAACTCAGGGCTTCTGCATGCAAACTGAGCTACACTCCCAATCAGAACGACCTGTGGAAGCTGGTTCTCTCCCCATGCCTTGTGGTTTCAGAGGATGGAACTCACATCATCAGGCTTGGTGCTCTGCACTCCCACCTGCTGAGCCATATCACCAGCCACTGTCCCAATTATTATTAAGAACATCATCTATTTATCATGTGTTGGCAACGTCTTAATCTCACCTGAGTCTCCCCAATAATTCTAGGAGGGAAGTATGATTTTGCCGATGAAGAAACTGTAGGTGAATCTCCCATAAGATCCAAAGCTTCCTCCACAGAGATAAAATTCACACAAAACTTGCTGTTTTACTAAAGTGTATAATTCAATGTCTCTTAGTACATTTGCAGTGGTGTACAGCTTATCATTGCTACCTAACTGCAGAACATTCTCATCCTCTGAAAAGTCAATGATCTTTACCTATTAGCCCAATTCCTAAACAATACTAACCTACTTTCTGACTATATATTCACCTTTTCTAGATATTGAATATAAATGAAACTGTATCTGTGGTTTTTTATGCTGTATGTGTGTGTGTGTAAGACTAGGGATTGGACCTATGGCCTTTCACATGCTAAGATAAAAAGGACACTATCACTGAGCTACATCCCCAGCCATATATGGTCTTTGGCATCTGACTTCTTTTAGTTAACATGTCACCAAGTTTCATCCATACTGTAGCATGGACCTGTACTTCAATACTTTTTATGAGTAACTATGGAGGTAGCTTATGGTCAAGTGTTTACTAGCACAGCAAAGCACTGGGCTTGGTATCACATAAGACAAAAAAAATTTTTAGCAGCATTTTATAATAACTAAATACTAGCCTGTAAATGTTTGTCCATCATCTCATGGATATTCAGGTTGTTTTTACTTTGAGGCTATATGCAATGTGTATTTGTGAACATCTTGTTTGAACATATTTCCACTTCTGAGTATATATTTACTGGTAGAATGGGTACTGTGGTGATTATATGTTACACCTTTTCCAGAAAAGCTAAACTGAATTCTAATGTGGTGGGTCTAACATTTTTCATTGACAGTAGCAAAATTTCATTGTTCCATGTCCTCCCTAGAACATGCTTTTCATTTGAATAGTAATCATAAAGTTAGTGTTAATTTACATTTCCCTAATGATTAGTGATACTGACCATTGTTTCACCTACTTTTGTATATCTTTTTGGAAAGCTCTGTTGCAAGTCTTTTGTGAAGCAGAATAGAAAGAAGAAATTACAAAGACTGGAGAAGCAAAAGGAGCCTCTCTTTTAACAGCTGAGAATCACAAATTCCAAAACAATTAACAACTGCTTGATGCCTTTCTCCTTTCCCATCTGTAAACCTATAATTTTCTAGGACTCTCATCAGAAAATCCATTTAATAAAGGGCAAGTCCTAACCCCATTGTACAATCCTAGTGGCTCCTAGTTTTATCAGATTGTGAAACCATCCAAGGCACTTCTGAAGCATCCTATATCGTTTATGAAAAAAAAAAAAGGAAAAAGCTTCCTTTTCCATTTGAGACGTAACTTCAGAGCCACTAAAAGTTTTTCTTAACTCCTGCACTTAAAAATCTATGCAAAACTGTTTTCAATAAAGTGTGTTTGTTTTTAAGAAGCCCACACCATGCTCTCAGGCTTGTTTTTTGAGATGGGGTTTCTTTGTATAGCCCTAGCTGTCCTGGAACTCACTCTGTAGAACAGGCTGCCTCAAACTCAGAGATTCACTTGCCTCTGCCTCCCAAGTGCTGGGACTAAAGGTTCACATCACCACCACTTGGCTTTTTGCTTTCTTTCCTAGACATTTATGGGGTTAAAGCTGTCATGGCACACTTCTGGAAGTCAGGGAGCAACCTGTGGGAGTCTGTCCTCTCCTTCCACCATGTGGGATGGAATTCAGATGGTCAAGCTTGGTGGCAGACACCTTTTACCTGCTCAGATGTCTATGTCAGATGTCTGTTTTTTGTTTTTGTTTTAAATAAACTACAGCATTGCTTTATATTGGCTGGTTCCAAACCTTTTTGCTGCATCCAAGTCAAGGATCTGGTTTACCGTACTCATTGTTCCTGATAGGGACAGTGTGGTTCTATGCCTCTGTTGCTGCTGCCACCACTAAAACTTTAATTAAAAAAAATTAGGGTGAGGGTAGAGGATGTATGTTACATCATGCTCGCAGTGTCAGTGTCCTTGGAGCCAGACTTCCCTGTTAGATTACCCGGGAACTTAAGTTACAAGAATTTGTGAGCAGCCCGATGTGGGTGGTGTGGTGCCCAGATCACGGGGACAACAAATGACCACCAAGGAGCCGTTTCCGATGCAAACACACGAGGGGGCTCACCAACCTTTACCGAAGCAGTCGATCAAGATAGAGAGCCCTGAGCTCCAAATCAGCAGGGTTTTCATTGGGGTTACAGTAAGGTTTGGGAAAATTCCAGCTTGTCGGCTTTACGATTGATTGACATTTAACAAATATCGGGTTCATAACCCGATTGACTGCGTGCAGAGAGCCAAACTGTAATTGTTTTACTCATCCTATTGTAAAGAACACTTGGGTAAACTCCAGGTATTCGCTGATTAGCCGTTGCTAGGGGTGATGGTTAAATTTTACCAGAGGTGAGTGGTTGAAGCACATTTTCTGAAACTGGATTCCCAGGGCATTTACCTTTTAAATGGAGTTTTTTTCAGAAATGGGGTTACACAAGCCTCACAGGTGGGTGCTGGAAACCAAACTTGAATTCTCTGGAAGAGCAGGCCTTAATCTCTGAGCCATCTCTCTCCAACATCATCACTTAAAAAAAAAATCGGTTGTCTCTTTTTGTTGTTTATGAGTTTCCTTTTTATAGTCACATTTGGGGCTATAAAATAATCTTAGAGGATAAAGGTACTTGCTGCTAATCCTGATGACCTGAGGTGGATAACTGGAACCCACGTGGTGAAGAACAAAATCTGCCAATTGTCCTCTGACCTCAGGTGTGGCACATAGTGAGTGCTACATAGCAAGACTCCCAAGTCAGAAATAAATTCCAAGTAAAAACTGTTCTAAAGAAGGGAATGGGGAAAGTTAATCTCTTGAGAGTCGGTTTCTCCGACTTTAAAACTTCACGCAAAGGACGCAGCGCTCTCTACGGCTACGCCCTCCACAGAGGTTACCTCCAGCAGGTGACCCGCCGGCAGCACTTCCAGTTCCGGTTCAGAGTGCAGCCAACTGCGCATAGCTTTATGCGCATCCTCCTCTTACCTCGAGCGCACCCTGAGCGCGGGAGCACCATGACCCCAAGGCCTGACTTCCGTTTCCGGGTGGCAACGCGACTTCCGGCGGCGTGCCCTGAGTGCGCAGGGCCCACAGGTGCAGCGCCGGAAGGGTCTGTGCTTGCAGCCGGTAACTGGCCGCGGGAGGGAGTGGCTGGGTGGGCGGGACGGAGGGAGGGCAGCGGCGGCTTTGTGTAGGTCGGTGCTGGTATGGAGGAGCTGGCCTCTCGCTGGGCTTTACCGCGAGTGACAGTGGGAGACGAACTTCCCTACTAGCCGAGCAACCTATCAACTCTCCAACCTGTTTGTAGGAGTTATTCACTGTGGCGAATAACCGTGTTAGCCTCTGTGGCCTGTCCTTGGCACAGCATAGGGACAGGGAAGGTGTTATCTTAAGTCACAACGCTTTAAAAAATCTAATGGGAGGTATGGATCCTTCATCACGGTAACACCTCTCCAGCCCCTTCAAACTACACAAACGCTAATACAGGAAGTTAGTTTTACTAGCTTCAGGTATTTACAAGATCTCCCCTGGATGCACATCACTGGATGTCAGCCTCACCTTGTAGTAAGCTTTCTGATCTTTGTAATTATTTCAGTAGTGGAAGTTATTTACTGCCCACTTGACTAGAGGGAGGGAAATAGATAGCCCCCCGACACAATAAAAAGTTTTGATCTAGCCTGGCGGTGGTGGTGCACGGCTTTAATACCAGCAAGCAGGGAGGCAGGGGCAGGCGGATCGCTGTGAGTTCGAGGACAGTCTGGTCTACAAAGCAAGTCCAGGACAGCCAAGGCTACACAGAAACCCTTTTTCGAAAAACAAAAAAGTGATCATTAGGCCAGAACTGTGTTGTTTTTATTAAAATCTTCCAACTTTGGGAAAGGATTATTTAGTTCCCAGTTTGAGGCTAGGCAGGATTAATTTACTTTAATCCTTGGACCTGTGAGTGTGGAAGGCATGAACTCAAACTCAGAACCAACAGAGCTGAAAGGACAAGATGGGAGGAGCTTCTGTTTTCCTGTTAGCAAGTGTAGTTGTAAGATGGTACTTACCAACGTAGATGACCCTAAACTAAACACTGCAAGCTGTGGAAATACTCTTGATGTCTTCTCTTCTCCTAATGATCCTATGTATTGCTTGTTTAATCATGTTTCAGATTGGTACATACATTGAACTATTAAAAGTGACTGCATTTTATTTTTTCCCCCTTTTCTGTATTGTCATTAAAGAGACTGTTAGGCCTTTTAGAAACATTTTCATCATGTCTGACCCTCAAGAAGCTACCAGCCAACTCCTGGATATGAACCTTCATGAGAATGAGAGTCCTGTGCCTATGATGGAAAGTGGCATCGGAAGTGAGTCCAAGCATTTCCGAGTCACTATTGGAGCCACTGTCCCTACTGGCTTTGAGCAAACAGCAGCAGATGAAGTGAGAGAGAAATTGAAGTCATCATGCAGGATCAGCAAAGACCGGGGCAAGATATATTTTGATATTGCAGTGGAAAGTCTGGCTCAGGTTTGAACAAAACAGTATTAATTAGTCTTTTAACTTGGTTATTTTATGATTACTTTTCTGGTTTGTAGACCCCTTGAGAATCCTTTACTTTGTTTTACTCAAAGTATTGCTGCATTTTCTGTTGTATATTGACTTGTGAAATTGACTGTATTTTTTAGTTTATTGATGTTTATAATGTGTATGCAGTTTAGTACATTTTAGCATCAACTATGGTTTAGAAGTGATCATGGCATTTTTTCACGATTTCTTCACCAAAATGAAATATATATGAATGTCTATGACACTTAAATTTACTTTTGCAAAAATTTGGGTAAGTACAAAAGCAGAGGTTTTCCTTTTCATCTGTGTCAAAGACACTTTAAAATTTTTTTTGTTAATTTTAGTGATTTTTTAAAATTTATTTTATGCGCATTGATGCTATCTATGCCTTTGTGTGTATGTATGTGTGTGCGTGTGTGTGAAGGTGTCCGATCCCCTGGAAATAGAGTTACAGACAGTTGTGAGCTGCCATGTGGGTGCTGGGAATTGAACCTGGGTCCTCTAGAAGAGCAGCCAGTACTCCTAACTGCTGAGCCATCTCTCCAGTCCCTTCAGAGACATTCTTGATCAAAAGTAATTATGCATGACTATAGGTGGGAACTAGAGGCTAGGAAACCGCCATCCCCTTGTAAGAAAAGTGACATAGGGCATGAATTACCGTCTGGAGATTCTTTGCGTTTTGTTTTTTCTTGCCAGTGTATCCCAGCCTTGTAGAATATAATGTGTAGTAAGCACCTGTCTTCTTGTTAGTAAGCAAGTATTTTGTTGATGCCCTCAGTAGTTTTTTGAAGCCTTGGTGCTGCTACTCTTGTCATTAATCATTAGGATTAACAAGAAAAGTAGTTTGTCTGCAGTAACTCAGCTGTCACAGAACTAGAGCTTATATCCCATGTAGTTTTTTGGGGAGGTAGGCGGTTGAGATGTAGCCCAGGTTAGCCTATACTTTGCTTACACAGCTGAGGGGGCTCTGTCTCCAGAATGCTGGGGTTGTAGGTATGCATGGGTATATCCAACTTTCAGGTCACATGCTCTAATCCTCTGTGGTACACAGCATACCTCTGAAATCCACAAGATTTCAGACCCATTTGGGTTTATATTTTTTCCTTCTCCAAACCAGTTTTTTGTTTTGTTTTTTTGGTTTTTTTTTTTTTTGCCTTCATTATATTTCAGACTGTTATACTTTTATATCATTAGCTCTTTCTTCCAGGAAAAGCAGGAAACTGATCAGTAACCAAAGAAATGGAACATTTGGGATGGGAAAAAATTTAAATATACAGATAGGAGGTGCTTTAAAATTATTTTACTTAGTTAGACACGGTAGCTTATACCTTTAATTCCAGTCCTGGGGAGACTGAGTCAGAGGAATTGTGAGTTTGAGGCAGCCCAGAGCAACATAACAAGTCCCTATCTCAAACAAAACAAGAAAAAAACAAAGTGAAAGTTTTGTACCTATATTCTTTCAAAGATAGCTTGTGTTATTCAAAAGTGTTCTCAGTTTGTTTTTGACATTTGTTTTCCTCCCTAGGTTCATCGTCTGAGATCAGTTGATAACTTGTTTGTGGTTGTTCAGGAGTTTAAAGATTACCAGTTCAAAAACACAAAGGTGAGCTCTTACCAGCATGGTACCTCATTATCAGCTATCTTTCCCAAAGAGATTGTTTTCTGCTATTTACTACCTATCTGTCACTTAGCTTTGCTATTGGTTTATTTGTTTACAGTGTTGAAAATAAAACAAGAGCCTTGTATGTCCCAGGCATGTGATCACAATAAGCTTTTTCATTAAAATTCAGAAATCTCTTTACAGATCATCCCAAAGGCTGCTTTTAAAGGTCAGTGTTAAGAAAAACTTGAAGTTACAGGGAAAAAGTCTTAGATTAGCTTGACTTGTAGTACACATGGTTTGAACGTAGAATTGCTTCTAGCATGTGAACGGGAGACAGAGCACAAATAGCACTCCCTCCCTATTTTTCTTTTAGCTTCATGTTTTGAAATGAAGCCAAAACAACATTTAATACCCCTTCAGTTGTTAGGACAACAGCTTTGTCTCCAGCCTCTATTTATCATCTGAGTTCTAAATATTCAACTGTTGTTAAATCTAAAGGTTGAAAACAGGCCTCAGGAACACTTTAGGTTATTTTCCTATACCACTTTCTGTCCAGGTTTCCAGACTCAAATTCTTAAAACCTTTTCTGTCAGTGTTACAGTAATGTCTAATTTAGAACTAATCTTTCCTGAAAGAACTGTGGCATGCTGTCTAATTCTCTGGTCTTTATTAATTTTCCGGATTAATTTTGAAAGCCAAAGTATCCCCAAATCAATCAAACTGATCTGCAGTTGGGGGCTGAATGATAAAGCACGTTTCCTTATTAGACCTAGTAAAAAATTTAAACATCAATACAAAGGCTAATAGACCTATAGCCTATAGAAAATTTAAACAGCTCTAAAAGAATACCATTGAAAATAGCTAAAAATTTTATTGCCTACAAAAATAACTTTCAACATTAGCAACACTAGTTTTATAATCTTTCAGACAAATGTTTTTTTCTTTAGTGCTGTCCTGGTGGGTTGAACCCTTGACCTTTGCATCCTACATGATACTGACCACATCCCTAGGTCTAACTCTTGAGACTCTGATAGTTACTACCAACTGAATGATAATTAAAAAATTTTAAGAGGCAGTCTTGAAGTTAGGCTGATAAGTATTTGGGAATTTTGAAGGTTTTATGCATGAATAAATACTATTGAGCATTAAGAAAAATTTTTCCTGTCTTAAATTCTCTTGTCTTAAATTACCAGGACATTATTAAATTCT
The DNA here is from genome assembly GCA_028658305.1 of Pachyuromys duprasi. Lineage (NCBI taxonomy): Eukaryota > Metazoa > Chordata > Mammalia > Rodentia > Muridae > Pachyuromys > Pachyuromys duprasi. The sequence goes on along the minus strand of CM053761.1, from coordinate 29,364,750 downwards.
TGGATGTTTGTCATCTTAATTTTTTTTTCCCCCTGAGACAGGATTTCTCCAAATAGCTGTGGCTATACTGGAACTTGCTCTGTAGACCAGGCTGGCCTCTAACTCACAGAGTCACCTGCCTCTGCCTCCTGAGTATTGGGATTAAAGGTGTGTACCATCTCCCCAACTGCTTGCCCTCAACTCGCGATCATCTTAAAATTTGTTTAGTTGAGGTAGTTCTGATCTCTAATAAGGGGTGAATTTGATTGTTGTGGTATAAGTCTACATGAGCTAATGTTTCAGAGTTGCCTTGAAAATCACTGTAAGAAAGGTTTTTGAAGGGGTCTGGAGAGATGGCTCAGCGGATAAAAATAATGTCTGTTCTTCCAGAGTTCCTGAGTTCAGTTCCCAGCAACCACATGGTGGCTCACAACCATCTATACAGTGATCTGATGCCCTCTTCTGGCATGCAGGCGTACATGCAGATAGAGTACTCATATACATTAATAAAGAAAAGAAAAAAAAAAGCTTTTGATGGCAGAAGAAATCCATGTTGGTAAGGTCCCTGCTGCACTAGCACAAGGAGCCGAGCACCAGCAGCAAAGCTGAGCGTGGCAGTGTAACCTAAAACCCATTACGAAGGGAGTAGGAGAGACAGCCGAGGTGAATGAATTCCAAATTCACTGAGAGATCCTGTCACTGGGTTTGTTTTTTGAGATGAGATTTCTCTGTAGCCCTGACTGTCCTGTAGACTAGGTTGTCCTCAAAATCAGAGATCTGCCTGCTGTTGAGTGCTAGGATTAAAGGTCAGCCACCACTACCACCCAGCCAGAATTCCTGGCACTAAAAGTGAATGCAGCCAGGTAGTGGTAGCTCAGGCACTTAATCCCAGCACTGGGAAGGCAGAGGCAGGCAGATCTCCTGAGTTAGAGAAGAGCCTTGTCTATAGAGTGAGTTCCCAGACAGCCAGGACTACACAGAGAAACCCTGTCTCCAAGCAAACAAACAAATATGAGATGTCACGCGACCGGCAAAAGACACTGACTTTGACCCCTGGCTGCCACAGTTGCACATGCACCTATATACATGTGCACATACAAGCACGTGCATATACTATACACCCACAAAGCATTCCTGGTGTAAGTTTCAAAAGAAGGAGCAAGGTCTAAGATAAATTTTCAGGTCTACGCAAAGGAAATTTCTGTGTCTTGACTATGAAAAATTGTCAATCCCTTCAGGTTATGAATGTAAATTGTACTACTCCATCCCCCCAATGAAATCCCATTTTTTATTTTTTAAAAGCCTGCACATTTACAATACAGATACAGTTCTAATTATTTGTTTTACAATTAGCTTATAAAATAATGGGTAAGGTTTGGTTGTTTTTTTAAATTTGTTTTTTGCTTTATTTACTTGTTTGTTTTGGATTTGGGGGTTTGTTTTTTGTTTATTTGTTTTTGTGTTTGGAGACGGAATCTCTCTGGAACTCTGGAACTCAGTATGTAGACCAGGTTGGCCTTGAATTCAGAAATCACCTCTGCCTTGGGAGTGCTGCCATTAAAGGTATGGGCCACCATTCCTGGCTAGTTTTGTTCTTTTAAACTGCTTCCTGTAGCTGACTTCGAACTCGCCATGTAGCTGAGGATGACTGGATCCTCCTACCTGCACCTTCTGTATACTGGGGTTGCAGGCATATTCTACCATGCCTGTTTTATGAGGTCCTGGGGATCAAACTGGGGGTTTTGTGTGTAATAGGCAAGTATTCTACCAACTGAGCTACACCCTCAGCCCCCAAACCTTTGTAAATCACATTATCTCATGTGTCTGTGATGTATATGCACAGAAGTCAGAGGACAACTTCTAGTTCCCTCCTTTAATCATGTGGGTCCTGAGGATCAAACCCAGATGGTGAAGTTTTATATAAACGTCTTTACCCCCACAGCCCTATTTTTAATTTTATTCTTTTTTTTTGTTTGTTTGTTTGTTTTTTGAGACAGGGTTTTTCTGTGTAGCCCTGGCTGTCCTGGACCTCACTCTGTAGACCAGGCTGGCCTTGAACTCATAGAGATCAGCCTGCCTCTGCCTTTGGAGTGCTGGGATCAAAGGCGTGTGCCACCTTCATGTGTTATGTGCCAGTGCCCAAGGAGGCCAGAAGTGGTCATTGTATCCTTGAAATTGGAGTTACAGGTTGTTTTGAGCTGCCTGGTATAGATTCTGGGAACCGATCATAGATCTACAAGATCAGCAAGTGCTTTTCACCTCTGAGCCCTCTCTGCATCTTTTGAGCTCGTGTTTATGTTTAATCCCATTGGTATGACCAAACTGCAGGGTTTGAGGGTAGTTTTTCTGTTTGCTTGGTCTTAGTTTTGTCACATTTCCATTATGTATTCTTTTTCTTTTAAACATCTTTTTATGTAACTTTTTTCATGTACTATGTTTTCTCTTTTGTGTTTGGGGTTTTTTTTGAGACAGGATTTCATCTGCTGTCCTAGAATTCACTGTGAAGAATAGACTGGCCTCAAATTCACCGAAATCCACCTGCCTTTGCCTCCTTCATGCTGGGATTAAAAGTGTGAACTAACACATCTGGCTCTTGTGCTATACTTTTTAATAGTTTAGAACTTTTATATATGTTTCCTAGCTATTAGCTTTATGTACAATTTAGTATTATCCATCTAATTTACTATTTTCATTATTTTTTATATCCCTGCTGTGGTTGCAGACAAAATTGTCATTTTTCCTCAGTCTTCTGATTTTATTAACGTCTTTAGTGTAGTAACGCCCATTAATATACTCTATCAGCTTTTACTTCTATCCTTTGACCTATAAGAGATAAGGACTGTAGTATTCTTAAATTGCTTCTCTTTCCCATTATGTGCTGATGTGTAACTTTGCTTTTGTTTTATAGTCACAACCCACACTTTGTTTTCCTTTTAGTCTTAAAGCCAAATGAATAAAGGTGTTCTTCCTGTCCTTTACTATTGGCTTGTTTTGTTTTGAGGATGAGGTTTTACTCTGTAGCCCAGGCTAAGCTTGCATTTGAAGAGATCCTCCTGGGATTGTGAGCATGAGCCCTTATTCCTGGCTGGTTCTTGTTATCTTTTAAAATGGCATGAGTTGAGAATGTTTGGCTTTATAAGTTCTTTTAATAGATGGATTGTAAAGTACTAGTCTCCCCTTCTAAAAAGACCATGATCGTCAATGTTCGCTTGAGTTCATTTTCCTAAATATTTCTTCTTTACTCTTGCTTTCTGATTTTTTTGTGTGATGACCAAAAATACAAGCAAAAAAGCCTCAGCTTTTTTTTTTCCCAGTGTCTGGTATTGTTGATAATTTCTTATCAGGACATGTTTGTAGATATTTTGTTGTTTTGTTTTTTGTTTTTGTTTTTAGCTATTTCTTATATATCTACCACCTTCTCCATTCCAATCCCTTCCAGTCCTCCAAGACTAGGTAGGTGAGAAAGAAGGATAGAGGGAAAAGGGGACATAGATATTTTTAGACTACTTCCTGCTGGTTAGGTATTGAGTTCCTAAGGGCAAATCAGAATATCCAGCAATCTAGTAATCCAACAATAGCAAATGTTACAGCAGGGACCAGCAGCAAGCAAGGGGAGCAGCCACTGCCACAGGCCCCCTTGGGGAGCTGTATCCCTGAGAACTGAAGTTATGGATAATGTAAATTGCCATGTGGGTGATAAGATCCAAAACTGGGTGCTCTACAGGAGCGATAAGTGATCTTAATCACTGAGTCACTTTCTGGCCTCTTCCTCCTTTTTTTTTTTTTTTTTGAGTTAAGGTCTCTAGGTGAACACTGAACTTACTGTCACCTAGGCTGGCTGGTGAGAAAAACCTCAGGAATCTTCCTGTCTTCTCCACCCAACCCTGGGATTTCAGACACACAGCACTATGTCCATTTTTTAAAATGAGTGTTGAGGAAGAGAACTAGATCCTATTTTTGCAACAATAACTTTACCAACTGTTCCATATACTCAACTCCCTGCTTTTATTTTATTTTATTTTTTTACATTTTTCTTTAAACTCTATAAACTCCATCTCCTGGTGACTCACGTCATTTCATTTCTAAGTGTGCTGTAAGGTCTTGTTTACCAGATATTTTCATATTTTTGATGTTATTTTGTTGTTGTTCATTGTCTTTAAATCATTTTTTTAACACTGTCTGGGCAGTTTTCTGGTGACTTTTTTTTCCCCTGTTATTTCTTCCCTACTCATGTTTCCTTCCCTTGCTTCCTTTTGTTTATTTGATAAGTTTTGAACTTACTCACCTGTGATGAGGCAGTTTCTCTTGGGTCTGCCTTTTGTAAGAAGCTCCTGAGGGCTAGACCATGAGAGTTTTTCAGAACAGGAAGAGCTCTCCCTGGACTGACTAGGGATAAACAAGTTTTTTCCTCCTTTTTTCTTTTTATTGTTTTACTGAAGTATAATTTTCATTCCACTAAATGAACTGTTGTAATCTTTACTTCCTCTTTAACCTCGTGATCAGAGGCTTTGGAGTTATTCATCAAGGAAAGCACACTTAACTCTTGTCAGTGAACTGTAGACAAAAGATATTTTTAAAAATGAATTTATGTAGTATGCTAACTGCTAGATTGGAGTGTAAATGTGGCGGATGTGACTAAGTACTTAATTTCCTAAAGTTGGTTTTGTTTTTTTTTTTTTTTCAAATGAAACGAGAGTCTCACTGCATCCGTGCCTGGCCTGAAACTCACTTAGACCAGGCTGTTCTCTGCCTCAGAGCGACCCATCTGTCTGCCTAGGATTAAAGGTGTACACTCCCACGCCTGGCTTCTGAATCTTTAAGCCATTTAAACATCTATATTGTATATGTTTATATAGAATCTGTAGCTCTGTTTGGCTAGTGCTTGCTCTGTTGGATAGCAGTCTTCTGTATTTAACATTTTAAACATTTAATCACATCATCCAATAACTGCTTCTTTGTTGTTTACTCTGGCAGTACTAGCAATTGAATTTAGGACCTCATGCAGTGTATTTAGGACCACTGAGCTATATTCCTGGCTCTCTTACTTTTTATTTTGAGATATGGGGTTGTTTTTTGTTTTTGTTTTCTTGAGACAGAGATTTTCTCTGGCTTTTCACTTTATAGACCAGGCTGGTCTTCACATCACAGAGATAGCCTGCTTCTGCCTCCCAGAGTGCTGGGATCACAGGTGTGCACTACCTCGCCCAGCTGAGATATGGTGTTAATAATTTATCTAAGCTGGCCTTGAACCCACTCTGTAGCTCAGGAAGGCCAGAACTTGTAACTTTGCCTCAGGTTGCTCAGTAGCTGGGATTATAAGCCTGTGCCCATAACCCTAGCCTGGCAGCTGTATATTAACTACCCTTTATATGCCTCTACTGTTGGCCCATAATAAAGGTTGAGGTAGTTAAGGTCTTTCTGCCATGAACTTATAGGAGTGGCCTTGCTAGTAAATAGTACAAGAAACCTACTAACTGTAGACCACGCTTAGTATTGTAAATAAAGTCAGACTAGAAGAGAAGAACTGGACAGGGCAGCACCACCAAATTTACTTTAAAAAAATTTTATTTACTTATTTTACATATGAGTGCTCTATTTGCATGTACACCTGCATGACAGAAGAGGGCACCAGATTTCAGTATAGATAGGTTGTGAGCCACCATGTGGCTGCTAGGAATTAAACTCAGGATCTCTGGAAAAACAGACAGTGCTCTTAACCTCTGAGCCATCTCTCCAACCCTCAAATTTACTTTAAAAAAAATACACATGTGAGCCAAGTGTGGCGGCGCACGCCTTTAATCCCAGCACTCAGAAGAGAGAGGCAGGTGGATCTTTTTGAGTTCTGGGCCAGTCTGATCTATAGAATGAGTTTTAGGACAGCCAGGGCTATAGAGAAGAGACCCTCAAACAAAACAAAAGATAATCATACTATTTAAAATCTGGACAGATGACATTTTTAAACTTAACCATTTTTGCCCAAATTCAGAAGACCTGAAAGAAAGTCATCTAGATACGTTGTCTTCTTTCCCTCTGCTGCCTTTTGCCTGCTTCCCCTCATAGGTAGTTACTCAGTGTTGTGCATCTGAACTTCCTTCTGCTGTGTTATTCTTTAGTAGCCTAATGTTTATATCATTTACCATTGAAACTGGGTTTTTCTTAATTGCAGGAGTAATTTTGTTTACCCTTTGGTTCTGTATTCCCACCATCTTCATTATAAGGACCAGAGTTGTGTATAAAAAAAGTAGGCATTTATTTGTTCAGTTAAAGTAGTGAGAAACCAAAGGGTTTCATTCTCCATTCTTTGCAGGAAGAAGTTCTAAGGGACTTGGAAGAATTGGCTGGAAAGCTCCCATGGTCAGACCCTTTAAAAGTCTGGCAAATTAACACCACTTTCAAGAAGAAGAAAGCAAAGCGCAGGAAGGCAAATCAGAGTGCAGGTAAAGAGAAGGTTGACTGTGGACAAGGAGATAAAGAAGATGAGAAAGACGGTAAGAAGCTTGCCAG
>CM053761.1:29253635-29357767 GCA_028658305.1 Pachyuromys duprasi | reverse complement strand
AGGAAGAAGTTCTAAGGGACTTGGAAGAATTGGCTGGAAAGCTCCCATGGTCAGACCCTTTAAAAGTCTGGCAAATTAACACCACTTTCAAGAAGAAGAAAGCAAAGCGCAGGAAGGCAAATCAGAGTGCAGGTAAAGAGAAGGTTGACTGTGGACAAGGAGATAAAGAAGATGAGAAAGACGGTAAGAAGCTTGCCAGCAGCATTACAGATTCACATATCTTGGACTATTATGAAAATCCAGCCATCAAAGAAGAGATATCAACTTTAGTAGGTGATGTCTTGGCATCTTGCAAAGATGAAACTGGTGAAAGCTTAAGAGAAGAAACTGAACCACAAGTACAGAAGTTTAGAGTCACCTGCAACAGAGCAGGAGAGAAACATTGCTTTACCTCAAATGAGGCTGCGAGAGAGTTTGGGGGTGCTGTTCAGGAGCATTTCAAGTGGAAAGCTGATATGACCAACTTTGATGTTGAGGTGGGTATTAACTTTGAATGATAATTAAAATCTTGCCAGGCAGTGGTAGCACATGCCTGTAATCCCAGCACTTGGGAGGTAAAGGCAAGTGGATCTCTGTGAGTTCTAGGCCAGCCTGGTCTACAGAGCAAGTTCTAGGACAGCAGAGCCACAAAAAGAAACTCTTGGAAAAAATAAATCTGTAATGGGGCTGGGAAGATGGTTTAGGGGGTACAGTGCTTGCACAGTAAACATGAGAACATGAGTTCCAATCCCTAGCATCGACATAAAAGCTGGAGCTGGTGTATGCATGTTAACCCTCGCACTGATTGGCAGAGATGGGCAGTTCCCTGGAGCTTTTGGGCAGACCAACTGAAACAGTGAGGGCCCAAGTTAAGTGAGAGACCCTATCTCAAAAATAAGGTAAAATTGTAGAAAGACACTCAATGTAGTCTGGCTTCTGTGCAGTCACACACAAAAGAAAAAAAAAAGGCTCTCATGCATTTGTAGATATTCCAGACTAACCCAGCACAAGGACAGTCAAACAGTGGCCAGAAAGCTAGGAGGATTAGGAATAAGGATGGCCTGTGGAGATAGGTGGATAGGTATAGACTGAAATTTTTATTGTATAACTCTATACAAGATTGTCTCTTTGAGCCTCTGTTTCAAATGGAACCTACAATAGTATATGCCTTTAAGGTCTATACTGCGTAAGGCAAAGGAAATAATGGTTTAAAGTGTTTGGTATAGTATGTTGGTATATGCGAAGTGCTCAATAGATAGATGCTATCAGAACTCAAATAGTGGTAGCACATGGCTTTAATCCTTGTACTCAGGAGGCAGAAGACCTCTTGTGAGTTTGAGGCAAGTCTGGCTTATATAGTGAGTTTCAGGACAGCCAGGGCTATGTAGAGACCCTGTCTTGAAAAACCCTCAGGTAGGCTCTATTTGTCTGTCTGTTTCTGAACTGGCATCACCGCGTCCAGCAGAAGAAAAATGAGTCCTTTTTTTTTTTTTTTTAAATTTGGGTGCTGGACTCAGGGCCTTACATAGTGGACAAGCACACTATTTCTAAGCTTTATCCCCAGTCTTCTGGTTTCTTTCTTTCTTTTTTTGAGACAGGGTTTCTCTGTAAATTCTAATTTCCTTTTTTTTTTTTTTTTGGAGACAGGGTCTCTTTGTGTAGCCTTGCTGTGCCGGACTTGCTTCATAGACTGGGCTGTCCTTGAACTCAGAGATCCACCTACCTCTGCCTCCCTGAATGCTGGGATTATAGGCATACGCCATCATGCCTGGCTTAGTCTTCTAATTTATAATCTAGTATTTTTCTACATTACATGAACTTCTAGATTGTAAATTTACCTAAAACAAACTTATTTCTATCTTCATTGCAGCTGGTAAACAGTAGTGGAATCTAATTTTCAGAACCTTGCGTCAGGGTTTTAGGGCAAATCCTCATCTAGAGCCAGCTCTGCTCTTTTTAAAGTCAGCCAGGTTCTTAAAACCAAATGCCTTCTGTTAGCCTGATTATCCTCGGATTCCTGCATGACTAATGTGGGTGATAGTAACTGCAGTTCCTTAAATTTCTGATGGTCCCTAGCAGTTGACGTTTTTTTACGAAGGTCAGTTTCTGTTTCTTTTGGGATACTTAAATCTGGGGCATATCACTTTCTTTGTGATTTTTCTTTTTTAAATGTCAGACCAGAACAATTCCCCATTCCTTATTCTCTTACACAGCTGCCATGAGAACGAATTGGCTAAAGGAAGTCATGTCCAGAAAATAGTGGCACAGAAGACAAATCCTGGAGCCTTACTGCCTGGGGTAAATTGCAACTCAGGCACTTGTGTAACAGGGCACGTGTCCCAGGCTTAGAGGGCTTCACAGGAAATAAGGCCATACAAGTATAATATGTAAATGTAAAGTAGGGCCTTCCTTGTTGGAGTGCTAGCTCTTGACTTCTGCCTTTGGTAAGGCCATGATGAGGACATTCTTTGGGGAAGACTGGGCAATATTTTATCTTTATAAGATATTTGTGAGTTACAAAAACTAGGACAAAGATAGTCATATCAGACATTATTTTAAAACACTAGAAAAACAAGAGTTGATAAAAGCAAATGTGACATGGTAGCAACTCTGGATAAAGGGTATGTTTGAGAGTCCACTGTGAAAGTGGGCCTATTGCACTTATGTATGTTTCAAGTGTTTTCTAAAAACACTTCAAATATATATAGGCCAAGTGTGGTGGCACATGCCTTTGGTCAGGAGGCAGAGACTGGTAGATCATTGTAATTTGAAGGCCAGCATGATCTACATAGTAATTTCCATGCCAGCCAGAGTGAATAGTGAAACCCTGTCTTAAACAAAACAAACTACAATAAGACACACACACATACACACACAAACAAAAGGAAAAGTGGTAGGAAAAACCCACAACACTCATATTTTAAATCTATAACTTCAAAATATGTTTACATATTAAAAACTGGGAGATACTCTAGTGATAGCCAGCTTATATACATAGTGAGTGAAAAGAATAAAATATTTTAAAATTAAATGAAAATAGTATATACTATTTTTCTGTCTTTTTTTTTAAATGGCACAACTAATTTCTAATAGTAATGGTTAGATTAATGATCACCTGCATATTGACCAGGAAAGAGACAAAGGAGCCTTTTAAAGAGTACTGAGTATAGGTCAGAGCTCATGGAATATATATGTGCTTAAGATTTACATACCTCTGGGCTCATGAAATGGCTCAGATGGTAGACAGACTTGCCATCAAGGCTGCTGACCAGAGTTCAATTCTTGGGATGCATGGTGAAAGCTGTTCTCTGATCTCCACAGACCCAGGCCACATATAAATACAAATATAAAAATAAATGAATTTTATGTACTTTATTGTGAGCAAATTGCAACTTAGTCAGAAAGTTTGTGTGGGTTGGAGAGATGGCTCAGCAGTTGAAAGAACTGGCTGTTCTTCAGAGGACACAGGTTTAATTCCTAGTACCCATATAGCCAGCAACTCGAAATCATCTGTAATTCCACTTTCCCAGGACCAGACACTCCTTTCTGGCCTCCATGAGCACCAAGTGTGCATGTGGTGCACAAATACACATGCAGGCAAAACATTCATCACAGACATAATAAAAATTAAAAATTTTCTAAAAAGAAAGTTTTGTGTGATGGGTGTATGTACAAGCTCTGCCTGGCTTTTAGTGTGTGCTGGGTCCCAATTCAGGTCTTCGTATTTGCACAGCAGGTGCTCTCTCCATTGAATTATCACCCTGGCCCTGAAAAGGGAGGTATTTTGTTTTTATTTTATCTTAAAAATTCAAAAAGTCTTAATAAGGCAGACCTGCATCTCATACTTGTGATTCTGGCATTTATGAAGCAGAGACAAGTGGACTGTGAGTTTCAGCCCAGGTAGCCTACATCAGAAAGTCAGGTCAATCTTGTTTCTAAGGCTGTTTTATTTTATTCTTACAAATTTCTTTGTTTTGTTTGAGACAGGCATCTCTATCTAGTCCTGGCTGTCCTGGAACTCACTATATAGATCAGGTTGGCCTTGAACTCACCTGCCCTCTGCCTCTTAAATGCTTGGATGAGGCCCTGCTTTTAAAGTCTTAGTAATAAGAGCAGTTTGAAGAATGCTGACTGTTTCTCTTTTCTAACTTGATGTAGGTTCTTCTAAACATCCATGATAACGAAGTCATTGTTGGCATTGCACTGACAGAGGAGAGTCTCCATCGCAGAAATATTACACATTTTGGACCTACAACTCTTAGATCAACTCTTGCCTATGGGATGCTCAGGTAACAGAAGGGGATTTTGCTATCCATATGTTAAGGGACACTTTGCTCTGAATTAAAACACTCATTTTCTTAAAAAAAAAAATTCTTGGTTAGAATTACAAAATTACCTATTTTCTCTTCAGTATTCAATACTGTTAGGTGTGACTCAGAAAATATCACAAGGATGATTTATTAGGCTTTCTCTGTCTCTGTATAACAGCCCTGGCTGTTCTGGAACTCACTCTGTAGACCAGAGTGGCCTGGAACTCACAGAAATCCCCCTGCTTTGACTCTCAAAGTGTTGGGATTAAATGCATGCACCATCATGCCTGGCAAGTGTTCTTGATTATAAAGTGAATGGTAGTTTTGTGTGTGTCTTTGGTGGAGTAGCAAGCTCTGTTGGGAGGAGATGAAGAAAGTTTTGCTGTGCTTTGCTCTTGTACTGAGAGGCAATGAGATTCTTAATATGTGTAAGTGAATACAGAACTTGTATTGGGTGGAGCTGTTGCCATGCTGCATAGGCCAGCCTGCAGTTTGGTATCCTGAGTGCCGGGATCACAGTACACACACACCACCACACCCCACTTATATTTTTAAATGTTACACTGGCAGCAAGCAAGCCAGAGATTATCTTGGGACTTTGAGAAGTGCAAGGCAAGCAACCGTTCGATGTTATCATTCTTATGTTATTAGTGTTTCCTTTCTCAAATAAGTCTTTTTCCCCTAAATTGAGATTTAAGACTACAAAATTGGGCTTCTTGACATGGGGCTCAAAAAATTATTCATGTGCTCAATTTAGCAGCACATATTATAAAATTAAACGAATACAGAGATCAGCATGGCCCCTTCATAGAGATGACGGATTTGTAAAGTGTTCCATTTAAACAAAAAAGAAAAAAGATTTATTCATGCTAGAGAGATGGCTCAGAGGTTTCAGAGTGTTGGTTTTGCAGAGGACCTGAGTTTGGTTCCTAGCAATCAGGATGGAAGATAACAATGACCTGAAGCTCCAGCTCCAGAGGATTCAACACCTCTGTCTTCTGTAGGCACCAGCACTGACATGCACAAAGCCACCCACACATATACATACTTTAAAAAAACAAAAAAACAGAGTGGTAGCTGACTTTGGGACTGTAGAGATGGCTCAGGGGTTAATAGTTCTTGCTGGTTTTCCAGAGGACCAGAGATCAATTCCCAGCCTCCTTGTCTGAGAGCTTACAACTGTCTTTAATTCCAGTTCCATACTTTCTTCTTTTCCAGTACCTTCTTCTGGCCTGGCCTGGCTATGCGCACATACACAAACACAGAGAGACAGAGACTAACACACGCACATAAATAAAAAAATAAAAACATTTTATGAAAAAGTTTTGTTCATGAGGGCTGAATGCAGAAACATGGCAGATTATTTTATTCTATACAGTGCTTGGCATGTTTTAGTAAGTTATGTAGTTACATTTTCTTTTCAGTTTTTGCTTTCTCTTTCTCTCTCTTTGAGACAGTGTTTCCCTGTATAGCCTTGGCTGTTCTGGACAGCTTTGTAGAACAGGCTGGCCTTGAACTCAGTGATCTGTCTACCTCTGCCTCCTGAGTGCTGGGTTCAAAGGTGTATGCCACCACACTCAGCTTCTTGTTTCCTCTTTTATTCTGGTCATGTGTGGATTCATAGTTCCTCACAACTGGAACATGTTAACTTAATAATGGACAGCTTAAAAGAAACACTCCTAAGCTTCAATCATTGAACATACATTTATTATCTGCCTCCAACCATGATTATAGAAACCAGCATACAAAGGTCTTTTGAGTACAATTATTAAAAACTAAGAATAAAAGATAACAATGGGGCTGAAGAGAGCCTGCTACAGTGTCTGCGCAAGGGCCTGATTTTGACCTCTCAGAAGCACTATTATCTGTAATTCCAGCACTGAGAGGTGGAGACAGGATCCCTGGGGCTTTCTGGCCAGCCGGTCTAACTAAATATGTGAGCTCCAGGTTGTGAAGGACCCTCTCTTGAAAATGAGGTGAAGAGCAATTGAGAAAGAGCCCCAACTGTATGTGGTGGTACACACCTTTAATCTCAGCACTTAGGAGGCAGAGGCAGGTGGATCTCTGAATTCAAGGCCAGCCTGGTCTACAGAGTGTGTTCCACGACAACCAGGGTTCTGTAGAGACACCCTCTCTCAAAAAAAGAAAACGAGAAAAAGGCGGGGGGTATGCCCAATGTTGACCCTTCACATGCATGTGGGCAAACAAACACAAGTGTTCACGCACATGTACACATACACATGAAGTGATGATTATGCTGAGGATGGGGATGAGCAAAATTATACCAAGCCCACAGAACTTTGAAAGCATCTCAAGAAAAGTAGAAACTTCAAGGCTGGAGAGATGGCTGCTCTTGCAGATCTGGGTTCAATTCCTAGCCCCAGCATGGTAACTCACAATTGTTTATAACTCCAGTCTCAAGGGATCCCGATGCCCTCTTCTTGCTCCGACAAGCAGTGCTCACATGTGATGCAGATATACATGCAGGCAAAACATTCGTACACATAAAGGTTAAAAATTAAGTGTAGAAACTAGATGGTAGAAAACACAAGGGATTGCTGTCCTGTCTCCTGAGAGCTTGCGGGCTCTAGCTTAGCTCACCCATTCTTTACATGTATGTACCTCCAGATGCACATGATTGGCTCACCCAACCCAGGGCTACTTGTTCTTTATTCCAAATTCCTAAGAGGACTTGAGAGACATATTTTGATCAAGTGCCCAGTCCTGGCCCATTAGCAATGACTGGCATTACAGGCTTGTCCAAGAATCTATCTTCTGAGGGAGATCTTACATGCGTGGTGCAAGGCCTCAAACAAAGCAGAACAGATGAAACTTAGGCCTGAGAACTGGTAAGTGACCTGTATTCCTGTCACCTCATTTTTTATCCCAGGAAAAACATTTCTTTAAATGATAATAGGGTTATTGCAAGCATTCAGTGAAGTAAGTCTATAAAGTTAAAGCAGTTGTTTTATGTTAAGGATGTTAATACAGCTAAATCCAAAGCGAAAGGATACTAAATGTCTGGTTGTCAGCAAATGTCCACTAAAAACAAAAATCTTACTGCCTCACCTTTCTGAGAGCTACAGTAACAAATCTCTCTCTTTTTTTCTTTCTTTCTTTTTTTTTTTTCCTTTTCCAGTGCTGAGTCTGAAACCCAAAGCCTTGTACTGAGTGTCAGCCCTAGGCTGACTTTTCAAACTGTAGATTGCTGGTCCTTCATGCCAGTGTAATGGGTTCTTGATCCTAACCTTCAGTAATCTCTAATGTGGAAGCCGCAGCTTTTGACTGATCTTCATGTCCTGAATTGTTTTCTCCCTCCAGGCTCTGTGAACCTAAACCTACTGATGTAATAGTGGATCCAATGTGTGGAACAGGGGCAATACCCATAGAGGTAATAACACCTATTTATTTTTACACAAGAGATATTTTCAAAATGTTCTAGACCTAATGGGCAAATTGTGTATAGTAAGAAAACCCCCAAAACTTTAAAAAGAATTCCAGTAGTCAAGTTAAAACTTCTGTCAAAGCATGTAATATGACTAGATAGTGATATTTGCTTTCTGGATTACAGAGGAGCTGAGAAGGACAAACTGATAAGCCCTTTTTTGTATGACAAATGGATGTCACTAGATTCAACAGCAGGGGATAACTGAAGGCATCATAAACTGGAAGAAGGTGGTTCTCATCTCTACATAATTAAAGGTTCCTGTAATGAACAAGTTTAGTCATGAAAAGGAGAAGCCACAGTAGTGCAGCTCAGTGCTGGGGTGCTTGCTTGGCACGCCACACAGATGTCCTGGGCTTGATCCCCAGCACTGCAAGACAAAAACAGAAACAAGCCACTACCTATGAGCATTCTCTATGTTCCTTTGAGATACGGGTTCACTATGTAGCACTGGCTGATCTCAAACTCAGATTTCACCCAATTCACCTATGTCCTCTAGGATTAAGGATACAAACTACCACACCTGGTCTTTTTGTTGTTGTCTTTTCAAGACAGGGTTTCTCCATGTAGCCTTGGCTGTCCTGAACTCACTTTGTATACCAGGCTGGCCTTGAACTCACAGCGATCCGCCTGCCTCTGCCTCCCTGAGTGCAGAGATTACAGATGTGTGACACTGCCTGGCTCGCACTGGTCTTGTTACCTTTTTTATTTTTAAATATGTTTTAAGAAATATAATAAAGCTACATACTCAGTGACCTTAAATAATTTTCAGAATTACTACGACACTCATAAGAACTATAAAAGGCTCTGGGTGTGGTACACACTTTTAATCTCAGCCCTTGGGAGGCAGAGGCAAGCAAATTCTCTTGTGAGTTCAAAGCCAGCCTAGTCAACAGAGTTAGTTCCAGGACACCCAGGGATACATAGGCAAACCCTGTCTCCAAAAACAAGAACAAAACAACAAAATACAGAAGGCAAAACAAGAAATGGGAAGATGCTTTCTTTTCCTTTAACCTTTTGAGGCAGGGTCTTGGCATGTAGCACAGATTCACCTTGAATCTATTGTGGGCCTCGTGCTTGAGCCTCTCCCAAGTGCTGGAATTACAGGTATGAGCCACAGCATACTGTGGAAAAGGGATCTGACTTTTGTAGGTAGAGAACCTGGGAGATGGAGTGAATCACATCACCTGTACGTGACCAAGCAGGAGCTTACAGTAAAATCACTTGTGTAAAATACAGTGAAATATTCCAGATTATACTAAAAGCCAGGGAGAAGAAAACTGCACAGAAGTACTACAGATTGTGTTGAGTGGGCAGAAATGGGACAGATGAGCAAAGCCTATAGTAACCCACAAAGGGAAAAGTAATCCAGAGTGTTAATTAGGAAATCTACGGTCTGACTTTGATCGGGAGTTAAAATCCAAGAGGAAACCATATAGTTTGCATTTTCTATTGATGGCTGGAAAGTGACAACTGCTTGAGGTCTGGACAGAGCTAAGTCAAGAATTCTGGAAACAAAGCTATTGTTCTCCAGCATTAAACCATCCATGACTTATCTATGAAACACCAGGTAAAGTTACCATGGGTCAAGAAACATGCAACAGAAATAGACATAGTTAAAAAAAGAGGGGGAAGGATCAGAGTGAGCCATTTCCATGTAAGAGTAGGCTTGAGAGTACCAATGTAGGAACTTCAGATGAGAAATGATGAAAATTGTGAAGAGTTGCGAGGGTCTGTATAAAGATGTGTCCACTAAAGTATCAAATACCTGGCCTTGAATACTCTTGATTTAGAAGTACTGTAAAGTGCAGCCCCTGCGGTGGGAAATACGTATCAGATTAAAAATTTAAACAAGAAAGGCTGGCAACCAAGGATCACCTGAGAAACTTACTCTGTGGGTTCCTCCTGTATCCTTGCCTGCCCACCCAGTTTCTGGCATACTTGAACATTCCTTTTGTTTGCAGTCATAATAGACTAGAATGTCATCACCCTGGAGGGTCTGGACAAAATAAAAAGTTATGAAGTAGGTGTCTTTGCGGCATGTCTTCACGCATGCATGTCTTTGTGGCAGAAACTGTACCTTACTGTGTCACTTCATTTCATAAGTATGTCACTGTTTGCCATTGATATGCTGATTTTTTACTGAACTAAAAAATCCTTTCAGAGATATGGTCGTAATCTTTTAAAAGCTAAACTCTCACAATCCAAGAGAATTTAGGTCTGGTTAGTTTACTTAATTTTTAGAATCATGTTTATTTAGGGACTCAGTCCCTCATAGGTGGTAGCCATTGCTTGTTAGGGATTGAATAAAACACTAGACCTACCTGGAAGGAGTTGCTGGATTACTTAGAAGGCAGAGTTGATAGACATAGTTAAAAAATGGGGCAAGTGAGCCACAGACGTATACAAAGTGCTTCTGGGTTGGCATTGATGTCATAGTGGGTGACATTGGAGCCACATCTCCAGTGGGTGAAAGTTCAACAGGCAGAAGAACAGGGAGGTCATTTCTGACAAGGAAATAAATGGCAGATTGCCATGTTACTGCAAGCTGACCACAGTGACATCCTCTTTAATTTTCTCTTATGGCATGTTTAACCAACACTCCTGTCTTATAGGGGGCTACTGAGTGGTCTCACTGTTACCATATTGCTGGGGACAACAACCCACTGGCAGTGAACAGAGCAGCAAATAACATCTCATCTCTATTAACTAAGAGCCAGATTAAAGATGGGTAAGTTTAACTTCAATGATTGCATTGCAGCTTTTGAGTCACTCTCCCTACTGACTTGGAATTAACATTCACCTTGAGTGCTTGATGGCATTGTTATAACCAAATGAACAGTGTGAAAAGACACCACCTAACTTATTGAAATTTACCTGTAATTTAACTACAATTTCCATAGTTTATTGTAGTTTTTTCTTTTTCGAGGCACGGTTTCTCTGTATAGCGTTGGCACTTTATTGCAATTTTAATTCTTTTTTTGTTCATTGTTTTGGTGTGTGTGTCCTTTTCCCAAACAGTATGGCATAGTATAAATTTATTTATTTAGACACGGTCATATACCGTATAACTCACTGTGTAGGCCAGCTGGCCTCAGACTCACAGTGACTTCCCTGTCTTCACCTCCCAAAACTGGGATTGTAGACAAGAGCTACCAAATCCAACTGTTCACATCTGCAGTACATGGGTAGATTCATTGTAATGTCACAAATTTGTTAATACTTTCAATGTTTTTATAGTCCATTTTAATGACTGCACATTATTTCATTTTATAGAACTATTACAATTTATTTTAGGTTTTTCTAAAATGTGAGTTGAGTCAGGTGGTGGTGGCACATACCTTTAATCTCTGAGTTCAAGGCCAGCCTGGTCTACATAGAGAAAACGTATCTTGAAAAACATAATCAACTAATTAAAACAATGTGAGTTGAAAGAAGCATGAAAGCCATTACCATAACTTGGCCCTGGCCTGTTTAAATCTTCTAATCACATTGTTTCTGAAGGCTGTTGGATTGGTCTGTTTATTTGTGTATATGTGTGTGGGTCTAAGTATGCCATAGAGCTGTGTCATGGTGTGGCAGTCAGAGGACAACTTGTGAGAGTTGGTTCTCTCTTTCCTTCTGTGGGTCCCAGGATTCAAACTTCATTTGTCAGGCTTAGTTAGTGGCAAGCATCTTTGCTGGCTGGGTCATTTCTCTGGTCTTTTAGATACTTTTTTTTAATATGTAAGCTCATTTTTTCCCTGGTGCTTTTTTAAAATAGTGTGTGAGACCAGACATCCTTTGAAAACTAATCTTAACCATTACAAAAACTTGTATTTCAGTTATGGACATATTTCTTCCTATATTACTTTAACATTTCTATTTAGAAAAATCTTTAAAAATTCATACTACAGAATATTATTACATTTATTTATTTATTACATGATGATAGGGGTTAGAGGCCAAACTGAAGGATTCAGTTCTCTTTTTGCAACATGTGCCCTGAGGATAAAGTTCAGGTCATCAGGCTTAATGGCAAGTGCCTTTATTTGCTGAGCCATCTCATTAGCCTGGGAAAATATATTGAAATAGCTTTCCCATGTCTCCACAGAAAAACATCCTGGGGTTTGCCGATTGATGCTGTTCAATGGGATATCTGCAACCTTCCACTGAGAACTGCTTCTGTGGATATTATTGTAACAGATATGCCATTTGGAAAAAGGTAGAATTTTTTTTTTTTTTGTTAATGGAGTGTGAATTCACCTTTTATTTTACTGTTTGTCTTCTCAGAAAAACATACCATAATTCATTTCACCCATTGTGCCATTACAAGATCCTAGTCCACATTGAAGGCTGAGTGCTTGCTTCTTGAGATAGACTTCTACTCATGTATGATTTGGCTCATGTAATTTGATTTCTTGTTTCTTCATTGAGATGTTACAGTTGTTAAAAAAAAAAGTGTGATAGAAAACTCTGAACACTTGACTAACATGGCTTTCTTTATTGGCATAGGATATCTGACCTCTAAAAGATGACTTCTTCATATCTTGGATTTTGTTCTTGTCTCATGTAAGAAACTACCTATTTATCCTTTGCAATAGTTTATACTTGGCCTTCTTTTATAGGATGGGCTCCAAGAAGAGAAACTGGAATCTCTACCCAGCGTGCCTTCGGGAAATGAGCCGTGTCTGTAGACCAGGGACAGGCAGAGCTGTACTGCTTACTCAGGACAAGAAATGTTTTAACAAGGTATTGCACATGAGAGTTAAAATCCCAGCCGAAAGCAACTTTAGGATTCAAGGCCAGGATAGGTGAGGCCCAAGAGCTTTGCTGGTCAGCCAGTGTAGCCATTCAATGAGCTCTGGGTTCAGTGAGCCCCTTCCCACCCCCTCCTGCTTGTACACATGTATGCCTGGTCCCCTCAAAGGACAAAAGAGGGTGTTAGATGGACCCTCTAGAATTGGAATTAAAATTGTGAGCTGCCATATGGTGCCAGAAATTGAACCCAGATCCTCTGCAAGACGACCAAGTGCTCTTAACTTCTGAGCCGACTCTCCATCTCACTACCCATAGCATTTAAGTGGCAAAGATTACAGTTTGGCTTTGAAGCACACTGGTGACCTAATGACTTTTATGCTTTTTGTGTGTACTAGGCATTATCTGGAATGGGACATGTGTGGCGAAAGGTCCATACAGTATGGGTGAACATCGGGGGCCTTCATGCCGCAGTCTATCTTCTGAAACGCACGCCTCAAGCCTTTGTTCATCCCTCAGAACAAGATGGACAAAGAGGCCCTCCTTGGTAAAGCAAAGAATGAAGACGACTTAATAGTATTTGTAGTTCCGAACACTGGCAATGTCGGCATAAAGAACTTGCTTTGGGAGAAAAATAGCAGAAAAGTAATTTAGTTTTGCAGTTGTAACTGCTTAACTACTCCGGAATGCTTTATTGTTAGCAAGGTGACTGTAATAGTATTTCCTGAGAAGCCTACATTGCTTGGTTTCTAGGTTTTAGAACCCTTTGGGCCACGTTCTATTGCCTGTTATGCAACCTACTGTTCTGTATATCACTCTCAGAAACTGAAACATTCCTCAAGAATTACAGTTTGCCATTTGCCTTAAAATAAATGCACACAATCAAAACAGGGCAAAGATGCTTTGTGTGACTATTAGTAATAGGGCATTACTAAGTAGTAGAAGCATCAGCAGATGAGGTATGGGACCAACAAGCCAAATTAAAAAACTTTTTCAGGATACAAAAGTGTTACTTTCCAAAGCTCCCTCTCCACCCCACAATGCACCTGCACCTGTCAGTATTGATGGGGGGTAGCAAAATATATCATTAAATGAAAACCTGACTGGGAGCCCTGTTATTCCTATTTGTCAGCTCTCCAGTTGCCTTTCTCAGGTAGCTGTATGAGAAATTAGATAACTTAGTACTCCTCAGTTCTTTATCAGTGCCTCCTAAAGTAAGCCTGGCTTGAGTTTTGATAGGAAGTTATTTTGGAGAGTCTGGCTTCATTTGGATTAGATTTTCAGTGTTATGTTTCTATTTAGAATAAAGGACACAGTACTTCCTTTAAGAACAGAATCCATATTGCAGCAGTCAGTAGCCAGTTGACTTCTTGGAACTACTCCTGGAAAATGAACTGGATTAAGAAATTTGTAAAGGTTTTATACAGTAGATGGGCTTTTTTGCAGTTGTCCACCATTTAAATCTCAATCCAAGGTAGCCAGAGCCAGGATGTACAGGGATGGCTGTTTTCTTCACTCACATTCCTTTCACTGTATTTGCCAGTGAGCATTTAATATTTACTGAACAAATGAACTAACACTTTGTATGTGACGGTCTCAGGTTAATGTACCAGGTTTGTGCTTGATTCACCATAGCTCTAATTCTATTAAATATACCAAAAAAAAAAAAAAAAAAAAAAAGGCTGACTTAAGATACTGCAAATACAGTGGGCACTCCAGTTGGTAAATTTTGTTAATCTGGTTACTAGAATAAGAAATGAGCTATGAGCAGTATTTTCCTCTAGACAAGGTTTTGTCACATAGCCCTAGTTGGCCTCTGCCTCCCAAATGTTGGCATTAAAGATATGCAGTATTTTGCCAGGTGAAAGGCTTATTTTTAAATTGTGTTTGTGTGTAGCTATGTGCAGGTACCTGCAGAGGCTAGAAGCTGGAGTCAGCAGCTGCTTGGTGTGGGTGATGGGATCTGAATGCAAGTCCTCCTAGATGGCAGTCTGCGCTCCATTGTTAATCTTTTTTTCTTTTTTTGGCCTCGGGGTAAAGTTCTTGCTAATCTGTTGTAAAGATGTTAGCCATTTGAGATGCCAGTTCAGCTCAAATTCTTATTTCCTACCTGCCTTGTATGACCTACTTAAAGCAATATATACTTTCCCCACTTAAGCCTGCCAGTCTAGTGTGCCCAGTACCAATCTTTCGAGACTCTTTCAGCATCAGCAAGTGTTCACTGTGTACATCTTTCCAAAGAAGCCATCTCTCAAAATTTAAAACTTTCTAATTCTCACTCATTCATAAAGTGTTGAAACATTGTAGTATCAACTCTTTTTAAGACTGGGCTGGGGATATAGCTCAGTGAGAACACTAACATAGGAGTTTGGAACTGTCAATTTTGGGCTAGAAGGCCCAGATGATATCTTATACATGCAACTGATTGGGCATAGGTATTGGTCAGCTGGAAAACAATGAATCTAGAGTTATTATATACACCTTCTAGAAGTTGGTCCACACAATATTCAAGTTTTTCCAATTTCCCTCAATGTTTGCATTTAATCACAGCCCTGTCAGCTGTTTACCTAACAGGCCAGGCTCCTTCCCACCTTACAAGATGGATGCCCAATTCCAACTGTGATTACCAAAACTTGTTTGTCTTTCAAAAGGATGTTTTGAAGTAAAAGCACATGCCTCCCTCTTTGGCTGACACCACAAATGAGTGGCAATGAACAGTGTGTGCCAAGGCACTGCAGCTCTACCCACTTTGTTTTTCACCATTAGGGCAAATGTCAACATAGTTCTGGATAAGCTGTGAGATTAAAAAGTCATCCCACACTTTTGACTATTTTAGGATATAGGTTTATTGCCAAGCTTTCACATAAATACATCACAATATAAAGTCCAGCCATGTTTGTAGCTTCGTCCATTGTTAAGGTATTACATATACATCTACATCTATGAATTAGAGTTTATATCTGTGGAAAGATTTTTAGATAACAAGTTGTAATACTATTCAGAAGAACCACTATGAGCATTTCTTTTCATCTGGCAGGTAGATACTACTCAGCAATGCTAACTTTATGGTTTTTAAATTTTCTTAACTATTATACATTACAGCCAATACAGCAAGTAGCTTGTTTACCTTCTGAAATATTTCAGCTTATGTTTCTAGTTTGAAGCTTCTGACAGTTGTTTTATGGAGTACAAACAAGTCTGCATTTAAAACATTCAATAGCATTTAAAACAATCCAACACTCATTAAAATGACTCTACGACATAGTTGTTGCCAACACTATTCACAGTTAAGTGTGTTGCAAAAGACATGCTAGTTAAATGCTTTCTAAAGACAGTACATATTTCTTAAAATTTCTTGACCACCATTTCCACACATGCCAGTCTTATATAATATCTTCTAACACAAAACACAATGGTAATTAAGCATCATCTTAAACCACAACCATCTACCTTAAATTCTAAAGTTGCAATAACTTGGAACTTTGAGGAAATGTTCAAAACATATGACAATAAAACACCTTTATCCTTATGTACAAAGCTATAAGACTTAACAATTTCATGACACATTGCATGGATTATGGAAGGTATAACTTAGAGTTAATTCATAAACACACACATAGTACTTAAACTACCTTCGGAAAACCCAAATTGCACAGCAATATTTAACATAGTAACAGTATTTAACACAGCATCATGTGCCTCTGCTTGCTTCTGAGACTGTAAAAGGCAACATTATGAAAAGTGTGTTGATCTCGAAGACGGTCCTGCTCAGACAGCAGGAATACAGCCTTAAACAAGCACTGTCCTGTCCTCTAGGAACAATCTAAAAGAAGAAAAACAATAATTATACAATTACTATTCTTATTTGCAATTTTAAGGGCTATGACAACATTCAAGTGGACCAAATGATGTTGGGGCATTAAAGAAAAGTTCCTTAAGTGATATTTTGAGACCATTCTCAGTGACTTAACACTTGGTCAAATTTTTTAATTCTCCCAGGAGAAATCTAGTAATCTAATAGTTCTTTGTTTTCAAATTTCTATAAGCCTACTACAAACTTATAGTACACTAGATCTAGATTTCCTAAAACAATACTTCTATCAGAGCAAGGTAGTAAAAAGCTGGTGGGTATACCAAATGCTAGACTAGTTAAATTTCTATCCCTAGCTCCTGAATCTGCTAGTATATTCATGGGAAGTTGCTTTTAAGTACCACTGTGCTTTAGTACCAATAGCATCTGTTAAGGTGAATAGTACTTCATATTGGATTTTAATGAAGGATCAGTGAAGACCATTAAAGACTACTGAAATAAAAATCCATCCACTGGAGATATTAGTCAAATAACAAAACATTCAAATTTGTAAATAGGACCTGAAAACATGCTACTGTGCCAAAAGGAAGACCCAAACTTAAACATTTCTTTGAACAAACTAATATCCAGAAAACAAAGTGTTAAAAAGTACTAGGGCAAAAAATCCCAAACAAAAACAAAAAACCACCAGTGATTACTGAAAAAGGTAGGGAAAATGAATCTAGGACTTCAGAGAAACAAGTAACTCCAGTTCAAGCCTAAAAGCCATTCCATGCTCACTAACAGTGTTAGTTGGTGTCTTAACCTAGTCAAAAATGGGAGTCATGAATATCGTTTGGATAAGTATGTCCTCCCATATATAAACTAACATCGCTAGGACTAACAAAATCAAGGTCTCAACCTTCAAGGTCAAATGCTTTTGACTGGACTTGTAACCCAGCAAAGTGCTAGGGTTGCCTCCAGCCAACTAGTCACAACTGCCCTTGTTATGCTAAATGTTCACATTCTAGATCAATGACTACAAACCATAATAGTCACATCAAACATAAGACATGTAGAAATGTCTTATCTTGCTCAAAATTTGAAAATTAAAAAAAAAATCACAAACCCTCACTTAAGTTTTACATTAAGTACAAATATTTAATATATATATAACAAGTTTCTGCCATAAGTATATGCAATCATATACAGAAAACTAAGTTCATTTAAATAACCATTAGCCCAAGGCAGGCCTAGCACAGGAACAGGATATCTGCAATGGTTGGTGCAGGGAAACCCAAGGAAGTGCTTGTGAGTATAAACCAGATCTCAGTTACTGCACAATAGGAGCTTTGTTCTGTATTTCACAAATTAAGAAAAAAAATTTCAGTTCCCACCTCTTGCTTACTCACTGTGTCCTTGTAGAGTGCAATTTGATGGGAGAAACAGAGTACCAGATAAATGTTGCTGAATGAAACATTTGGAATATTTTAATCTTTGTATATGCAAATGGGTGTGAAAGACAGATAACCTTGACTGTAGTTTCTTAGTTGCTATCTGTCTTGTTTTTTGAGATATGTACTTGCTTGGAGCTTGCCAAGTAACTAGACTTGTGTGGCTAGTAAGTCCTTGGGATTCCTCAATCGTGCTCTGACATGCCTGGCTTTTTTGGTGTTAGGGAGATTTAACTCAAGTTTTTCACTGCTTGCACCACAAACACTGCCAATTATCATCCAAGACCCCTTAAAATATTCCCTTCAAAAGAATCTGATCTACAAGTTCCAAAAGTATAACATTTTGCTTTTCCATTTCACTTCGAGTTTGTTATTGTTTGGTTGCTTTTTAAAACTTAAACATTTCAGGCTGAGAGTTACTGGTCACACTTTTAACCTCACCACTCAGGAGACAAAGGCAGAAGTTTGTAATTTAAAGCTAGTTGCAGGCCAGCTTGAGATTCACAGCGAGACCCTGCCTCAAGAAAAAAAATCTTTTAAGTTCTTTTCAATTTATAGTAAGCGAATGAAATGAACAAGAAAAACAAAACTGCAATTTGACCTTGGTTGCTCAGAATTTAAATTCTCTGGGTGTGAGACTAGAAAATCTGATTAATAAGTCAACAGTTTCTGCATACTAAAGCCTCCCCCCCCCCCAAACATAACATACTTTAAGAAATGTTTCATAGAAAACAAAAAGCTTTAATACGTCTTTTATATAGAGAGTAGGGGCTCATTTAATATTAGTTCCACCTCACTCCTATGTAACTATTGTTTTATACAACCCCCACTAAATCTTTAAAAGGACAACCTTAAGAGTTTGAAAGAATTGCTAACCCCACCCAGGAAATCAATTGGCAAATCTCAGCAGCTGCCATAAGGCAAAAAACCATGCCACTTAAGCCAGAATAGGAAGTTAGACAAGTGGCAAACAAGGGGCTACATGGTTGGGAAGGAGGTCTTATATTTAAAAAAAGAAAAAAAGGCAATTAGGTTGACCAGTAGCAGAAAAAGAAATAGAGTATCCAGCCTCAGAAAGGTGGGCAGATTCTGCCAAATCCCATGATGGCTCCCAGATTGCCTAAATTATGATTTAATGAAATCTCAGCCCTCTAAGTTTTTTGTTGTTTTGGAGACATGATTTCTGTGTTCCTAGTTGTCCTGGAACTTGATATGTAGACCAGGCTGGTCTGCCTGTCTCTGCCTCCAAAGTGCTGGAATTAAAGGCGTGTGCCATCACTGCCTAACTAAACTCTGGCCCTAAGTTTCTGAAATCCAAATTAGTAAGTACTTGCTATGTTTAGCAATGATCTGTAGATTTAGCTTTCAGCTTTGTATAGATGAAACACAAAAATTAAGTAAAACAAGCAGTTTAAACAAATGGGCTACCAGAGCTTCAATGTTTATTTCTTTATTGCTTAGTGTAAGAGAAAATCATTAAAGAACACATTTGTCTTCTTTAATGAACAAGTTTGCAGTTATGGCTCCTCTGTCCATAGTCATGCTTCAAATAAAAATTACTTCCTTGGTAACATTTCCAGTGTTTAAGGAGTAATTTGGTTACTGGCTACTATATTAGTACAATACAAACACAGAATATCCCATGTAGTTAATTAAGTTCTACTAGGTGGTAGTCTTACAGAGCACGAACACAAACTGAACCTATACACCAAGCTTCACAAATACATTTATGTTGTTTACTCCATTTTACTTAGCAGAACGTGAGACAGTCCTAAAGAAAGCTCAGCAAAATCACATTTAAACCAGCAATAACAAGAGGAATGCCATGAATCAAGCCAGAGTTCAAGAGAAAGCACTGCTTAAATAGAAAAATATAGGCTCACAGCACCTTAGGTCAGGAAAGAAAATCTGAACCTCCAGGTTATACAGGACAAAATTTTAGCAAGCAGTTATCAATTCTGTGTGACTTAAGTGGTGTGTGTATATGGGAAGTGATAAAGTTATTAGCTCATTACTATTCTTCTGTATTGTTCTCATGGAGTTCACTAAAGCAGTAACTTTGTATGTTAATTCATATACATTTTAAGACAATCAGCCTGACAACAACCTAAGATATATCAGGTAATATTGGGAGGGAGAGACATCCATCTGGAAGCCATTAACTCGAAACAGTTCAGTTTATTAATAGTGAAAAAGGAGATAGGCATCCATGTAGAAAGATGAACTTTAGGTTGAATTCTCAATAAATCTATTATTGTGAAGCTCTCTGGACTGTGACTTGGGCTGGGGATAGAAAATGAAAATCTAGGCAAAGAGTCAAAGTGTACTAAGGAGGAATAAAAGAACTGCAGTGTAAGGCCCCAGCTACAGCCTCAATTTGTGGTATAACTAATCTGTCTGGTTTCATGACTCATCGAGCTTCTAAGATCAGGAGAGGGAGAATGCCAGTGCTCTCTCTGTCTAGGGATTGGATGAGCTAATACAACAAATGAAAATGCTAAAATATCTTTTGGTAGGGCTGCAGCGAGGAGGGATGGACATAAAGTACCGGGCCTGTAGAAAATGCTAAAATTCTTTTTATGTATTCTAATTCCCAATACTCTAATTTCATGATGTAGCAAGAATCTCAAGTAGGAGAGTATAAAACTCGGGTGAGCATGTCTGTATCTGCCTCGAAGAGAAATATTCCAAGGCAGATTTTAAGCAATAACAACCTGTAGTTTTGCTGCATGAAACCCCAGGTGAGTGCCTATCCTCCCTTTTCTGTTTTTTTCCCTATTATAATTATCTCCCCACACAAACGAAAATCCGAGGTTAGTCTCCCCCCTCCAATTTTACACCTGTTCAATTCCCCTGCAGGACAACGCCCAGGCAGCAGGTTAGGCCTTAAGCCTGCCCAGAAGACTACCGCCCATCGTCAGAAAGCCTCGACTTGCAGATCACGAGGGGAGAGGGGGAAGGGATTCTTCCAGGCCCAGGGCGGTCCTTAGAAGACAGGAGGCAGCAGAGAACTCCCAGAAAGGTACTGCAGCACTCCCCTCCCCCTACCAAGAAGGGTGCGGCCTTCTCTCCGCCTACTCCACTGCGGCTCCCACCAATTTTTGGAGAGCAAGTGTTTCCTGCCTCCAAGCCAGACTGACTGAGCCCCCGCTCCTTCCTCCGCTCCCAGGAGTGCACGGTGCATGTCCGGCTCCTCTCGTCCCTCGTGTGGCTACAACTCAAGGGAAGAATCGCCCCCGCCCCCGCCCGGCGGCTCAGACAGCCCGCCCATCCCCGCCTCCAGCGCGCGCTTCCTGCCACGTTGCGCAGGGGCGCGGGGCCAGACTCTGCGGCGCGGGGCCTCGGGGAGGGCCGGAACCTGCGAGCGCCTCCCTGCCGCCCCCGCCAGCCCGCGGACGGACTGAACTTGCATGAACGCGGGCCAATTGCAAAGGCCAGTTTTCTGGGGGCCGGGAGCCAATCAGACGGCGAGGCCGAGCTGGCGGCGGGTAAACCGACTCCCCCAGAGGAAGAGGAGGGTGGGAGGCCGCCCGCGCGCGAGCCACTTTCGCTGACCCTCCCTCCCCTCCCCCGCCCCGCCAGAGGCCGGCCGCGCCTGCACGTCCAGTTCTCCTCACCCCACCTACCTCCCGCCCCACCCAGCGGGCACAGCGAGGCAGCCGGCGGCTGCGCACTCCAGCAGCCGTTAACTGACAGGCGCCTCACTCCAACCAACGCTCGCCATTTGTGTTTTCACACACGGCGGGAGGAGAAGCCGCCAATCAGCGACGAGACGTGCACCGGAAGCGCTCCCCCGGCCCCTGTGGGAGCCAAGGCCGCGTCCGGGGGAGACTTTCCGCTCCCTCCCCCTCCGCTGACTGCAGGGCGGACCGTAGTCCCGACCCCCACCCGCTCGCCCCCCTCAGCGGAACGAGCCGTGCCCAGCCGTCCCCCAAGGCGGCCTCGCCGTCCTCGGAGGGCGCACCGTAGCCGCCCGTGCCCACGAACGCGCCAAGCCACCCTCCCGCCAGAGTCCCGATACCCTACCTAGCCGAGGCTCTCTGAGGAGCCGGAGCCTCAGAGCACAGCCTCTTCTTTAGGCGGCTCCAGCAGCCTCCGCTGATTGGCGGCGGGCTGGCCAATAAGTGCCGGGTGGTGGGCGGAGAGGCCAATGGCGCGGCGGGAGGGGGCGTGTCCCGCGTGCCCCTGGCGCCGGCACTGGGAATCCCCGTGCGGTCAGTGGCGTTTCCGCTCGGGCAGCGGGCTGAGTGAGCTGCCGCTGCCGCCGCCGCTGCCGCCGCCGGGGGAGGGGCGGCCGCCGCCCGCCTGCGCTCAAGAGACTCACGCAGCCCTAGTCCCGCCAGTCCGCCAACACAGTAGTGCCGGCCCCCCTCCGCCCCTGGCCCTCCCCCTCCCCGCCTTGGGCTCGCTCCGCCTTTCTGCCCCCCCACCCCCACCTCACGGGTACGGGCCATTCCCGGCCAGGAAACGCCGTGGCGCCGCGTTGGGCCTAACTCGAGTCTCGCTGCCTCCCGGGAGTGCCGTGCGCCGCAGCCCGGGCCCAGGCCCCGGCAGCGCCTGGGTCAAGGTAAGGGTCCAACAGAAAAGAGACACCGAACCACACGACCGGGCCCCGGGGGGAAGAAGGGTCACCTCAGTCTCCCCGTGCTCTCTCTCCTCGGGGTCGTGGGCCCTGGGCCTTTCCAGGTTTGTAGCAGGACGATGCTGCCCTTCCCACCTCCTCGGCTACCCTTACACACCATTGCACCCCTCTTGCCCAGGGAGAAAGGCTCTCCTTAATCTAATCGACTCCACTACCCTTTTAATGTCTTCCCTGGGTCAAGACTTCCCCTCCCCCTACTCTGGTCTCCCCTTTTTCCTGGGCACACTCCACGTTTATACCCTTTTCAGGAGAGGCCTCTCGCAACCCTGTTCTCAAAATACACAGGCATACTTTTTTTTCTGTCCCTGAGCCCCCACCTCCACCCCTGTTCTTGCGGCCTTGTAACTACTCTGATCGCTCGGGGGGGCCCCCGTCCTCCCCTCCATAATCTTTCTGAACGCCTCCCCTCTGGTTCTCGAGTCCCTGTATCAGATGGCTGCTGCTTTTCCCACACCAAAGACATTACCTTCGCCACCCCCACCTCACATTCTTGGACTCTCTGTGGCGTATGCCCCAGTATCCCTGCGATATCCCTGTTGAATTTGTAGGGTTCCAGCCTGGAATTGGGCCAAATTTTGTCATTTTTCCTGCCTAGGGTGTGGAGATCAATCTTTTAAAAGAACGACTTTAAAGACGAGGGAAAAAATGTGCCCCTTACGAATCCTCTTCCTCTATGTGTGCAAGCCAAGATGTGAGGTGAATGGTGGTGGACAAAAGCCCTGGTTTTAGTAGGTAAATCGCTCTCTGAGCGAAAGTTTTAACTGCTGGGAAACCCCCTTCTATGCTAATTTATTCTGTAGAGAGCCTTTGCCTTTTTCATTCTTAGGAATAAGGGATCTTTCTCCTCTATTGATGCAGCAGCCCTCTCTACTGGTCTGGGTCAGGGGTGCGTGTATGACCTGCATTTTCTGCTTTCTCATGTTACTTGTGTAATATGTTCACCAGCAACTCATTTCTTGCCCAGAGCTGTGGACTCTATGGTTTTGTCTATACCTGAGTTCCTTTTGCCAATCTTTTCTGTGCTCAGAATACTTAAAAGAATTCAGATTCTCTAATTTCCTCCATACCTTGATTAAATTTTTTTTTAGATGACATATTTGTGACCAAGGTCGTGTTTACATTACTTCCTTGGGCATATGTTAAATGGCTAGCTATGCTTTTGATTGAGAAGGATCCAGGTGACTGTTAGGAATCTTTTAGGAGGTTTGTGTGCAACGTACTAAGAGGAAAGTGTTTTCGACTCTTAATTTTATATTAATAATGGTTTAGGTCACTAGGAGGAAAGCTGTAAGGGGTAATTTTAGATGTGTGTAAACTGACCTAGGACTAAAGCAGAGAATTCTGACATAATCAGAGATTTCTGAGCTTGGAGGACACGGGGAATTTTTTTCCTTTGGATTTCTTCCAGTTTTCTCATGAGGATCATTAGTTTTCTGGCCAAATTTTGTGGCCCATTATGGGATTAGAGCCTTTAAGGTTATTCATACTGTTGTGTATAGGATATTGAATTATGCCTTTTGGTAGGACACAACCCAAGGCTCTGGTCCCTAGCTGTAAATTTAAAATTGATTGCTGAATGTTTGGAAAATTGGCGTTTTAAAAACTTAATGCTTACTCCTAAATTGCTGGTTTAGTTAAAGCAAATATTTGAAATTTGGTATATATTGATTTTTTTTTCTAATCAAAGATCTCAATTTAAAACAGTGACCTTAGGATTATTTCTTTCTAAAAGCATACTTCCATCATGGAGCATTGGTTCCCCCTCCTCCAAAAAGAAAGTGTGTTAAGAAGTGGGGGTGGGGTAAAGAGAAGGTTGCTCCTGTGTTGGATCACAGGAGTGAGTATACAAGGCGGCGGCAGCTGCTGGCTCTGGAGCTCTGGTTGCTACGTGAGAAGCTTGGAGTAGTGCTGGCTGCTGTCTCCAGGGAAGGACAGCAGTGCAGCGTCCATTAATGCTGTTGGCTGCAGGGAACTGCACTTAGGCGATGGCTGCTCAGGACTGGAAAGAAATCTTGCTTGCTTTCCTGGGAAATTGCACTGCTGAGCTGGTTTGCTTTTTGTTCGTGAAGAGACCAGAACTAGCAATTCATAACTGCATCCATTTATGGATATCAGCATCTGAAAGCTGGATCAAAGTTAAAGACTTCAGGTTTTTGTTTGGGGAGGGGTTTGGCAGCTTTTTGTTACTATCTTGAGGTTTTATATTTCCACTCGACTAAAAGATTTTTAGTGTTTTGATCTTTTTAATCCTTGTAAAGATTTTCCTGGGTACCAGAATAGGGTAAGGAGGATCTTTTTGTTTTTCCAAAGCAGCTGAAATGTTTTCCTTCTGATTTGTATTTCTCTCTCCATGTTAATCCATATTTACCTTCGTGAATAGATGTTGTTCCTAAACATCTTATTATAATTAAACTAAAAAGAGCTACTTTTGAATTAGTATTTAATGTTTTGGTCTAATTTTTATATTAATCAGATTTCTCCAGATTAGATATATTCCCTGGTATTTGACTTGTAAATTGGACTGATCGTGTATGTGTTGGATTATAGTCTTTCCACTGAACAAAAATGTGTTTTGGCAATAATCCATCAGAAACACAGAAGGAATATTTAGAAATTGAATAAGTTTAGTTCAGGATAGTAAGAAGGAAGCAAGAGTCCCTTCTAAGTTTTGATTATCACCACCCCATTCCTAACTGAACAGAACCAGTAGTTTGTCTGGCAGGGAATATTTGAAACAGAACCCTCATCCAGGCATGTGCAACACATGAAATCACGTGGGTTTCTTTTTTTTTCTCCCGCTCTAAGAATTATTACTGCAACCAATACCTTTTCCTTCAGGATTCTGTTTGTTCAGTTTTGTACAAATGTATTTAAAGCCCACAAACATCTATAATTTTTTAGTATGGCTCTGGCATTTGTGGCAAAGAACCAAGAAACAAGGGAGAGTATTCTATATTCACAGATGTGGTTCATATTGTTTTTCCAGTGCTAGAAGCAGGTCTATAAATAAAAGTCTCTTAGTGGTTGTGTTAGATGGTTTTAATAAGAATATTGTGTCATAGGTAAGAGGCTGTATCCCTTAGGTATGATTTCACTCACACTGATTTTTTAATAATGCATACAGCTTAATTATATTAACTGTAATGATATTTACAGTTAAAGGTGATAGTGTTTTTAGCTTAATTATACAAGTTTCTTTAGAAAATAGTGACTACCAGTTGTATTCCAGTTTTTTGGAACTGTAATCACAGTTATCACTCTGAAGGATCAAGATGCTTTTGTCTTAGAAGGATTATTTGTACTGGCATACTTAAAAATGCTTACATCTTTTGTTACTGTTTAGCATCTAGGAGTCTGCATACTTTCTGAAATTACTCTGACACTTGACAAAAGTAGCTATGCCAACTTTGCCTTTGGTTGGGGAAATAAAATCATCTTCATATTGAAATAACTTTGAAACGTTAGGCCGTGCCAGTCAGTACTTATTGAGTATATAGCCAAGAGAAGTTAGATCATAAGTAAAATAAAATTTTATTATAACTTCGCTAAACTCTAGTGACTTGTTAATTTAGTCTGAAATAAGAAGGCCTTGCTAGTAGTGAACTTAGACTGGAAAATGTGTGTATAATAGTTCGGCTGGTATAAAGTGTCCTTTCAGGCAGACTTCTTAGAAAAGAATAATGTGGCTATGAAATATGATGGTACTCTGGACCCCAGAGCTTCTAACACATTTTGTAAATGACATGACCTTCACTTGGTATTGTGAAGTGGCTAGAATTCAGGGAAAGCTGCAAAAGGTAGAGCGACTAGCCTTTTATTTATCTCTGCATACTTTGATAAATTATGTAATCTTAGGGAAATTGTCCTATATTCAGTTATAAACTGGGTAAAGATGCCAGTAATACTGAGGGGAGATTCTGTTAGAGAGCATCACTTGGGAGAGGTCTTACTCAGCCCTTGAGGGATCTGTGAAGTACACCAAAGAGAGAGTGAAAGTAAGTCCAGTCTGTATGTTTCTTCTGAGTAAGAGTTCTCAAACCCCTTCCTGCCCCACTCTATTTCTTTTATATTGATTTTGCAGAGTAACTGGGGAAATGCCTTACTTAATATAAATTCCCATAAAGTATCTTGATAGGAAGTCAAGAAAATGAATTTTTGGCTTTTTGAATCCTTGGTGCTTTCAAAACCTTAAGATTGGTCAGCATGCTTGATAAATAATGTCTGCTACTTCCTTGTCTCTTCCGTCTTGTAGTATGAGACTTCCCAGAGTTTTCATGGCAAATTGAAGTGATAATCATACATGTGTCCACCTAGAGGTGAGGAAACCTTCTAGCCTTAATGTTATACATTACAACACACACACACCAGTGGCTGTAAGAATTTCTGGCTAGGGAATCAAGTTTTTTATTTATACTACCGAATCAAAAGGAAGTGCCTGTTCCTTGCTGCTCTGTTTGAGAAATAGGTGGAAGAATGGGAGGAGCCACAGACCTCTGCAGCAGGGTTTTGATGTGCGTAGAAAAGGAAGATTTTTGTTTCAAATCGCCAGCTGCTTATGTCAGACTGACTCCCTTATTATGCCTCCAGTAGGCCTGTCAATATGGCCAAACAGCTAGATAAGTGCGGGGCAGGACAAAGGGCTCTTTGCGCAGCAGGGAAGCAGTGTTGGTGGGGGAGGGGCAGGAGATAGGAAAAGCAAGAGGGTTTTTTTTCCCCCCAGGAGGTTATTCACTTTGGTTTACAATTAAAGAAACTGTTTTTAGTTCCCCCTTTAAGCCTTGAATTTATGCCAAGCATATCCTTTTAAGCCTAAATTTCATATATACTAGAGATCTGGAAGAACCTGTCCTGTTTTCCAGTGGTGGGGGAGAGAAGGGGTGAGGGGACCTGAAGCTTTGTATGAATTAAAGTGAGTTCCACGTTCCCTGCCCTTCTAAGTGTAAGTTGCCTCCTTAGTAGGCCTGTCTAGAGCATCTGCTAGCCAGATTTTAGTGAGGATTGGAAGGGCCTATTCTGTGTGAATTTGTGTTTCAATTTTTAGTTGGGTTTAGATTCGACAAGGTGTCATATATTATGTTTTCTTTTGTACAGTAATTGCACGTTGTTAACTTTGTTTTATTTTAGTAAGAGGAAGTGCACAGTCCAACATACTTGATCACTATTACGAAAAAATGTGTACTAAGAAAAGGCTTTTTATAACAGGGCCTTGTAGCTCACATCTCTATATCCTGTACTCAGGAAACTGAGTCAGGAAGCTTAGTCAAAATGCCAGCCAAACTACAGAATAAGATTCTTGTCTCAAAAAAGCAAAACCAACCAACCAAATCCAAAAAACAATAACTACATACACAGAAAGAGGAAAGCTACCTTATTGTTTCAGTCTTCCTCCTACTTCCTGCAGAATCTGATATGCTCTGGAGGTTACTGTTGCCCCCATTTTTTAGTTTAGGCTCAATCTTATTAGTTTGTGCTTAGCTCTCAGCAAAAGGTGATTATATCTAGCTCATTACTTTAATAAGAGTTACAGCATTAGAGGTGTGTAAGTTATATCTTTTATAGGCAAAACTATGAGATACTGCCAAATTTAGGTTCCTGTTGAAGTTGTCATTAATATGTTAAGAGTCTGTCCTGAATCATTTCAGTTAAAGTAAATGTCAAATGTTACACATATGCTAGTTCTTTTTTAAAATTCCATTCACAAGTTAGACAGTAGTTCTTTAGATTAAAAAGGATTCTTCTTTATAAGGTAATATATGACTGTTCATTTCCATGAACAGGTTGTTTTAAGAGAATTTTAAGTTTTAAAAAATCCTTGAACTTTTTCTAAAAGCACATCTATTGCTTGAATGAGATAAAGAGAACTGGAATGCCCATTTCTTTTTATGGATTAGTAAAAAAGATGTGGCTGTAAATTAACATAGCCAGAACGTTGTAATATACATTGATCAACTTTTATGTCATTTCTCTCTTCTGCAAAATAAACAAACAAATAAATAAATAAATAAATAAGATTGCAAATGTGTTGCCTGTGTAACACTTTAAGTATGGCTGTCTTGACAGTTACGTAGGGTATTTTGATCCAGAAAAAGAAAAAAAGAGAGGCTGGTAGAAGGCTCAGTTGGTCAGGTATTTGTAAAAAAAAGTACTTGAGTTCAGTCCCCCATGTAAAACAGCTGTGTGTGCTGGGTAATGGATGCTTGTAATCCCAGCCATGGGCAGGCAGAAACGCTAGATCTTTAGGGTTCACTCACCAGTCAACCTGGCCTACTTGACCAGTTTAGACCAGTAAGAGACCCTGTCTGTGAGTTGGAGGGAAAATTAATGCCTGAGAAATGAAATGAGGTTGTCCTCTGACCTGAATATGCATACCCATGTGGACACAGGCCCAAACAAAATAAATTTGTGTTACTATCACTTCTTGGGAAAGTTTCTCATCAGCAAAATAGAAACAGCATTAGTGAGAACTTTAGTGAGGTGTATCATACATTCTTATGGATGTTTAGATGGCCATTTCTTTGTAACAGTCAATTAACATGGATTATTTCCATAGATACGTGGGACTAAAAGGAAGCTAGTCCTAGCCTCAGTCTCTCCACCAAGTATCCATTGTTAGAATTAGGGTTCCCTTCTGAAATACTAAGAGTCTCTAAAAATGTAGCCTTTATTGCCTCTGTTGACAGAATCTGACTAGAGGCCTAAAACAGATCCTGATTAAAAATGAGAAAGTAGGAGACTACATCTTGATCCCAGTAATATTTATAACGTATGGCTTCCCAAACAGCTAATTTCATTTTCATAAGCCAAGGCAGCAGTAGGCCAGCATGGAGGTGAAGCACATACATCACCTCATCTTGCTGTGCAGCTGCTCCACCTTACTTCCTGCTATTATTATCCCACTACGCCTCTTCCCAGCAAAAAAGAAACTAGGACAAAGGGGAGAATTGAATGGGCTACTGTAGTTTATATATTATGGTAGGTTGTAGATTTGTTTATATGTTCTAAAGCTAGTACTTAAAAGTCTAGTGACAAATAACTTACATCCTCTATTATTGGTATGCTGTTTCAGGTTCTTAGCTTATAGAAAGGTTTTAAGACACATAATTTCATTGGCTGTTCATAGTTGTTACCACTACCAGAAGTCACTATATTATAAAATGAAATCCATTCTGTGTTTGCAGTTTGTATTGGAGATCACTGATGTATGCTTGAGTTTATGACTAGAGTTAAGATTTTTAAAGTTAAACCTTTATATATGTTGACTCAATTAAATAGTTGAGTATAAACATTTCAGTCTTAAAGAATTTAAGACTTCTTTTCCAACACTATTCAAAATGAAAATTTTAATTTAGCGTTTTTACTGTTGTATTTTGGTGCTTGGATTTTCCCCCTCTTCACTCCTGAAATGTGAAGACCTAAGACCCCCAATAGTTTAAGATGGTGTGTGTGCTGCTCTTAAAATAAGAGTGGAAATTTTGTGATTCTAGACATTATGATCTGGTTAGGATTTTCCAGAATTGTGCTAGCATGTTTAAGACAAGTGTCATTCCACAGGGATTTCATTGTTTCATGTTTGCATTGTTGATTTGTATTAGGAAGTTGTTGTTTTCTCTCCCATTGTGCATAACTTTTTTTAAAAATTGTTTTATTCCTGCTACTAGCTAGCATGTAGTGTTATGCCTTCATGGTTTCTGTGAGGGAGGTGGTCTGCAGTTAACAATCAACTGAACCTTTGAAGAGCCTTGAAGGGCATTAGCAATTAGTTTTCTTCTGCATTCGTTTATATTACATTTTTTTTATTATGGACTATTGAGAATTGGCTTGTTTTTAGGGAAAGATACTTATATATATATATTTTTTTTAATGTGGTTATTGTGGCGTTTGAGATAGAATCAAGAATGTTTTCTTTGTGTGTGTGGTTTTGAGAATTGAACCCAGGACCTTGCATGTGTTGGCAAGTACTATCTATATATGAACCCAAAAAGACACTTAAAAAAAGAGAGAGACAAATTTTACTCTAAAGCAAGTATTTACCTTTCTAAAACAACTACCTCAAAAACCCATCTTTATTTTATTTTATTTTTCTCAATTCTGTAGTACAAACTACTACAGCTATAGAAGTGAATGTGTTTCTGTGGCCACAGCCTGAAAAAATGTTAGCTGGAATAATTCTTGTTCTTGTTTTTCTTCTTCTTCTCCTCCTCTTCTCCTCCTCCTCTTCTTCCTCTTCTTCAGAAGATCTGGAAAAAAAATGTAGGAGCTAGTCTAAAATGGAAGTTTCTTTTAAAATAATTCTGTTCTTTCTAGACAAATTTAGTTTTATTTATACCTAATAGAACTTTAATTCGTGACCCAGCAAAAGTACAGGACAGGTTGATTATTTTAAGATGATGCTAAAAGTATATGAAATTGTTGGAGTTTTTGTGTTTGGACTACTTTTATTGAAAGTGTGTCTGTCTATATTTAAAATCTTTAGAAGGAAATAAAGTCTTCACAAGTTTAACAGTCACTTTATTCACTGCTTAGTAGGTAAGCAAAATATTCAAATACCTTCAAAGATTCAAAACAAGTAAACATTACTAACATCAGGTATATTGCTCAGATGTTACTTGCTACATAGCAGGTAGAACAAGTAAATAGAAAGCTACCTAACTCCAAGGCAGTTTTAGTTTGAAATCTTGGGCTTAATTGACTTGAACCAAATGTATTTATTTCACTCACATATTTGATGTTTAGGTCATTAGGCTTTACAGTATTGCTAGTCATAATGTATCAGTTTATGGTTTGAGTAGAAATCCAGCTAGACCATGTATGGGAAGACATTTTTTGAGAAACATGGCTCTGGGTAGGTGTAATCTTCCTCTTAAAGTTTAATATGAACTGTTAGTATGGAAAGGAATGGCTAAAGTTTTGCATGGTATTCAAAGCAACAAGAAGTAGGCATACCCTGCTTTATAAAATAGCAGTGTGAGAGCTGGACAGCTCAGAATTAAGAGCACTTTCCTGGTCTTCTACAGCAGTGATTCTCAACCTTCTTAATGCTTAGTACATTACAGTTCCTCATGTGACCCTCAACCATGAAACTGTTTTCATTGCTACATCATAACTGTAATTTTGCTACTGTTATAAGCCATAATGTAAACATCTGTGTTTTCTGATGATCTTAGGTGACCTGAGGGGTTTTATGACCCACAGGTTGAAAACCACTGTTATGGAAGAACCAAGTTTGGTTCCTAGCACACTCAAGCTTAAAGAGAGCTGATAGTCTCTTCTTCTGGCCTCCACGGGAACCACATTCATGTACATATAATTTAAAAATAAGATGAATCTTGCACAGAATAGCAGTGTGCTAAGAGAGGTGAAAAGCAATTTTTGGGTAGAATTCCTTAGTTTTCCCTAAATGTGTAATAATGATTTCCTAAGTACATTCTGTGCCAGGTAGTTGTGCAAATGATTCAACTATTTTTAAAAATTTTATTTTCTGTGTATGGGTGTTTTGTCTGCAGCTATGTTTATACACTGTGTGCATGCATGAACAAAATGAAGGTGTCAGATCCTCTGGTATTGTATTTACAAATGGTTGTAAGCCACCATGTGGGTTCTAGGAATTGAACTCTCATGCTGGGGAAGAGCAGTCAGTGCTCTTAACCACTGAGCCATCTGTCCAGCACCTGAGCTGATTATGTGGGTTTTTTTTTTTTTTAAGAATAAGGGGGAAAGCAAGTGTTTTATTGCTACACCCCAATCCTGAAATAATTTTTCTTAATCTTTTATGAGGAAGGACTATGCTACAGCTTAGTTTCCCTAGAACAGTCCTAGCATCATTGATAACATCCTTTTCACTCTCCAAAACTGGCCTAAAGCTGAACATCAACTATAGAGGTAACGGTTAGTCCCTACTTAGCAAACCAGTTTTCTTTGTTGAGTTCTGATTCTGTGCCCGAATTTGTCTCTTGGTCTCTTATTCTTCCCCAGTAAGCAATTCTTAAGAATGTATTTTCTTTTCATTATTAGTATGGCAACAAATAGCTAGAGATTGGGTTGGATTTTAAAACTTTACTATGAAAATCCTAAATACAACAATAGGAAAAATGGTTTTCCTTCAGATTTTATCAAATTGTTAATTTAAAATAACTGTTTCAGGATGGGCATAGTAGAACATGCCTAATTGCAGCACTCGAAAAGCAAAGCCCGGTAGAGCTCTGAATTCAAGACCAGCCTGGTCTACAAAATGAGGTCCAGGCCTGCACACTGCCCCCAAACAACAACAATAATAACCTGTTTGGGGAACATGGTAGAACATGTGCCTGGCATGCACCAGGCCCTAGTTCTCCCAGCTCACCCTACTCAAATCACTTGATTAAGGGCCGTAATGGCACTTGAGAGATGGCTTAGCAGTTAAGAACACTTGCTGCTCTTGCAGAGGACCCGGGTTGGGTTGTCAACATCCAGATGGTAACTCACAACCTTCTGTAACTCCAGTTCCCGGGGATTTGACACCCTCTTCTGGCTTCCACAGTCACCAGGCAGATACACACATGCAGGCAGAACTACATTGCCCTTGATTGGTTTGACTCTATAATTTTTATTTACCTCCCTCTCTTTTGTGTCTTGTGTATATATTTTTAAAGTGGTCTTTTGTAGTAGTTCTAGGTTTTGGATTTTAAAGGCTAGGTTTCTAGGTTTTCTCGGTAGCCCTGGCTGTCCTGGAATTCACTCTGTAGACCAGACTGGCCTCAGATTTATAGAGATCTGCCTGCCTCTACCTTCCAAATGTTGGGGTGAAAGGCATGCACCACCACCGCCAGCTAGACATGAGGTTTTTAATGAACAATATATTTGTTTTTTAAATGACATTGTTTTACATTTTTGCAAATCTTTTAGTATCTGTCTTAATAAAAGACAGCTGCTTTTTCAAAGCTGCTTCTTTAATTTGTTGTGATAAGCTGAAAACAGAGGACTTTCATAATCCTAGTGGACATATAGTCAGAAAAGGTCTCCCTCAAGGGAGTCTAGCATATTTCACTCTGTTTGGATCTCAGACGAAGATCCATTCTACTTTCTTTATGCTTTTGAAATGGTGGTATTCTATTACTTCATATATTGTCTGGATTGAAATATTTCCTCTCGTCTAACCCCATTAGGGCTACAGTTGAATACAAAAGGCTACAGTTGAATACAAAAGTACTTGCTTTTTGCTACCCCTATTTATCGGTTTTCAAAACATTTGGATTGGTAACTTAGCAGCTTTGGGAGGTGATCAGTGAAGTATTACGATTTTGTGCTCATGGTTTTGAATATGTTTAATATGCTAGTCTTGTTACTATTTTTGGTATTCAGATTGTACTTTTACCTCTTGGCTAAGTAAATCTTTAATGGTTTTCTTGTTTGTTTTGTTGCTTTCTAGTTCTAGTATGACAGAATGTTCTGGAATCATTTTTACCATTTTCACCTCAGTTTCTGGTATATGTGGTTGTTGGTGGTGGTATTTTCCTTTGCTTTTGTGACAGGGTTTTGGGATATATAGTTCAGGCTTTCCTGGAATGATCTTCCTTACTTCTTTGGTCATCTTACCCAGCCTTAGTTTAAAACAAACTAAGGAAAATGATCCTTAGAGACTGGACATGTTCGTTCTTGAGTTGATGCTGTTTCTAGATCTTTTAAATAAATGAGGGTTTTAAGATGCTTTATTTTTAAAATACCTAATCACTGCTATTTCACAATACAACATATTTAATGTAAGCTGATCGGGTTTTTTTTTTTTTCTGTGCCCAACTCTCAATTTCCAATGACACTAACGTTTCCTCGCTTTTTTTTTAATTTTTGCCACAGTTTCAAATTAGTAGGACAATGTGATTACTAAAAGGTGGGTGGATTGTTTTATTCTGTTTCCTTTTTTCTTAAAACATAACCCTCCCGGCTGGAGAGATAGCTCAGAGGTTGGGTGCTGGCTATTCTTCCAAAGGTCTTGAGTTCAATTCCCAGAGATCACACAGTGACTCATAACCATCTATAATGAGGTCTGGTACTCTCTTCTGGCCTGCAGGCACACATGCAGGCAGAACATTGTATGCATAATAAACAAATAAATAAATCTTTTAGAACAGCATATCCCTTCAGACATAGTCAATTAAATTACAACATTTTAAAAAAATCTTTTGGTGTTTTCTTTGTGTGATTATGCCACTAGCTTGATAATCAATGAAGTTAATATATTTCACTTTCAGATTTTTCAGGGATTACCTTTTGTTCTACAAATAAATGAAAATACTTTACTTGTTACTGTATAAAATTTATAAAGTATGGTCAAAAATGTCCTACTTCACCAAACATGGTGGTACATGCCTTTAATCCCAGCACTCTGGAGGCAGAGAGAAACAGGTGGATGATCTCTTTGAGTTTGAGGCCAGCATGCCTGGTCTACAGAGTGAGTTCCAGGACAGCCAGGACTGTTAACACAGAGAGACCCTGTCTCAGAAAAAGAAAAAGAGAAAACCTTGCAAAAACATCCAGCTTCTAGGCCAAAGGTCTTCTCCCCTTTGATCTTTTATGTCAGACACTTAGGCTTCACCTGTTCTTTATAAACCTCATAGTATGTTTTGCATTTACAGTTATTTATAGGAGGCATGTACATCTGCATGCGTGAAGTCAGAAGTCAATTGTAAGTCAGTTTTCTCTGTTGTATGTGTTCTATGGGTCAAACTCGGGTCTTTAGTGTTGGTAGTAAACACCTTTTCCTGTTGAGCCGTCTTGCTGGCCTTCATATGGTATTTTCTCAGGATACTTTTGTCTTAATGGGAGAAGTACTTAGGTTAAGTTATTTTAGAATTATCTCGTTTTAGATTTTTCAATAATGAAAATGAATAGTTCTGTGCCATAAAAGCAGTAGCATAGAGTTTCTTAGGAACCAGAATTTCTTGACTTTTGGGGATAGTAATCTTGCTCTTACTACTAAAAAAAAATGTTTACTGAAATGCTAGATGATGTTTGTTTCTGGTGGCCTCAGGTGCTGGCTCCACAGCATACATTTCTTGAGCACTCATGAGTAGGCTTTAGATTCAGGTACTATTTAGAAAAAATACCATTTTACTTCATCAGTTCAGTTCCAAATAAATTCATTGTTTTAAAGTCAATTGAATGTTTTAGTTCTTGCTAACTGATATCTTAAGAGTTTCACATTTCAGCACTATCAAGTTGTAATAAGAAGACTAATAGTATTAAATTATAATGGGTGAATCAGTGAGGAAATAGTGATAAGTAAGTATGTGAAGGTCCTGAAGGGAAAAATGAGGGGTCTGAGAAACATATGCTGAATATACAGCATATATTTGTGTACACAAATTTAAATTGAAAAGAAATGAGTATACTTTGAGATTGAGTTGTCTTGCTCATAGCTCCCACAAGAAGAGATGGGGCCTCTAGAATTGAATAGACCTTATTCATGTTCTGGTTGTGCTTTTATTA
The DNA here is from genome assembly GCA_028658305.1 of Pachyuromys duprasi. Lineage (NCBI taxonomy): Eukaryota > Metazoa > Chordata > Mammalia > Rodentia > Muridae > Pachyuromys > Pachyuromys duprasi. The sequence continues at coordinate 29,321,949 of CM053761.1, read as the reverse complement.
ATGTATGTGTGCACACATGTTGGGTATTTGAGAAGGCAAGAAGAAGGTGCAGGATCCCCTTGAGGTGGAGTTAAAAGCATTGGTGAGCTGTTCAGCATAGGTGCTGGGAACTGAACTTGGCTCTTCTGCCAGAGCAGTATGTGTTCTTTAACTGCTGAGCCATCTCTTCAGCCCCAGATTCTAGTTTGTTTGTGTGCTTCTTTGTTTTTTTTCAAGACAGTTTCTCTGTGTAACCCACTTTCCTCTGTGTAGCCCTGGATGTCCTGGAACTCAACTCTGTAGATCTGGCTGGCCCTTGAATTCAGGGATCAGCCTGCCTCTGCCTCCCAAGAGTTGGGATCAAAGGCGTGCACCACCACTGCCCAGACAGATTCAATTTATCTTTTTTAATTTTTTTATTTTACTTCTTTTGTTTTTGTTTGAACCAGGGTTTCTCTGTGTAACCTTGGCTGTCCTGGACTTACTTTGTAGGACAGGCTGGCCTGGAACTCAGTGATCTGCCGGCCTCTTCCTCCCTGAGTACTGGGACAGATTCTAATTTTTGTTTGTTGAGACAGGGTTTGTCTGTGAAGCCTTGGCTATCCTGGACTCTCTTTGTAGACCAGGCTACCCTCAAGCTGACAGAGATCCTCCCACCTCTGCCTCCCTGAGTGCTGAGTGTGCCACCACACTCGGCTAGATTCTAATTTTATTTTTAAAGATTTATTTATTATATACACAGTGTTCTGCATGCCAGAAGAAGGCATTAGATCACATTATAAATGGTTGTGAGCCACCATGTGGTTGCTGGGAATTGAACTCAGGACCTCTGGAAGAGCAGTCAGTGCTTTTAACCTGAGTCATCTCTCCAGCCCCCAGATTCTACTTTTTAACTCAAGTGTCTTGGCAATTTAAATTTTGGCCTAATAAGATGTTATAAACATTACATGAGGTGGTGAGTAAAAATGAGTACAGAAACAGTGACTGGGACAGAATAATCCAGTAAATGGTCGCCTTCAGTTTTAAAGTTGGTATTACTGTTTGGAGTATCTAATTCGTTTTCTAAATTCAATGTCAGCCTTACTTGGGATTATGTTCATAATTTGTAAATAGCACCTGATTTTTATTATTCCGTTGATTATATGAAAATAATTAATTGCTAACAAAGGAGTAATTGGTACCTAGCTATTTGTTTAGAATGCTGAAATTCAGATCCAGGGCCTTGCCTGTACTTGGTAGATGTTTTGCCACAGAGCTGTACCCCTCAGTCCCTCTTGAGTTAAAGGCTTTGTAGCCCAGATTGACCTTGAACTTGTGCATCTGACTGCCTCCCACTCCTAAGTTTGGCTGCATGCTTCGGTCATCACATTATGTAGGCCTCTTGTTTTATAAATATGCCAGTGTTTGCTTCAGAAATGTAATCACAGGATGGCTCAGAGGTAAAAAATCTTGCTGTGACCTGGAGTCAGTCTCTGGAACTCATTTTAAGTTGGAAGGAAAGAACCAACTGCCAAAAGATGTTCTTGATACTGGGGCTGTGATATGTGTCCAGCACCCACAGTCCACGCGATAATAAAATAATTTTTTTTAATAGACAAGGAAGCTTTAAGGACAGCTGAACCTTAGGAATTAGTCCTTAAACATAGTTTTAGTACCATCTTTGCTGACCAGTTGTAGAGTTCGTTCTTTTTCTACTGAGATTGTTTGCCATTAAAGCATGCGTGCTGCCTTTTTTAAACCCTAGAAATATGCTCTCCTACTAACTGTCCCAGGATGACCTTGAAATAACAGTCCTCCTAAGTAACTGGGATTACAGGTTTGCCACCAGGTCTAGGTATTCCTTAACCATAGAAATGTAACTTTTGCTTTTTAAGTACTTAATAGATAAAAACACATTTGACAGGTTATTCAGAAATTCAGTCTTTTTTTAATATTTTGAGGTTGGAGGTTGAAGAATACTAAAATTTGTATTAGATGACAGTATTTTAGATATAAGAAATGTAGGAAAGGTCAAAATGGCAAACTAAAGTCCCCAAGCAAAAAGATAAAGCAACTTTATCTTTTAAAATTATATGCTGAAATATTGTTTATGAATGGTAGATTTTTCTGTATTTGCTTTGGAGTGAAGAGATAATGAAGTAAAATCAGTTGTAGGTATTAATTGGAACTGGATATTGACTAGATGGAGTTCTCTATATACTATTTTAGTTTTGTACTTACATTTTAAAGTTAAAGTATTCATAGAGTTGGCTATGGTAGGACCTGGTAAAGCAGATTATAGTAGTGGTTAACAGAACCAGTGGGGATGCCTGTAATCAGAATATTTGTTAGTGTAGATAAGACAGGGAGCCTGTTCAGATTTATAGACCAACTTGGGCTACAGAATAAGGCCCTGTCTCAAAATAAAATCAAACAAAACCCCAAACAGAACCAGTTGTTTTGGTTTCTCCCTGTTTACTCTATGTACTCTGAGCCAAGTTTATCTCCTGACCGTCACATAGTTCCTGTCAACAACAAAATAGAGTGGCTCAAAAGAATATATTGGCCTGTATAGATTTGTTTGTTTTGCTTTGTTTTGTTTTTGTTTGTTTTTCTGTTTGTGTGTTTGTTTGTTTTGAGACAGGGTTTTCTATGTAGTTCTGGCTGCTCTGGAACTTGCTGTATAGACCAAACTGATATATATCATGATTTTTAAACTTTTGAAGAGGTCTACAAAGTTTGGAAAGCCCACTTGACCAGGAGATTTAGGAAGCAAATTTGTTAACTATTAATATGTTTATAATATATACTGTACCTTTGAATTGGTTAAACTTTTGGAGAAGCATCTCATAAATATCATGAGATCTATGCTAAAGACTTACCTAAGAATACTGACCTGGCAATTAAATATGCCTGAGTATTACTCACATATGAGCATCATTAGTGACAGAGTTTTGTTCCTCTCCACTTGAAATAGTTACCTTAGAAGAAGGAAAGTTGTTCCTTGTTTGTTTTCATCCAACCCCCTATTTTGTTCCTTCCTAGTACTGGAAAGCTGTATACCAAAATTTGGGTTCTGAACTATGCTTAATTATTAGGACCATGCACTGAGGTGGATTGTAGTAAGATTTAGTAAGAATGACCACACAGCTAAGTAATACGATATGTCAAATCTTTTGATTCCAAGATCTTTACGTTATACCGTATCCTCATCATTTCTGGAACCTTTTTACAAAACTTGCATTTCCTTTCCTTTGTTGTCTGGATACATTTTGATCAGGATTCTTTGTAAGAATTGCTTAGGACTTTTGCACCATAGACTATGTATAGAGAGAGGAAATGAATAGGAAATTATTGAGAGCTATCCCTTATTATAGTGATTGCAAATCCTTATTTCCTTGGTATGGGAGACAATGGCTTCTAACAAATATCTATACATATAAGTCACTTTTGAGCCTCCCTTATTCCGTCCAGGCTTGTTGCAGTTCAGAAAAGGGTATAGAGAGCAAAAGCATATGAATTTCTAAACACTTTAATCATATTTTTTCTTTTTTTTTTTTTTTTTTTTTGAGGGAAAGTTTTAGTCTTTATCAGATTATTATGGACCTCAGTGACCACTCCTTAAAATTGGTAAGAACTACAGGTATCCTAGAATTGGCTTCCTATGAGAGCAACATATGCCAGACTCAACTAATTGGGGGGCGGGGAGGAGTGTGCCTGCAAGAGGACAGGCAGTAAACTACTATGAAGCCCACCAATGAGGCAGTTATTGTCTGAGAAATAAATAATAAATTCAGGTATTTTTGAGGATTGAAATAACTTTGCTACTAGGTGTTGGAACCAGCTTGTCTTTATTTGTATTAACACTCCATTTGCTCTTGATAAGCTTTTTTTAAAGTACTTTTTAGAAAGAATTACTAACAGGTCTGGAAGTCACAAAAGACTTCCTAATTGAATTTCAGAAGAATTAGGAATGATGATAGCCCCTAAACATTTATCTTTCCTTATTTTGTTTTCTAAGTGTATTTAGAATTCAGCAGGTTGGTAGCCAAAGTGAAGGCCAATATTTTGTCTCCTTTGAGCAGTTCACTAAAGCAGGATTGGTAGGAATTTGTGAGTGTATGTACTCGAGTAATAGCTAAAATGTATTATGTTTGAAAGCTGATAGAAAAACAAGCTAGTTACAAACATCCAGGGATTAGTTAAAGGTCTTTGAATATTGGTACTAAACCAAATGGAGAGCCAGTGTGTTTGTTTTCTCTAAGCGTTGGGTCTTATAATTGAAAAAGCAATCCTGATAATTAGAAATCCTGAATTTATAGAATTATGTTAGGTTTGTCAGTCTTAGGGGCAAATGGTAATTAGCCAGGTTATAAATTGCTAGTGGTCTGTTAGGATAGAAAGTAAAGAATCCTATGCAAAAGCATTGCTAGTTTTTCATAGTATTGTTTACAGTGCTTCTGTATTTTTGTGGGGTTTTGTTTGTTTGTTTTGAGACAGAGTCTCACTATGTATCTCTGGCTGTCCTGGAACTCTGTGTAGACCAGGCCAGCATCAGATTCAGAGCGATCTGCCTACTTCTGCCCTCTGACTGTTGATATTAAAGGCACGTACCACCACACTGGCCAGTTTTTGCACTTTCAAAGATCTCTCAGGAAACTGGAATCTCCTGCTTTTTAGTTGTAAATGTTGGTTTATAAGCGTTGAAATCTGAATCCCTCGCTCCCTTGTGTGATGGGGCACATCTTTAATCCCAGCATTCAGGGAGGCTGAGGCAGGTGGCTCCGTGTAAGTTCGAGTTCTGCTGCTGCTGTGTGAATTTGACTCTTGTGTAGAGGTCAGAAGCTGGATTTGGTTCTCTTCTTCCACTATGTGGGTACTGGGAATTAACTCAGATCATCATACAGCAAGTGTCTTATTCACTCGCCCTGGGACATGGAATTTTTTAAAATAAAATTTTAGCCTGTGTTGTGGTATAGGTCTTGTACTTGGGAGGTGATGATTGCGGAACAACAAAGAGTTCAAGGTCATCTTTAGCCACATAATCATGTTCAAATCAAATCTTAGTTTTTACATTGGTTACAAAGCAGTGGTAAAACATTCATTTGAAAATATTTTGCTCAGCTGGCCGTGGTAGCACATGCCTTTAATCACAGCACTCAAGGAGGCAGAGGCAGTGGGTTCGAGGCCAACCTGGTCTTCCATTACTTTGCTCAAGAAAAATTCATAACTAGAAGGTGTTTTAATGAAAAGGAAAATAACTGATGCATAGAAATTTTAAGATACTTTGTGTTTGACTTCATTCAGTAAACTCCTTGCTTGTTTTAGGGTATGACCAGAAAAACAACAAATGATTCAGGAGACAATAAAATAACTACAAAAAATGTTAATGTACTATATGGTTGTGCTTACATTTTGTATAGGAATTCAGAGTAGCAGAAGTACTACTTTACCAGTGCCCTGAAGCTAAAATTTTCAAGTATGGAGACATTTTATTCCAAATACAGTGCAATGTTTACAGAAGCTAGATTTAAAAAAAAGTTGTGTCCATATCAAAGCTTCAGAATAGTTTTTTATATTAAGGTCCTCTGCAAAAATATTTGCAGCCAATAATCTAAAATTTTTAGCACTAATTACTTCATTGAATAAATAAAATACCAACAAAATAGAAATATTTTCTTTACAAATCACTTTTAAAGGACTTTCTAATTAGGCTAATAACAAACCCAATAAAGGCAGATATGCTAGTTTAATTGGCTGATCTTATACAATCTTTTAGTCCCTAAGTATATTATTAAATGATAGAGAACCTGTAATACAACCATTTCTACATAACTGGTAAATGAATTTCTAAGAAAAAAAGATTTTACAGACCCTTTTTATGCCCACCCCCAACAGATTATCTCTAAAGAGGATAGAGCCAATGCCTTTTCTTACAAGAGCTCAGAACAAAAGTTGCTTTGCTGTCAGAATCTGTATTTGTGATCTGTTATGAGCATTGAAACAAGATTCAAATATTCTCAAAGAAGCACAGTGCACATTGTAATTGCCTAATCAGCAACAGGGAGCTCTGCATTCAAAGCTATCTCATCCCAGGTCAGCCACATTCGTGGGCATTTCCTCCACTATAGTATTGTTGAAAGTCTCAGTGTCACAAAGAATCCTCTTCTCTTCTTCAGTAACAAAGTTTATAGCCACACCTTTCCTCCCAAATAGACCCCGTATGTTAATTCAACTCACTCTATTCAAACAGTGTGCTGTTTTGCTTATGATTCCACATCTTAAATTATGTCAGTTCCATTTCTGAGCATCATCTTGTCATCCACTGCCACTATCAACTCCTGTGAATATAGTTTTCACAGTTGGTAGGTAGGTCATAGTTTATAACCAAGGATATTTGTTGCACATCAGTCTCACAAGCCAACAAGTCAGTCGTGATCAGAATGCGGCTTGACCCTGACTGGAATTCCCTTACGATATCTCTTTGCTCCTGGTCCATGTCACCATGGAGTAGAGCAGAAACTGTGAAGTCCCTGGCTTCATTTTCTCAGTGAGCCAGTCCACCTTGTGCCTTGTAGTGAGGAAAAAACTGCTTGTGTGATAGTCAAAGCCTCATATAAGTCACAGAGTGTGCCCAATTTCCACTCCTTTGTATTCTCCTTGAATAACAGTTCCTCATGTTTTGGTGAATCCCCCAACCATAAAATTTTTGTTGCTACTTTGTAATTTTGCTGTTACAAATCATAATGTAAATATCTGATATGTGATCCCAGAAGAGGTCACGATCTATAGATTGAGAATTGCTGGTCTAAAGATTTACTGTACCAAATCTTATGACAAAGGACACTGGACATTAATTTAAGAAAGAGGATCCAGGACAGTTACTTTTATTCTTTTGTGTATTCTGCTAGCATTATTATAAAAACCAAGATACAGTCCTAGTTTCTGCAAGTTTAGCACAGTTCTTACACAAGAAGCTTAATCTAAATATTTCTGATGCTTTGGGTGATAGGAACTGTCAAAGGTCCTGGGTCTTAGACCAAATCAGTAGTTGTCTAATTCCACTCATTCTCATGGGCTTCTAGACAAATACGTATACACTCTCCATCCCAAAGACTGCATTTTTGTCAGTGACTGTGATCAATACAAACTAGTTCTTGCGAAGACAAAGTTTTCACTTGTTTATCCATATTTCTTTGAAGTAGCTATTACCTTCCATTACTGTTACTTTTTAAATAACCAAGGATTCTAAGGTTAGTTTCATTGTCATAAGTACAGTTAAGAGGTTTATTTGGGTAGTGGGTGATATAGTATTAAGTTTTCAGTGGTAGTGCTTACGGCCTATTTCTTAGTGGCTGGACTTCAAAATTATGTTGGCTTTACATTTAAAATAGAAATTGTCTAAACAGGTACATGTTTTTATTCTGTGACACTCAGCCATTGTTACTGATTTATTTTTCTACTGGGGAGTAGATGAGTCTCTGTCTGAAGTCTGTCACCACTCAAAACTCCCCATGTAGTCTTAAGAGACCACTAGGTGAAAACAAGAACAGCTGGTCACCAGGGATGTGATGTAATTTGTTCTTATCTTTCCAGAGACAGTGTGCAGAACACCACATGGACTTTTGTCTTCTTGATTTGGGGGAGTATTTCTGTGTTTTACCCATTTTTATGTGATGACAAACAATATGTAAGAATGCTATTCATTTTTCCATATGAGAAATTTGTATTCCCAGTAATGTATGAGAATTCATCCACTGAAACATTTTAAATAAGCACTTGTGTAACTCACGTCTGAACATTACCCAGCAGGCTAGTATTTGGTGACTTATATAAGCTTTTATTCATCTGAATCTTGAAAAAAAAAAAAAAGATGATCTTGAGCGCCTCCACAAACTTTATTAGGATAAGTAGGCCCCTCTCATTATCACCAATATTAAGTAAGGTACTTTTGTACTCATATATGATATCCAGAACTAGTATTTTTGGAACTTGCTTATATAAGATAATCCTGGGGATAAATAACATTTAGCCGTCTTACCGTGTTAGTTAACCCCAGTGTCTGAGAATATAAAATAACTTTAATTTTCTGGAGGATGGTTCATTTAGACTATGAAACATGCTCATACCATCTTAGCAGTTCTGCGTAGAATAGTTTGTCCTAAGGAGTCCTGTGCATATGCATGAACAAAGTTCTCAATAAGCACATGAATGAATGTTCAGTGTAGCACTGCAGAGCACCAAAAGTGAACAACAGCGTGAGCATCTTCCTGCAGAAGATTAACTTAAATTAGAATGAGTCAATAGAAGGGTGCTGCAGTATCATTGAAGAACTACATATGTACACAAAGATAGGTCTTGTTAAATATAAAAACCAGCTTACAGAACCAGTCAGGCTTCTCTTTTAAAAAGGTATACAAGGATTTCGCTTATGTTTTTTATGCTCTTCTAGTGTTGGGTTTCTGTGAGATGTATTATCACTGAAACTTGGTAGAACCAGACAACTCCAGTGAGGAAGCCTCTTGGATATACTAGAGTATTAATAAATGAGGTTTCTTTGGTGTTATTTTGTTAGCTACTTCGTCAGGCATCATAGAATATACATGGTCAAACTCATTTCTTCTTTAAGAAATCTTCTTGCCATATTTATCTTTGCTCTTAAGAAAAATGTTTTTTTTTCTCTAAGCAACATAAACACTTTATACAAAAAAAAAAAAAACCTCTCCCTGGTAAACAGTGTAATGGCTTGTCTTTTAAGCAGGGGGAGGGTTATTCTCCCTTCAGAACTTGACTCAGTTATAGAAAGAAACATACTTCAAGAGGTTTTTGTTGTGTGTGTTTTTAATGTGGTTGTGAAAATGCAATCCTTGTCACATGGGTACGCCTACAGAGTTAAAACATTTTCAGGGACCAGGTGAAGTGATGATACCACACCTTAAATTCAGCATTTGGGAGGTAGAGGCAAGATCTCTGAAGAGTTTCAGTCCAGCCAGGACTATATACTGAGACCCTGTTTAAAAAAGAGAGAGAGAAAAGAAGAAAGATCTTCAGGGTGAGAAGGTGGCTCAATTGCTAAGGGTGCTTGCACACCATGTACAAAACCCCAGATTTGATTCCTAGCACCATATAAAGCTCTGGGTGTCTTGCACATTCCTATATCCTTAGCATGCAAGTGGATCAGCCTGCAGAGTTCCTAAGACCATTTAGGAAGACACACCTTCAAATAGTTTTTACCTTCGTAGTAATTTTTTGTTGAGTCAATGATAAATAAAGGGAAAGTGGAAATTTTGTGTAATATAAAACTCAAGGTAAATCTATATAATATAATTTCCCCATTTTATATTATGGAGCTGGGGTTATATTTTGGACTTGTTTAATGTAGTACTAGTTAATAAGTACTTTTAATTTAGATATTGCTATCCAAAGTAGTTAGTAATTAGTTGCTTTAATAAATAAAGGCTACACATAAAAATCTTTAACTTTCTTTTGAACTCTATTGCTATATATGTGACTTTCTGGTGAGTAAATTTTCTCCCTTTCATTGTTAATCATCCAACCTTGTTGAATGTTAGGCAAGCACTCATCATTCAGCTTCATCCCCAGTCCCATAAGTTAAATTCTCTTTTTGTCTACAAAATGATCAAGGCTGGGAGATGTCTCAGTGGCTAATAGTACTTGCCTTACAAGCATAAGTGCAGCATTTGAGTGAGTTTCCCAGAACCTAGGCAAAGCTGAACAAAGCTCAGGCCTGTTATCCCAGAGGCAGAGACAAGAAATTCACCAGAAGTATGCAGGCCAGCTAGCATTGTATACACAGCTGTACCTACTTTAAGCGAGGACTGATAACTTGACCTGCACATTCATAATTATGCATGTGAACGTGTGTTCACACAAACAATTTTAAAACCATTTTCTAAGCCCTAAAATTTTATTTTTATGAAGTAGAAGAATTTATCTAAATCAATACAATTATGAGGTATCAATGCCTCTTGGTATGTAAAAGGAGGCAAGTATATGCAAGTTTGAGATTCTTCTGCCCACGGAAGTACATGGCTGGTAAGAAAGTTTCTACGTTTCTGACTCTAAGAACACAGTAGGACAGAACCTCCAAAGTTTTGATTTTTTTTTCTTTTTTTAAATTTTCTTTTTCGTTTTTCTGAGAAAATTTTATTGGCCTTTTGGATAAAATTTGGCAGGCAGGACAATACCATCATCTCGTGTTTACCACTGTGTATATAATGTTAGCTGGTCTTCATTGAGATGATGTAGGGTCTCACTTATAAAGCCTTTTAGCTGACTCGGAACTCTACTGTTTAAATCAAGCTGGTCTTGAATTCATAGAGATCTTTGCCTGTTCCTCCTATCTGTTCCACCACACCCAACCTGTATGTTTTGTTGGGTTTTGTTTGTTTGTTTGGGTTTATTGTGTTTTCTGAATTTCCTCTCCCCGTGTTTTTTGCGTAGCAGAATGAAATGCGCACTGTTTGGGAAAAGTGAAATCACACTCAGGTGATTAGTGATAGCTCCTATCTGCTCAGATTAAAGGCATGCACTACCACACTGGACTCAGAAGTCTTGAGTATTGAATTCAATCTAAATTCCTTGAGGACAAGGAATTTATCTCTATTTGATTAGTAGAAACTTTATATTTTCTTCCTTTTTTATTTTTCATTTCTCTGAGAAAATTTTATTGGCCATTTGAATAAAATGTATTTGCCGGGTAGGGCAATCCTATCATACTTAGGCTGGAACCAGCACATGGCTTCCTCTTTGCTGATTCTGTTTGTCCCCAATGCAGTCTGTCCTGTGCTTTTTTTGTCTGCTATACTGAAACCTGGCCTAATGATTGGGTCACATTTGATGGCCAGGACAATGTGTTCTTGAATTCCAAAACCAAAGTTTCCAGTATCTGAAAAGTTATTTTTCCTTAACTCCTACTCAGACACCTTCAAGTCTTTCTCCAAGATTTCTTCTGTGTTGGCTCAGTGGATGTGCAGTGAACAACAATCTTTTCATTTTTCCTTATACTAGAGGACATAACTGTGTATCTTACTTTGGAAAATACAGGTGTCTGGCCTGTTGAGCTGCTCAAGCACTGTGACTGCCAGGGTCAGTCTGTCTCCACTTTCATCCACACAGATACTAAAGTTCCCACATGGAGTTCACCTTGTCACCTTGATCTTGTGCCATGATGGAGAACAGGAAGGACATTTCTTGACTGTTGTTAGGAAACAAATTTTGAGCATTCTGTTTTGTTTATTCAGATATAAAATATTCTTAAAGAGTCTATTAATTTAAGATCATATTATTTAGCTCTGTTGTCATGGTGTATAGTCTTACCCTACTTCTTTTGCTAACTCTCTTCCTACTGCTACATACAGCTTGACCTCTGTCATAGTCTTTATAAGTAGGAATTTCTTTTTAATTGGTCTTAAATTGCTTCATAGTAAGCAAAGCTTCACAGACATTGGCTTAAGCCAGCACCACAATTCCCTGCATAGAATGTAAATTTAGCTAAAGAAAACAAAGGATAAGGAGTTAGAAGAAAAAGTAATTTTATCTGGCTTGAATTGCTAAGTCTTACTGTATATGCCTCTGTCTGCTTCTCTTATTTTTCTCATCTTTTGCCTTTATTCACTATATTTAGTGTTAAGCCCAGTTTAATACTAAGTTAGGTAAACTTTTCACCACATCTCTGAATATTCTTAAACATTCATGCAATGCTTATTCCTTCTCCTCCTTTTGCTGTTTGGTTTGTTGGTTTTTGTTTTTTGAGACATGGTCTCACTGTGTAGCCCAGGTTGACCTGGAGCAGAGATCTCCTCAAAAGGGCTTTTACCACCACACCCAACCTGTATGTTTTGTTGGGTTTTGTTTGTTTGTTTGGGTTTATTGTGTTTTCTGAATTTCCTCTCCCCGTGTTTTTTGCGTAGCAGAATGAAATGCGCACTGTTTGGGAAAAGTGAAATCACACTCAGGTGATTAGTGATAGCTCCTCTTCCTTCCTAGATTGTTAACTAAACTACAGAGCTGTGTAAACATCCTGCTGCAGATTGTTCACTGTGTGTATCTTAGAGTCAGCAGGACAGTATTCATTCTCTTGGACTGACTTGAGACATTATCTATAAATCCCCAAGCCAGTTGGGATCATGCCAAGACTCACAGAAATTTGAAGCAGAAAAAAAAGAAAATTAGTATTTTGTTTTGAGACCTTTAGAATTCAGTGTAATACAATGTTTTAGAGTCTTCAAACTAAATTGTGGGCTGCATCACAAATTTCCTAGCTCCTTATGTAATCATTTTTTCCTAGCATCCTTTTCTCCCAAGGTAATATGTTACGGTATTGCTAGTCTTTTCCCTTGGGCTGGAAATGGATAATCAGATGGCACATGAGTTCTGCAGAATGCAGATTATAGGGGTAAAGCCTGCACTTTGAACTGTTTTGTGATTTTTTTTTTAAATTAAGTATAGAATTAAAACAAAAATAGAAGTTGTTGAGGGTAAAAGTTATTTTAAAATCTTAATAAAATTTTTTCCATTCTTTAAAATTTTTATAATCATAAGAAAAACTGATTTAAGAAAAATTCAACTTACATGTACAACATTTTAGATAACCAGATTGAAAGATTAAATCAATAAATTACCATTTTTCCCAACCCTTTTGCAGTTTTTCTGTAGGTAATTTTTTATTTTTATTTATTTACTTATTTTTAGAAATAGGATTTCATATCTCAGATTTGCCCAAAATTTCCTATATGTAGACCAGAATGATATTGAACTTCTGATAATTCTATGTGTATCTCCCAAGTTCTGGGAATGTACCACGTAACACCACACCGTTTGTGCTGTGTGTTAACTTTCATTATTCATGTAAATACAGGGCTGAACATAATCCTTTCAGGGTATGTATGTTTTAGATACCTAAGTTTTTAGTTGAGTTCCAGTTTAATGGTTGTTTTTAAAAGAAGTTTGGTTTGTGGCTTCTAGCTAGTAGTTGGATATCACTAATCTAAGGTCTCTTAACAAGAGAAGAAACAGTGTTATAAATGAAAAGGCCTGGTACCTAAACTGAAAAATAAATTGGGCATATGATCTAGGGAAGATTTTTAAATTGAATCTATATTTAAATCGGAGTCTAAGTTAACCAGTTATAATCATTGACTCTAGTAAGATGTGAAATCATGCTGTAATGTTGCTGTCCCTTATAAAAGTAGGCATTGCAAATAACATTTAAAAGATATGTTGTTAACTTTTATTTTGGCCTAAGCAAGAGTAAATTTTTTTCTTTTTTTCTCTACTGTATAACATGTATTGGGTGTCATGTGATTTCAGAAATACAAAATATACCTCTCTGACCCTAGATTATTTATCTTTGCTTTTGTGACTCATAATTGGTTACCAGATTTCTTACTGAGGCTATTGCATCCCAGACCTTTCTTAGGAGTCTGAGGAAAATAAGTATAAGTTTTTACTGTAAAGGTCTTACTGTTAATGTGTTGCGAATTCTGTTCATCAAAGTAAAAATGTTCTTGGTTTTTCATTTTTAAATTAAATTACGAGTGGTAGATACTGAAAACCCAAACAAGTTAAAAGAAGAAGGGGGAAGACAAAGGGGCATTCTAAGAATAGGGCTTGGGGGGTGTGGGGCAGAGATTATCCCTTTATTTTATCAGAGACTGAAATTGAAATTTGACATTCTTGCGGCTTATGAGGAGCTGATCAGAGATTTCTTCTTGGCTGAGTTGCTGTCTGCAAAAGCTGCTAACAATCACTTGTCTGGCAGCAGATCTTGTTCATCAGGATTGCATCATCTCTGGGAGAGTGGCCAAGGTCCACAGCCTCAGTACAAAGACTGTCTGAAGCATGCGAGGCCTGTTCTCTTCTGTAGCCGGCACTCCTCTTCCTGCCTATCCTCTTCACAGGATTGCTAAAGCAGACTTGGTCTTCATTTCTTTCATTGGATTGGCTGTTTATTGGACGCTTGTCTTCCAGCTGCTTCCGCCTCACCTGTCTCATGCATTTCTTCTGAGATCTCTTAAAAGTCTAGAAACTACATATAAATGGTGACTTTCAAAAGAGTACTCCATATTAGAAAACAAGCTGGGTTTGTTGGTGGATCCAGTGTTCTGTAGATCTAGTGGGTTGTTAATTGATTGGAGAGTGAAACTACATTTTTACTTTGCTTCTGTCCTTTCTCTTGACCTGCTTTATGTTTTTTTTTTCACTGCCATCTTCATACCTTTTACTTTTAATATTGAGTGTACTTTTGAAAATATTTCAAAGGAATCGTTTTCCAGATTTTTAAAAATTGAAAATCTACATGTAAAGCATAAATGTAAAGTGCATGCCCTCTGATTGGTGACTCGTGAACAGCTGTCTTCCCAATTTATGACCTGCTAATATTTCAGGTTTAGAAAGCTCATTTTGGCCAATACTATATTTGACTGTGTGGAGAAAACACGGAAATGTAAGAAGTACTGATCACCTCTTTCCTTTCTTCCTCTTCATTTCTCCAGATCTTAAAGGTTACCTGTTTTCCTTTTAGGGACGTAGATAATTGACGGAATTGGCCATAGGCAGAACTGACAGCACTCTCTGACCCCATGTTCTGTCAGCAATGGAGGTCATAACTTAATATGTTTTCCTAAGCTCTTTTCCAGAGTAAACCTGCTGTTTGATGAAAAGAGGGCTGTCCCAGGTGTGGTGGCATATGCCCATACTAGCATGTGGGAGATTGGGCCAGGAGGCTGATTTGGCCTACAGAGACTGTTTCAAAGAAAAGAAAAAAAAAAAGAAAAGTTACTGAGTTTGGGAGTAGTTGGTGAAGAACCCCCAAGAAAAGAGAGTAAAACTTTGAGAATCCCTTGGGAAACAAGTTTTGATTTGAAGAGAAGGGCAGTTTATAATACAATACTTCATCACCTTGGAAAATCAAGGCCATTTCCTTCCTATCCTTACTTTATGCACAATGAGGCATGCAGGTTAAAGGGTAAAGCTTAATGCTAAATTGGAAGTAAGGAGATTAAAAAGGCAGTACAGAAAGAAAATTATCATTAATCTGTAGGTTTGCACTTTGTGAGTATAAAAATGTTTCTTCATACACCAGTTTGTGTCCCAGCATTTTCTAGGTTTTGCAGATAATTGGGAGGATCTCAAAGCTGACTGCCCCAAATCCTTTTAATTTGTTCAAAATAGAATTTTAGTAAATACTGAACTTGGTTATCGTGATGAGTTCGCTCAGTAAACATTTCTTGATACCTCTTGATAACGTCAGGCATTTGACCATTGGAACTGTCGCAGTGGTAATTGTGTTCTGGCCGTAAGAATTTGAATAATGGAGAAAATTATATTTTCAAATTTTTCCTGTCTAAAAACAGTTTTTACTCTTTCCAGAGGACATCTCCAAACTATGAGATTAAATTAATAGCTATTCTAACTATAATCTTGGTAAACCAGAGTAAATAATCTGTTTTCTTACACGATATAAGTGTTATAATAAAAGATTGTATATAGATGACCTAGTGAAAATTTTTAACATTTAAATTATACCATTTTACATTGTTTTTCAGGGAAGGAACTATATAAAGAGAATTTTGTATTACTAGAATTTGAATTAAGAAACCTCATAGGGAATGGGGAGGTAACCCATCAGTAAAGAGCCCTGGCTGTTATTCCTGAGTTCAATTTCCAGCACCCGCAACCATCGGTAACTATAACCTCATGGGATTTGATGTCCTCTTCTGGTGTGCAGATGTACATGCAGACCAAACAGCCACAGACGTAAATAAATTAAAAAATAAAAAAAAGAACCCCATTATTATGAAAACCTGATTTAGAACAGTATGGTCGACCTGACCTATTACAGTTGACTTCATCAGAACAGTAGCATTGGTACAGTTACATAAGCCAGACAGGAAGAAAAAGAATTTATGAAGATAAATTAAAATTAATAGGCTAAATTTTTTGTTGTTTATCAAGACAGGGTTTCTCTGTGTAGCCTTGACTGTTCTGGACTCACTTTGTAGACCAGGCTGTACTGGAATTCACAGAGACCTGCCTGCCTCTGCCTCCCTAAGTGCTAGGATTAACAGCATATGCCACCATGCCCGGCTAATAGGCTAATTTCTTAAAGGTGTTATCAACTGTCCATGTAACTGGTATAATATCACTGATTTTGAGACAAGCTCTTACTTTTGTAGTCCAGGCTGGCCCCTCATGATCCTCTGCCTTTGTCTTTTGAATGCTGGATTACTGGGCATGTGCCACCACACCTAGCTAGTGTGTTAGATTTCATTAGGCAATGTAGAAATAATGTCTTCATTCTTGAAAGGAGAATACTACCTGAAGTAACTTTTCCATCTTTGCCTTGTAGGATATCTTTTTTCAAGTTACTATTTGAGGGGGGAAAAAATTAGCTGTCAGCCTAGGTTTGTGTATCTGCAGATGGGTGGTAGGATGGATAATATTTATTTATATGAATGTTAGTGGTGTCTTTAGCAAAGGATTATTTTTAAAAGGCCTTTTCTGAAATAGAACACATGGTTTGGATTCTTTTTACTGGTCATAGGTTATGGTGGTCAGATTTCTGATGGTTATTATCTAAATTAGAGGGAGCATCCTTTAGTATGTCCTTTGGGTTTATTTTAGGTGGTCTATTTTGTCATTTGCAGCTTTTGTGTCATTTTTCCAATTGCTAGGGTGTTCTTTGTGAATGATTGTTTAGCTACTCAGGCAAGGGGGGGGGATTGATATTTATTTGCAACTTGATCCAAAGACAGCAAGTGGATTAGTCACATCTGTTACAGAATTATGACAAGTCCATAGGAAAGTTGACTTTATTTGCATTTCAGTTTTTAGTCTTAACTGTGACCCTGAGCTGAATAAGAACGGGTGTTTGAAGAGGCCCAGGTCCTACAGAAAGCTGTTTTACTTTATAATTGTGGTAGCTTTCTCAACTAATGGTGCAAAACTAATACCCTTATGTGGCCTTAAATCTTGGACTGATTAATCATTCAGAATTATTTAGCCACATTGATCTGTGCCATTTATCAAAATGAAATTCACGTCTCAAATAGTAACTATTTAAAATCTTCATTAATTCTTAGATTGATTTAGTATCATGTACTTTTCATTTTAGTTAGCTATTTTTTGACTATTTTTTTGTTTTTGTTTTTCAGGTCAGGGTTTCTCTGTGTAGACTGGCTGTCCTGGAACTTAGTATGTAGACCAGGCTGACCTAAAACTCAGCTATCTCCTGCCTCTGCCTCCTGAGTGCTGGGATTAAAATGTGCGCTGCCACCTGGCTGATAATTATTTGGCTTTCTATTGTCTTAACATAAATTAATGTGTTGGTCATGAGAGCCTAGGTCTTTGACATTAAATTGACTTCTTAACACTCAATATAAAATGCTTCTTGTTTCCTCCTTCAGTGGCTCTTTTTACATTATTATGAAACAATTGATGTGAATCATGCAGATTCTGCATTTTACTTCTGAGTGCCTTAATCTGCTCCCCCCACCCCCATTTACTATTCAGTGAATTTTTTTCTACCTCAATAATACCAGTTTATGTTTATCATGTCAAAGCATGTTCTTTACTTTTCTAATGCAAAAAGTCTAATCTTTGTCATGAAATGTTTAGGATTTTTATATTACCTTCTAGAAGAGAAAAAGCACAAAGATACATTCTTTTAAAGTATTGTTAAGTCGTAGCAAAGCTGAGCAGGAGGCACAGATTTCTGTGTATCCCCTGTACCCACACATGCTTAGCTGCCCTCTTCCACCCTCCCTCGTCTTATGTTTTCATTTATATCTATCAGTGTATATTACCACATAAATGTAGTCTTTTGGATAATTATCTTTTCCAAGACTAGTTAAGACTATTTAAAAGAAGTCGGAGAGGGGCTGGAGAAATGGCTCAGCAGTTAAAAACAATGGCTATTCTTCTAGAGGACCCTGGGTTCAATACCTAGCACCCACATAGCTCACGACTCTCTGATGCTAGTCTGAGGGGATCTAATGCCCTCTTCTGGCCTTTGTGGGCACTACATGCATTTAGTATATAGGCATGCAGGTAAAACAAGTCAGAGCATAAGAAATTGCTGTTTGATCGATTATAAATAAGTAATTGATATCTTCTACCAGGTTTACTTTAGAAGGAATGACTAAGTATTTGTAAAGCTATGTTTATTGATTGCCTGGAAGAAGTTTAAATGGGACTGTTAAGGAGTAAATTAGGATACTTCTGATAACCATCCTGAATCTTGTTTGTTTTGTATATTCTAGACTACTGGAAAACTGCTGGTCAGTTAAAGAGTGAGAAACATGTAGCCAGACGTGGTGGCACACATCCAGGACTAAGGGAGGCAGAGGCAGGTAGATCTCTATGATAGCCAAAGCTACACAAAGAAATCCTATCTCAAAACAAACAAACAAAAAAAGAAGCGAGGAACATGTGCTTGTTAGTGAGCCAGTCAGACCATTGTTTTTACTTTGTGAGAAAAGAAAATAATTAAAATAGAAATTTAAAAGTAATACTAGTATTTTATAGAATACTAGTAAAGTAGAATACATAGTAAGCCTAGATTTTTCTTTAAACCCTTATTGAAGGAGCTAGATAGTTCTATGGATAAATAGCACTTAGACAAGTATGAGAACCTTAGTTCAAATCTCCAGCATTCGTGTGAGACAGGAGAATGTGACTTCATATGCCTCTAACTGGTATTCGTGGGGATAGAGGCTAGTGGATCCGTGCTTGCTGGCCAGCCAGCTAACCCACCCAAAATGCTGCCTTTGTAGTTCAGTGAGAGAGACCCTGACTCAAAATCAGATTTGAGACTATAGAAGACACTCAAACCCATGTACTTATACAAGTACACCCAAGCATACATACTTGACCTACATTGCACAGACACCACAAGCACAAAGTCTTATTCAAGCAATAGAAAAATACCCCATAGCATTTAAGTAAAAAATTTAAAACTGTCTGGTCAGTCGTTATTTTCCTTTTCTGTGGCAGGATTCCTCATGTCCATAACATGTTGGCTGAGGCTCTGCAGCTCACCCCCATTCTCTGAATGGTCAGTCTCCATTAATTGGACCCCGTGATTTCCACCTTCTGCTGTCTTGGACGTCATGAGCATTGCAATCCCTCTGGGAGTCACCACACCAGATACATCCTACTCAGATATGGCTGCTGGATCAGAGTAAGTGCTGTTTCCTAGGTAATAGGATTTCTACAAGTTTGTGTGAGGATGGACTTCTTCTGGGCAGTTCATAAGCTATATGTAATATTTTCTTAAAACCTATCCCACTTCAGAAAACATTAGGCTTTCCCTCCCCTCATCCCCAGCTGGAGGGACAAAGAAGTTGGAAGGGGGAGGAAAGGAACTTTTAAGGAGGGATTTCTGGGTAAATAATAAATAAAATCAAAGTTGCAAAGCAATGGTTACATTTTCCTTTGTTTAATGGGTGGGGAAAATTGAAATGAAGTAGGTGTTAACCACCTCCTTCTAAAGAGTTAATAATTATTTTGATGAAGAGAGATAGGAGGTTTTCTTTCCAATTGATTTTCTTTGAAGGCCTCTTCCTATGTACTTGTCATTAATCTAGAGTTTAAGGGGCTGAAACTTTATATGGGCAGAGTGCTTAACCAGCTCATTCTGGGGTAGAAGATGTGGAGAGCTGTATCATCTGTTTTTACAAAATTCGTTGCCTAGAAAGAGGACCTTCAAAGTCAGTGGTACCAAACTTGTTTTTCAGCTAAGAGCAGCATTAGGAATTCAGAATTTGTCGAAAAGCCCAATCCCTAAAATAGACTCAGGTCTTTGAAGAATTTAAATGCCAAATGACAATGAAGGTAGGCCTTCATTATATAATTTTATATATTATTCAGTTAAAAAAAATTTTAGTCTTTTGTATCCCTTCTCTTTTAAGTTGTCCAAGATTGCCCCCGCTCACAGATTCCCCCCTCTTGTCCTTTTACCTCCCTTGTACCCAATCTTCCTTGCTTACAGAAAGGAAGTGGAAGCCCCCTACCTTTCAAGACGAAGTGGCACTACAGCAGGATGTGAAAGTCCAGCGAAAGAGACCCAAGGGGCCTAGGGGGCAGCACACCCCCAGAAGCCAAGTCTATTCCAGGCAGGACCAGGGATTAGGGTCTGGGCTGGAGAAACCCTGGTGTTTTGAATATGTTCAGGTCCAGTTCAGACTCTTGATCCCACAGCCACTTCTTGAGTGAGGTGGGTGTTGCTCTAATTCCCGTTTCTCTTGCCATTTTCAGTCCCTGGGAATTCTTTCCCCTTCAGCAAAGCAAAACAGTGGTTCCAGAATTCTGGGTTGAATGACGTCCCTTCTTAATAGTGGTTTCCTTAAACTGAGGATATTATTAAAGAGCATGTGTATTTATTCATAGAGCTACCTACTGCTGACTGTTTATTGGGTTCCTTAAAGACAAGACATGAAACTACCCTAGGCAGTAATATATGGTATTCTGGGGTAGTCTGGAATTGAAAGTCTTTTTTTAAGCTTATTCCAGTAAAACAATGGGAGGGGGGAGGGCATAGGAAAGACTATAGTTGTCATTATTGTAGAGGGTTTTGTTGTTGTTGTTGTTATTGCTGTTTGGGGTTTTTTGTTTTGTTTTTTTGCATGCTAACAAGATTTAGTTATATACTATTAGCTAAGACTTCCAATTGTGTAGCTCTTGCCCAAAATAAAGTACTTAAAAGTCTTCCTGTGTTAATGGGTAGCCAGCTCAATTGTGTATTGGTTGTAGGTTTTTATAAAGTCAGATAATAACCTACTGCAATGTTAATGATGTATAAGTAGACAACTTTAATATTTATAAGGAATAAAGAGGTTAAACAATTAAGTTTGGAATTGGAAGGTAAGGAAAAGACCCAAGGCAGTTATTCTTAAACTAGTAACTCCCTCAAAGTATGACAGTAACTGCATACATGTTCTGGGGAATCAAGGAATAATGGAAGAGTGAAAGTCTCCTGGTCTGTACTATGAGACAGTAGTGCTGTGTTCTAGGACTTTCTAAGTGCTCAGTCAGTGTCTCCAGACAAAGTTATGATACTATAGTCACATCCAATTTCATAGTTCTTGTTGAATAATTTTACAAAGAACATTGATGTCAATTGTTTAGCTTATGTACTAGTCTGCTATTAATTATTATTGATGTTTGTCCTTACCTCATCATGCCTTACCATTACTTTAAGTAGTCTTTAGATTAAAGATGCTATTAAGAGTAGCTAAGCAAAAAGGACACCTATACCTTTGCCTCATGAAATTTTTTATTTTACCTCTTGATTGTTGCAGTTTACATTCTACAAAACACATATACACACACGCACGGTTACTTGTAGGAAAACATGTAGGTATAATAACAACAACAAAAAGATCTTTGCATCTCTTTCATTACTGGATTTCAGTTGCTTTCTAAGAGGTGGCATTAGAGTAGCAGGCTGCATATTGCTCATTGAACCTAATTGATGGAATATATCTGTTGTGAGCCAAATTTCTCTTTGTATGCCCAACTGTTAACATTTTAGTCACAGGAGAGAAAAAAAAGGATATAATTATTTGCATATAGTGGTTGTCTAATAAAAATATGTAATCCTAATACTCCTTTTCTGTGTGTGTATTGTTTTTTGTGGTCCTGAGGCTGGAACCCAGGTCCTCAGTCTAGATAAGCACTCTACCACTGAGCCCACATCCCTAGATCCTATACTGTAAAATTTTGATCTGTATTTTAAAATACACATTAAAAATTGATGTGTATATCAGTGTGTAATTATTTAATCCCTAACCAATGTAGACATTGTAAAGTTTCCTCATTAACGCTATGTATTTAATTTTTAGATTAGGCATGCATAGCAATATATTAAATGGCTGTGCTTGACTACAAAGTATTGAGCAGTAGGATGGCCTGTTAACCTCCACAATATACGTTTTATTTTTATTCTCTAGACTTGCACATGAAGTGCATATGTTCATATTTACCCAGTTTGGAGATG
Organism: Pachyuromys duprasi; assembly: GCA_028658305.1. Taxonomy (NCBI): domain Eukaryota; kingdom Metazoa; phylum Chordata; class Mammalia; order Rodentia; family Muridae; genus Pachyuromys; species Pachyuromys duprasi. The sequence continues at coordinate 29,299,970 of CM053761.1, read as the reverse complement.
GGTAAGATAAAACCAACATAGCTCCATCTCCATGGCCATCTTTTATTTCATGCAACTTTTATTTTTTCCTGCCCCACAAAAAAAAATCATTTCTAATAAACAACTTTCTTACTTCACCCATGTGTTTAATGATATAAAGTCTCCATAAAAATTTGTACATAAAAATTTGTACAGCCCTTTGGATTACTTATCTAGTAACATACATAGTTAATAACGGTGTATAAGTCCATTTCTTTGTTTTAACCGTCCATCATAGAAACAATTCTGCTTTCATTTTATTAATGCTTGTCTGCCTGTCATTTAGGAAACCCTACCTGTTTCCTAATACTCAGCCAGTTGCCTCAGTGACCCATGTTCAAGTCATCCTTTTCTCAAGAATACTGACTTGCATTCTTGATATATTCCCCTCCCAGCCACCCCCACTCCCAGTTCCCATTTTAAAGACCCTGTCAATTACTAAAGTGCATGCACCTCACTAACAGAGAATACTTTCCTCTGTCTAAAGTTCCTCACCTAGAAATGACCTTTGCTGTTATTAATAAGACCCCTTCTCACACTTGTGGACCATAAAACTAGGTGAGTTCGATACATATTTCAGAATCTTCTTTTATCCCTCACTTATCAGTTAACGTGCTACATTGAATTTCACACTTGACTCCTGCTCAGTGTTTTGTACTTGTGTATATCTTGAAGCAGGAAGGTGGTTATATGAAGCAAATGAATTATTTGATTGGCTAAAACCCTTCAATCTCTGGAGTTGTGTTAACACTGATTCTTGGTGTTGCTAATGGTTGAATCTTTGCTCTGATTAATATACCTTATAGATAGTCCATTTTATTTCTGCCAAGTCATACAATTACATTCCCTAATTTTTCTTTAAAATGACCATAAAACCTAACCAGGTAACAAAATTGAAGTAAACAAAGCAAGACCGATTTTATCCTTGGCTATGGATGCCTTTTTGTTATCAAGTAAAGCTTACGTTAAATTTATAACCTTCTATGTATTTTGTTCACTAATTAAAAAAAAAAAAAAAGAGTACCTGGGAAGTTTATTTTCTACTTGTCCAGGATACAACAAAAAACAAAACAAAAACAAAAAGTAACCCAGGCTTCTCAGTGAGCCTGGTTAAGAAAGGCCTCAAATACAGTTTACAGATAGAGTGTTGTCTTTGCTTCCAAGCAAAGGGAATGGTTTCGGAGTCGAGCACTGTGTTTCAAATCCCGGCTCTGTTAGCATATGAAGTAAGGAAAATCATGTAATCTCACCACCTCAGCTTTGCTCCTTCTTAAAAAGGGAGTGCTGCTTACCATGTTTAATAATCACGGATATTCAATGAATTAATATATATAAATTCATAATGGTAGCCACAGTTACTATTTAGTATGAAATAAATTTAATTCCCAAGTTCAGTTTTGATTACTTTGAAACCCTATGTTATTATCATGCAGCTGTTAAATAACTGTGTCCTTGAATATGCTTGCATGTCCTTGGTGGATGAGAAATTCTAATATGTGGAAGATATTTTGGGGTTCATCAAGATGAGAGGTGTGATAAATATAAGATGCCATTGTTTTTGCCTGTACTCTCTTCAGGGTATCCTGTCTTGGTAGTGAATGGAAGAGGGCCTGGTCCCTGGGGCAGTGCAGAAGGCACTTTCATCATCCCACTCACTGCAAATGTCATGTGAGGTTTCATGGAAGTATTAAGAGATCCAATTAAGAAGAATAGTTCTGAGTCTAAACCAGCCCAGAGTGGCTTCTCTAGGGGAAACTCCCCGCTCTGCTGGTACGTTTGTGTTTGTCATTAGGGACACCTTGTATCCCAGGTGCCTGCCTTGAGACATCTGCCTGTACTGGCTTCATGTTACACACAAATCCACATTCAATAACACTATTATTTATAGGCTTAGTTACGTTAACAGACTTTCACTAAGTTCTTTCTTATTCTAGTGGCTGGTGGTTGTGGAAAGAGAAGGGGTTAAAATGGGAAGTGAACTATTAGTTTAAGGGAAGAGTAGGTGTTCTGCTATCATGCGTTGCTTTTCGCCTTTGTGCAGCCCTGAATCTGTGGAGGCTAGTCCAGCAGTTAATGAGAAGAGCGTGTATTCCACTCATAATTATGGGACCACTCAGAGGCATGGGTGTCGAGGACTGCCTTATGCTGTGAGTATGCACTTGTTTCTCTCCAGAGCAGTGATCTTCCTGGAGTGTAATCCATTCTTATACATTGTGACTTTCTTGAAATGTTTATATGCAGCATGACGAAGTTGCCCCTTTTGCACTTCCCTGCCTCCAGCGGACGTCTAGCCCTGCATCATTGTTCTTGTTTTTATGTCCCAGTTGACCTTGGCATTTTGTTTTATCACTTTCCTGGTTGAAGCCAAAAAACGAAGGGTACTACTTTCTTCTTTCTTTCCATATGTACCATACTTTAGGGGAGAGAGGGGCCAGTGTTTGGACACTGTTGATTTAAAAAATCTTATTTTCAGGATCATAATTACGGAGCCCCTCCTCCTCCGACACCTCCTGCTTCTCCCCCTGTCCAGACGATCATCCCCCGTTCTGACCTGAATGGCCTGCCGTCGCCCGTAGAGGAACGCTGTGGAGACAGCCCGAACTCTGAAGGAGAGACTGTTCCTACCTGGTGTCCTTGTGGTCTTTCTCAGGATGGCTTCCTTCTCAACTGTGACAAGTGCAGGTAAGATCCTGTTCCGTCTAAATTCAAACCTGGGTTGCTGGGATTAGGGTTTCTTATCAGTAGGGAAAAGCTCAAAGTATTCTTTCTTGTGTTTGTTAATGTAGATGATTCCTTAGTGCTCCTTGGCTCGAATTCTCTGCACTAGGTGAGAATTGCTGACAACAAGGAATGAGAGATTGATGTTAAAGCTATTGAATTTGATATGAAATTTAATGTCCTGGAAACATTTGGTAGGTGGGAGGGAGGGGGTAGTATGTGCAGAGACACTTCTCCCATGTATTATGTGATGTGCTGCATGCTGCTGGAAGGACTACTTTAAGTTTATTTTCCCTCTTTAGGGGAATGAGCAGGGGGAAGGTTATTAGACTTCATCGGCGGAAGCAGGACAACATATCAGGTGAGCAGAAGGTGGGTTAAACCCACATTTTGACTGTAAATGTTTTGTGATTTAAATGTTCTCCTACAAGTACATAGCTATTTTCACATAAAGAAGTCCCCTCAAAGCCACTGTGTGCTCTATCTGAAAATATTTCTTGGACCTGTAACAGTCAAATTATCTTTTATGAGCTCCAAAAATAAAAGTTATCCATTTATAGTTACAGACAACGGAGTCTGGAGAATACTTTGAAGGGGGAAAATAGATGGAATAAGGAATATATCTTATATTCATAATGCCAACAGAAGAAAGGTGGAGTCTGTAGATTTATAGTATAAAGTTAATAGAAATAATGACTTACCAGATATAGGGCATGTGGAAGGAGGGAAGCTGATGTTAGTGCTTGAGGTGTGTGGCCCTCTTTTCTCAGGTGGGGATAGCAGTGCAACAGAAAGCTGGGATGAGGAGCTTTCTCCTTCCACTGTGTTGTACACAGCAACACAGCACACACCTACAAGCATCACCTTAACTGTTAGAAGAACCAAACCCAAGAAGCGGAAAAAGAGTCCAGAAAAGGGTCGTGCAGCACCAAAGACGAAGAAGATAAAGGTATGCAGTACAAAAATTACTTGAATAAAAGTATGTCTGAAATAGCTCGAACTTTGATTTGAGCAAGAATACACTAATTTTCTTTGAAGAAATTTGAATCCAGTATTTGGCCACTTTTTTTCCTACTTTAAAAAACCAGCTGATCTATATTATGTACAACCAGACCAAATTGTCTTCTAACCTACCTTACCATCACCACAGGCTCAGTTTCTTCTACTTCAGCTACCATCCCAGGTATGGAATGCCAGCCCTACCTGGTACAGTCCCATAAAAGATGCAGCTTCAAGGCTAGGCTTCCACTATACTATAGCATCTCCCTACTTCTTGCCCCCAAACAATGTGAAGTTCTTGTCTTGGTTACATGGCTGACCTCCTGTCATTAGGCTGATTGATTATCTTTGTATCTAGACAAAACAACACAAAAAATGAGAAGACATCTCTTGAATGGTCTAGGTTTCCTTAGTGTCTTGATCACTTTCCTATACTCTTAGATAGAGGGTCTCCAGAAGAAACCTGTTGTGTTTGCTATTCTTTCTTCCCCATCATAGCAACTTGGTTGCTCCTAGGTCACTTGCCCACCCTTTGTAAAAGGGATTGGTCTTTGTTTTGTTTCTAACTTCAAAACTGATAATCTGCAACTTAAGGATTGTAGTTACTTTCTGCTTAGTGTCAGGGGTTTTTATAGTATTTAAGTGGTGCATGCTCTTACCTGTTAGTTGTCTAGCTCCACCAAAGTACTGGAGTTTATTTGCCTTTGAACTGTCTTTTTTTCTTGAACATAGTTTGAGGTATACCACTGTATTTGTTACGCAGAAAATGAGACAGCATACAATACTGGTTATTTCTAGTCTCATGGCTATAACTGTCATTCTTGGTACCAAGTCTTGTTTTGTTCTACTTGTTTTCCTCTTTGGGATAGGCATTTCGAGAGGGATCCCGGAAGTCCTTGCGGATGAAGGTAAGGGGTAACCTTCCCTGATGCTGTGTTTTATGTTTGATCTTGAATTTTGGTTATCTTCTTTCCTGACATTGATGGTCTGGGAATCTTGGAGTCTGCTTTTCATGAGTTTGTAGTTGTTGCCCTTCAGTTTTCATAGAACTTTTCTCCCAAGTGGATTTTCTTGGCTATTTTATGAAATATTTTCACATTTCTGTTCCATTAGTTGCCTTTGTGGTGTGGTGGGTTGGGGAGTAAGTTACAGTTTTTAAAACGAAATGAGGCTAGTGTGTTTTATTCTGGTGATTGGACTCAACCTCAGGAGTGAAGGATTTTCTGGTGATGAGCCAGGCTCTCTTGTAAACCCTCCCTGACAGTATGTAGGCTTGGACGCACCATTTGGAAGTTGAGAACTTGGTGTTGTTAATATGAGTTAGTCTTATTGGACTAGTACCATTTTTCTTGGCGTTTCTGTTTGGTGGAGATTTTTGTAATGCTAGTTATCAAATAGTGGCTAGTGTGGCTTAGTGTGTGTGTATGGGGAGGTGCGGGGGGGGTGGACAATGGGAAAATAATATGCTTTTTAGATGCTGGCTGGCTGGTGGTTGTTGTTTGTTGTTGTAGTAACTAACTAGTTGGTTTTAAAAAGTTAATGGAAAGGAGATTTGGTTGTACTTTATTGTATCTTCTTATAGCTGTCCATGAATAAGCTCACATATCTCCCGAAACTTTAGGATTTAAGAGCTTTTGAATTTTAAGTTTTAATATGGTTCTTCTAAGTATTCATATCTCTAAGTCTCTTTAGGTTGGCCATTACATAAACAGTGATGCCTTGAGTTAGGCAAAACTTACCAGGATTACTTTGTATTTATTTGGAGCACCAGTTGATGTTATCAGTGGTGTCGAGTGACATTTTACCTAAGCTTTGTTTTGGAACACATTATAAGAATTATTTTCTTAATGAGATAGATCTGCAAGTTGCTAAATTTATTTTAACTGCTCGTTTCATTTTATTCAATTTATTAAGAAGGACCTTACGTAGAATTTGGGGGCTAACAGTAGACCTCAACTGTTTTTGCTATCAGCTAATTACTGTAACTAACTCCAGAATTTCACGACCTTCAGAGTTTTACTTTAATTAAGTTATAATATTAAAGTTGGTTTATGAATTTTGTCGTTACAATTAATAAGATTTTTCCTAAAGATTTAAGTGGGAGCTATAAGAATAGATAAGAAATAGCATTTGGGCTTTTAATCTTAAAATCAAGAGCTTTCCTACTAGACACAACTCTTAGCCAGTGTTTTGGGCCAGCAAGATAACTGAACAGGTACTTGCACTTGCTGTCAAGCCTCACAACTTGAGTTTGATCCCTGGGACCTTTGTGGTGGAAGGAAAGAATTAACTCCCACAAGCTGTCCTCTGTGGTACATGCACACCAGTAAAATAAATGTTAAAAGTAAAACAATAAAGTAAACCAGTGTTTTTTCAACACATTTGGATAAGTAATTCTGTGTGATAAATACATAGAAGGACAGTACATTATTCAAAGTATATTTGATAATGCTCCCAGATGTTAACACTCCCTGTGGGTGGTAAGATAGTTTGCTGATGAAAATAATAGGTGACACAAAAACAAAGTCATTTTCTTAATACAAAGAAGACAAGCCAATTGTAGTGCTATATTAATACAGCTGAATATTAATGTATTTTTGAAATTTTATGCGCTATGATAACTTAACCTTTTTTTTAATGAGTTTTTCCTAAAGAATTTGATATCAATCTTGATAAGAAAAAGATTTTTCTTATGACTTAAAAATCAGTAATGGGTGAAAATACTGACTATATAAATTTCTCACTTTATAAGTGGGCAGATAATTTTCTCAGTGAAAGTCATCCAAGACTGCACAGTGTATTGGTAATAGAAGCCAAATCCCGTGATTCTTAGTCCATTGCTTTTACCCCACACCAACTGCCAAGTGAAAACAAGTGTCTTGCTTATCCTGCCCGCATAGTCATGAATGGTCTCTTACTAAGTCACTTGATCTTTGTTCTCTACAGAATTCTCCCTCTGAAGCACAGAATTTAGATGAAAATACCACTGAGGGCTGGGAAAATCGGATAAGACTATGGACTGATCAGTATGAAGAAGCTTTAACTAATCAGTATAGTGCAGATGTACAGAATGCCCTTGAACAACATCTACATTCTAACAAGGAATTTGTGGGCAAACCTGCTATTTTAGACACTATTAATAAGACTGAACTGGCCTGTAATAATACAGTAATTGGTTCACAAATGCAGGTAAGAACTAAAGCATTAAAGGCACTAAGATTGAGTTGTTTTGTTTTGTGTTTTTGCTTTTTTTAATGCCTAAAGAAAAAGAATGGGTTGGAATTATTATTCCTTACAGAATAACAAATGAACTACCTCCCTGCTGATCATCTTTGACCAAAATCAGGTTATAGTAGCTAAACTGTCAAGGTATATGTTTGAGAAATGAAGAATTACAAAAGATTTATAAAAAGCTATAAATTCATAAAATCATAAAGTAGATACAGCTCTACTAACATGTTACATTTTCTTTGAACTTGCTTTTTCTGGGATCACTAGTTGGCGCATGTTTCCTGGGGAAATTGAGCTTATGTCAAAATGAAAATTATTTTCTCTCCAAGCTATATAATACAGAGATAAAACCTAAAAATGTTGGTGCCTTTTCATTCTACTGTTAGGAAACATTGTAAATGTTTACCACACTGGTATTGCTATTCTTAAGTGTTAACACTCTGATTTTGTTGTTGTTTTAAATTCAGTTACAGCTGGGAAGAGTCACTCGTGTTCAAAAGCATCGGAAAATTCTGAGGGCGGCAAGAGATTTGGCTTTAGACACTCTTATAATAGAATATCGTGGGAAAGTCATGTTACGACAACAATTTGAGGTCAATGGGCATTTCTTCAAAAAGTAAGAACATCATTCATTGAACACCTGAGGACTTGCATGTTTTTGGCTGACCAGTCAGTGTTACTATGAAAACCATTCTACTTGATGGGCTGCTTCTGAGGAAATGCTAATGATTCAGATAAGCTCATGCCTGTCTGTTATTGGTAGAAAAGGGCATCTAAATGTGTAAAACATTTAATGTGTAAAGTGGCCCAGCATTCCTTGCTTTGCGCTGTTCGTTAGTGAGAAGCAGATAAGTTTGTGGTGTTTGCTCAGGCACTGCAAATGGCTGCTCTCTGTTGTGTCAGCATGTGCATCATGGTTTTAGTTGTGGGGTGGCCTGTTCGTTTCCGCTGAGAATTACAGGAATTTTAATTATATCCCTAGACCATATCCCTTTGTGCTCTTCTACTCAAAATTCAATGGTGTAGAGATGTGTGTCGATGCTCGTACTTTCGGTAATGATGCTCGGTTCATCAGAAGATCATGTACACCAAATGCAGAGGTAAGCTATCTTCAGCAACTTAACCTTTCAGTGGAACCACCAAAGGACACGTTTACTGAAGAAACAGTCTGAAAACTTCACCCAGATAAAGGTCTGTGGCTAATAGTTGTAGTCTCTAAATGCAGAGATGAAAAAGCAGAGGTATGGTGCCTTATGAAGATGGATAAAGACAAAAAACAGGTTTTAGAGAGGACAGAAATGAGAAATGGCAAGATAGTATTTGCCAATACAGAATGGATAAGTATCAGTTGGATTGGGGCACATGGCAGTTGTTTTTATTAGGTCCAGCTAAGGCATTTGTTTTCACTTTTATAGATTGTAAGAAATGCTGTTATAAGAATTTCTAGACATTTCTAAAATTCATTAATTGGTATTCACAGTAGGAACAGTAAGAGTAACAGCTTTGTTTGCAAGCTAAGGAATTTTAATTCTCTAGCAGAATGCAGATACCTTTTAAGATATAAAATAATTTTATCCTGATTTATAGTATCATTGGAATTTTCTATTTTTAAAAAGTCTAATAGGTTGTTCATTAGTATATAATAATTTCAAATGAAATGATAGAGTTAAAATAACAGACTACTCAAAATGAGAAGGAATTATTTGGGTCATACTTTTCCCATTTATAGAAAACTTAGTTTTTAAGGCAGACCTAATGGTAACCTTCTTCATACAGGTGAGACACATGATTGCAGATGGGATGATTCATCTGTGTATCTATGCTGTATCTGCTATCACCAAGGATGCTGAAGTCACTATTGCATTTGATTATGAATATAGTAACTGGTAAGACCTCAGAAATTGTTACAAGTATGAATGGCCTTCTTAAGATTTTAACTCAACCTGGGTGTGGTGGCGCACACCTGCAATCCCAGCACTCAGGGAGGCATAGACAGGCAGATTGCTATGAGTTCTAAGTCAGCCTGGTCTATAAAATGAGTCCAGGACAGCCAAGGCTGCACAGAGAAACTGTGTCTCAAAAAAACAAAATTAAAAAAAAAAAATTTTTTTTTAACTCAACAGGCTTGTTTTCAATTCCCAACCTGCCCCCCATTTTTCCTTTGCCTATTCTTTTCACAAGTAATGTATTTTTTGCCTAGGAGCTATATAATCCTAGCACATGGGTGGCAGAAGCATGTGAATGTATCTGAGTTTGTGGTTACTCTGGTCTACATAGGCAGTTCCAGGCCAGGCAGACCATGTCTTTGTGGGGAAAGACATGGAGGTTTGCTCTCTTTCCACTTCTGTACATAGACTACAAGTAGAGATATACAGAAAACAGAATATTTATTGAAAGCATCATACTCATTCTAATTTATTCAAAGATAACATTAGAGGAAATTGCTACATTAATGTAAAGTAAATGGATAATAAGCCATAATACTCTGTTTTCAAGAATGCTGAGATGCTTTTGGTTGTTTCTTTGGCACAGTAATTACAAAGTGGACTGTGCATGTCACAAGGGAAACCGGAATTGCCCTATACAGAAAAGAAATCCCAATGCTGCAGAATTGCCACTCCCACCTCCTCCTAGCTTTCCCACCATTGGTGCAGAGACTAGACGTAGAAAAGCACGGCGGAAAGAGCTGGAGATGGAGCAGCAAACTGAGGCTGCAGAAGAGAATCATGACCCGCCACCACAAGAAGCTCCAGAGAAAGTAACCGTGTCCAGTGAGCATGAGGTAATCTCCCGGCCGGGTTAGGATGGCCTGATTTCATGTGTTGTTTTAGAGAACTGTATTAAAACATTTACTACTATTTACACCAACATGGATTTTCTTTTCACTTTATAATATTATGAACCATGCGATAAAGCCAGGGCATGATGGTATACACCTTTAGTAACAGCACTCAGGGGACAAAGGCAGGTGGATCTCTGAGTTCAAGGGCAGCCTGGTCTACAAATCGAATTCCAGGATAGCCTGGACAGTTACACAAACTTTGTCAAAAGATACCCGCAAGAGCTGATTCAGAAAGAAAGAAAAATTTAAAAATATTATCAAAAACCATTTTTTTCAGCGGCTGACCTGGTGGTAAACACATATAATGCTGGCATTTGTAAAGCTAAGGCCAGATGATCATGAATTTGAGGCTAGCTTAGGCTATATAATAAGACCCTGTCTCAAGAAACATACAGGCAAAAATAAAGCATCCTTTGACTCTTAAACCACCTGCTTAGCATACATAAGGACCTGGGCTTACTTCCCAGCATAGAGCATAGAAAGGAGTGGGGAGATAATGATGCCAGAATAAAGCAGGTTAATGCTGTTCACAGTTGATCTAATAGTACTTCTGTCTTAAAGGAAGTTGACAATCCAGAAGAAAAACCAGAAGAAGAAAAGGAAGAGCCTACAGATGACCAGGAGAACTCAGCTCATAGCAGGAGAGTAAGTACCATCCAGTAGTGTCTCTACACTTGTTCTAGCTCTAAGATTTTTACCATAAAGAAGGTTTCATTACAGTTTTTATTTTTCTATGTGTAGGCATTCACACAGTAATATAATAGTGTCTTTAAGATGTTTTCTTCTTACAGCTTAATTTCCCCAAAACTGGCTGGTGAAGACCAGCCAGTTTGTTGGATTGGTTTTGTTTTGTGTTTTTCCATTTAAAGACCAAAATCAAGTATAGTTGGTAATAGTAAGTTAGTTGTGCAGCATGCAAGGTCTTGAGTTTGATCTCAGATTACTGGGCGAATAGGGAGAGAGTCAACTTTGTTAGCCCTTTATACTTGTGACAGAAGTTCCTCAGAAAAACAGCTTAAAGGAGGCCAAGTTTACCTGTGCTCAAGTTTCACAGGTTTCGGTCCAGATCTGTTGGCTTCATTGCTTTGGGAATAAGCAAAAATAGGATACTGGGAGTCCATTACAAAGAAAAATGGCTTACCTTGTTGCTGTCAGGAAACAGAAAAAGAGTAGGGGCCAAAGATAAAATACACCTTTCCAAAGCACCCAGTGGCTTGCTTCCTCCAAGTAGGTGTCAGTTCATGGGCTTTCCACAACCTCCTCTTAGTACTTACCACTAACCCTTTGGGGTACATTCCATATTCAAGCCATAATTTTCTGTCAGATTGATTTAAGAAGTTTGTTGTTTATATTTATTTCTCCTCAGAAAAAGATTAATGACAATTTCCTTTGGTTTTGAGCTTTGAAAATAGGATAGAAATTGGTTGTGGTTGCTTTATGTACTAAAACATCTCACCTATTTTTCTAAAATTTAGCTTTTGAATTTGCTTTGTTTTTATAGCTGTTTTCTATATTTCTATATGTTTAAAACAATTTTTTCTTTTTTAAATTTAAAAAAAAATTTAATTTTTTTTTCTTAATGTTCAGCAATGCATATTGTATCTTAAACAAGTTCTTAAATAAACTGCTCTAATGTAACTTCTAAAATAGCTACACCTGCATCTGGTTGAAGATCCTTTAAAAATAAAAATAAAAACAAAAACTTTTCCCCTAGACTCGGGAAGATAGGAAGGTTGAAGCTATCATGCATGCTTTTGAAAATCTAGAGAAGAGAAAGAAACGACGGGATCTGCCTCTGGAGCAGAGCCACTCCGACTTAGAGGTCACCACCAGCAGCTCCGAGACAGCCGCTGGAGAAGACACAAGAACTGCAGCTCCTGAATCTGAAGTTAGCACCCCTGTTTCAAATATTGCCATCCCAAGCACCCCACAAAGCACTGGTGTGAATACTCGGAGGTCTTCCCATGCTGGGGTAAGATTGAAAACTCTTAAGTCCTGTGTCTACTAATGTCAATTGTCTTTTCTTTCCATTTCTTTTTTTAAGAATGGTAAAAGTTAGTATTTTCAACATTGCTTTATATCAGAAAAAAGCCTTTTTGATCTCAACAGCTGGTTTGTGGTATGCAGGGTAACAGCTGAAATCAAAATTTGAGTGGCACAGTCCTTCACACATAAGTGTCTCCCAGAAAAGCACAGTGATATGTTCGTAGAATCATTTGGTTTGGAGATTGGTATGTAGCTTAGTATGAAAATGCATACTGAACATGAAGAAGGCCTCACTTAGCTTAGTCTCAACTCCTAAAGGGAGCAAGCAACTAAGGGGTTTCTCTCATGGATACTCTGAATACCCCAGTTATGTACCTGATCTTTCAGGGCCTTCTCTGGCTAAGCTTATCAGTTTCTTCCCTGACCTGCAATGACAAGGGCTTAACATAAAATCTGGGTGTAAAAAAGAAAAAAGAATTGTCTTTCCTGCTAAGAATCTTTATATTAGGTAGCTAGCTTTAACTGACTTTTGATGTATTTTTATTTTATAGGTGTTTATTAGGAACAGATTTAGCCAGGTGTGGTGGTATATTCCTTTAATCCCAACACTCAGGGAAGCAGAGGCAGGCGATCACTGTGAGTTCAAGGACAGCAGAGACTACACAGAGAAACTTGTTTCAAGAAACCAAAAAGGAAAAGAAAAAGAAATAGAATTAACTAAGCCAGATGTCTGTCTATGGTCTACTTAGGTGACACAAGTCTATAAAATTTTGCACTTAAAAATTACATTTGTGAAAACTTTGACAAGATCTCCCTATAAAGCCTTGGCTGGCCTGAAACTTGCTGTGTAGACCAGACTGGCCATAAATTCACAGGGATCTGCCTGCTTCTGCCTCATGAGTGCTGAGGTTAAAGATAATGAGATACTGTACTCAGTTCAGAATTTTTTTTTTTTATGTGTGTGAATGGTTACTTATATATGTGTGTGTACCATGTATGTGTCTGGTACTCATAGGAGCCAGAAGATGGCATTGGGGTCCTAGAGGAATTGTGAGGAATTGTGAGCTGCTATGTGGGTGCTAGGAACTGAATGCAAGTCTTTGCTGCAAGAGCACCAAGCGCTATTATTTGATGATTCATCTTTCCAGCCCCCTTTTATTTAAAATGACAATAAATCCTTTCTTTACTATCATTTACATATTTTTACACTATCATTTAGAATACTTAAGTAGAGAAAAAAATAAGAAACATAAGAAATTTCTGGTGCTGGGTGAGAGTTGCCTTGTCTAATCCCAGCACTTGGGAAGCTAAGGCCAAGAGGATTGTAAGGTAGAGGCCACCATGGAGATCCTTTTTGCAGAAAAGAAGATAAATTTCTAGTAAATATTTGACCCTGATATTGTTACAGGATGTGGCTGCAGAAAAACAGATCCTTAAACCACCTCCTGCTAAGCCTTCTAGACCCCGACCGAAGAGTCGTATTTCTCGGTACCGGACCAGTTCAGCCCAAAGACTAAAACGCCAGAAGCAGGCCAGTGCACAACAGGCAGAACTGTCACAGCAAGCTGCCTTGGACGACGGAGGAAGTAACAGCTCAGTAACTCCTCCTGAAGCTGGAAATATAGACAGTTCTGGAGAGAACAGACAGTTAACAGGATCTGACCCAACTGTAGTATCAGTTACTGGATCCCATGTCAACCGTGCTGCATCTAAATACCCCAAAACCAAAAAGGTAAGTGACAGTATAAGTTTAGTATGGTAAAGAGCGTCATAGCAAAACAGGAGGGCTATAATCCCCCAGAAAAGAAGTAATCTTAGAATAATTAGATTGAACATTCTAGATAAAAATTGTTTATGGTGAAAATTGAAACTATCCCACTTAACTTTTTGTTCACTTGATTTTAGACAGAACTTAAATCAGTAATAACTGAAAGTATTCCTTCTTTGAGCATGGAGAAGGTAAAGGAAAGTTACTCCTAGTCTGAATGCTCAGTTCATCCTCACCATAGTTACTGCATCTGTTCTAGTGTTTAGATGAGGTTCGTTGTCATGGACTACATACACCATACGCTACTGCTTCTGGCATGTATGCTTCTGTTATGTATATAGAATTTAACTAATGATTTTTTTTTTTAACCTTTAGTATCTAGTTACAGAATGGTTGAATGACAAGGCAGAGAAGCAAGAATGCCCTGTTGAATGTCCTTTACGTATCACCACTGACCCAACTGTATTGGCAACAACCCTGAACATGCTACCGGGTCTTATTCATTCCCCATTAATTTGTACCACCCCTAAACACTACATTCGCTTTGGCTCACCCTTTATGCCCGAGAGGCGTCGAAGGCCCCTTCTGCCGGATGGCACATTCAGCTCCTGTAAGAAGGTATGTTTCTCTGCCTGCACACATGTATGTGTGTGTGTGTACACCTGACCGTGAATGAAAGTGTGTTCAATACTGTAGGATACATATAGTTGTGCTATATTTTACATAATTGTCTAGATGCTCATGAATCTCTAGATAACTTTGTGAAGTTATATTGTTTTGTTAAACTTGTACCTAGACACTTCAGGAGCACTATGGTCAAGTTCGAACATGTACTGCATTCGAGTTTTGGTGCTCAAACTTGTGACTATCCAGTATGGTCTTACCTGGAAGTTTTTAAAATTGCTGACGGAGAGAGCACAGGCAATCTGTTCACTGTAAGCATTTTGTCTAGGTAATGAAGGAGAGTTGAGTCTCTAGGGAATTCACTTAGATTGACTAGCTTGTCTTGGGTCTTGATGAGTTTAATCTGAAAAGGAAGATAGTTTGTTGTACAAAAACTATTACCAGTGCATGTTCCATGTATAGTAGTGTTGTTCCATCATTCAGAATGCTGAGACAAAGTTATTGTGTGGCCAGCCTGGGCTACATAGCAAAACCTCATCTCAAAAAACAAAGCATGATTTACTGACTATAGTAAATGATAGAACTTCTAAGTCTAGAATGGCAAAACGGAGACTCACTATGCTACAAACTTAACATTGCTTAATTCTTCATCAAGAGTAATAGCAGGAATCTGATGTGATGTTTCATTGGCAAACACTTGTCACACAAGCCTAGCTACCTAACTTCCGTTTCTAGAACTCACGTGAAACTGGAAGGAGAGTACCTATTCCATACAGTTGTCTTCTCACATTCACAGACATGAAATCTGAAGTTCTACACACGATGATGATTTTTTTAAGTATCAGTAGAATCTTAACTTTTTATGAGGAGTGTTAAAAATGAGAAAAGAAGGACCATATCTCTCTAAGGATGCATACTCAGTTTATTATGGGGTGGGGGGGATAATATTCTTCAGTGGTAATAGGTAGGCATTAGTAAGGTGCTTCTGTAAACAACCCTAATTGAAACTCTGCTTACTAAGTTTAAAAATAAATAAAAGTAGAAATCAAGTTGGTTACAAAATAGAAAGAAGATTTAGTGAGAGTTGGGGGGAAATAAAGAGAATGAAAAAGGCATGACTATGGTC
Organism: Pachyuromys duprasi; assembly: GCA_028658305.1. Taxonomy (NCBI): domain Eukaryota; kingdom Metazoa; phylum Chordata; class Mammalia; order Rodentia; family Muridae; genus Pachyuromys; species Pachyuromys duprasi. The sequence goes on along the minus strand of CM053761.1, from coordinate 29,284,658 downwards.
AATGTATATGGAAAAGTCATGAGACCAATTATTATTTAGTTAATAGATGCTATGAAAAGCAACGTTTATAAAAGAAAATTAGGATGTAAATATACGTATATATTGAAAGCATTTTTATCATGTCAGGTAGTAAAATCTATTCTGGTGTTTTAAGAGTTGGTTGGAGGCTTTGGAGAGATGGCTCATCAGTTAAGAGTACTTGTTGCTCTTGCAGAAGACCTGGGTTTGGTTCCAAGCATCTACATGGTGGTTCACAACTGTCTGTGACCTCAGTTCCAGGAGATTTGATGGCCTATTCTGACCTAAATGCTCCAAGCACATACACATACATTTAGGCAAAAGACTCACAGATAAATTAAAATTAATCTGATTTTTAGGGAAAGATTGATGATAATAGAGATTAATATAAAATTGTTATAAATATGTGGGCTAACTTTTCAAATGCCTTCTTCGTAATTACAGTGCAAGATTGCAGTCTTTTTTCCTATCTTGATTTTCCAAGTAGCAGAGACCTAAGCGAACAAACTGACCAAAAAATGTTTAAAACTATGACTTACATTCATTAGAAAATTTATTTGACCTGTTGTTTTTGTTTTATTACTATGTGTGTGGGGAGGTGGTTCTCATGGGGATGGCAGTGGATATCTCTGGAGTCCATTGTCTCCTACCTTTATATCAAATTCAGGTCATCAGGAATTTTTACCCACTGAGCCTTCTCACCAACTGCTTTTGAACTCCTTTTATCTGGCCATGTTTTGTATTTTGATCATTTACTTATCTATTTGCTTGCTTACTTAATTACTTAGTTTTAAAGACAGTCTCAAAATAATCAATTCTCCAAGAATCTGTGAACATCCCCATCCTTTGTTCTCCCTACACCTTTTTTCTCAAGCAGGGCTAGGTATCTAACCATGGTTCTTCTATATGTCAGGCACTTTACCAAGCTGTATTGCTAGTTCTGTATGACTCGCTGTTTATAAACTATTTACTATGGCCAATGATGGCTCAGTTGGAATAGTGTTTACATAGCATTCACAAAGTTGGTAAATAAACTAGGAGTGACAGTGGTATCGATTTGTCCTCCTAGCACTTGGGATAGGTGAAGGCAGAAGGATCAGAAGTATAAGGCCAGCCTCATAAGACCCTCTTACCCTCCTTTCCTAAAACCCTGTTTACATTGGAATTCAGCCTAAATCGCTGCTTTAATATTTCTCGGGAAAAAATTTCAGATTATATTATAAAACACACAGCTTTGTCTGGGCAGGGTAAATTAAACTATATATTTTAAAATTATTTTTATCAATTATAGTTTATTCACTTTGTATCCCCCCTGTACCTCCCTCATTCCTCCCCTCCCAATCCCACCCATGTCCCTCTCCCAGTCCACTGAAAAGGGAGAGCCTCCTCCCCTTCCATCTGACCCTAGTCTATCAGATCTCATCAGGAGTGGCTACATTGTCTTCTTCTGTGGCCTGGTAAGGCTGTTCCCCCTCAGGGGGAGGTGATCAAAGAGCAGGCCAATCAGTTCATGTCAGAGACAGTCCCTGTCCCCATTACTATGGAGGCCACTTGGATACTGAACTGCCATAGGCTACCTCTGTGCAGGGGTTCCAGGCCATGTCCATGAGTGGTCTTTGGCTGGAGTATCAGTTTTTGAAAAGACCCCTGTGCCCAGACCTTTTGGATCTCTCGCTCTCCTTGTGGAGCTCCTGTCCTCTCCAGGTCTTACTATCTCCTACTTCTTGCATAAGATTCCCTGTACTATGCCCAAAGTTTGACTATGAGTCTCAACTTCTGCCTCGATACCCTGCGGGGTAGAGCCTTTCAAAAGCCTTCTGTGGTAGGCTCCTGTCCTGTTCCCTGTTTAGTCCTCCTCCGATGTCCATCCTCTTTGCCTTTCTGAATGGGGATTGAGCATCTTAGCCAGAGTCTTCCTTCCTGGTTAGCTTCCTTAGGTGTACAGATTTTAATATGTTTATCCTATATTATATGTCTAGTATCCACTTATGAGAGAGTATATACCCTGTGTGTCTTTCTGCTTCTGGGATACCTCACTCAGGATGATCTTTTCTAGTTCCCACCATTTGCCTACAGATTTCATGATTTCCTTGTCTTTAATTGCTGGGCAGTATTCCATTGTGTAAATTAACCACAATTTCTATATCCATTCCTCCTTGTTTTTTATCTCTGAGTAATATTCCATTGTGTAGATGTACCACAATTTCTATATCCATTCCTCAACTGAGGGGCATCTGGGCTGTTTCTAGCTTCTGGCTATTACAAATAAAGCTGCTTCAAACATGGTTGAGCAGATGTCCTTGTTGTATACTTGAGCATCTTTTGGATATATGCCTAGCAGTGGTATAGCTGGATCTTAAGGAAGCGCTATTCCTAATTGAGAAAGCGCCAGATTGATTTCCAAAGTGGTTGTATAAGTTTACATTCCCACCAGCAGTGGAGGAGGGTTCCCCTTTCTCCACATCCTGTCCAGCACGTGTTGTCACTTGTGTTTTTGATCTTGGCCATTCTGATGGGTGTAAGGTGAAATCTCAGGGTCGTTTTGATTTACATTTCCCTGATGACTAAGGACGTTGATCATTAATAAGTGTTTCTCTGCCATTCCTCTATTGAGAGAGAATTCTGTTTAGCTCTGTACCCCATTTTTTAATTGGATTACTTGATTTGTTGCTGTTTAACCTCTTGAGTTCTTTATAGATACTGGATATTAGCCCTCTGTGAGATATAGGGTTGGTGAAGATTCTTTCCCAATCTGTAGGCTGTCGTTTTGTTTTGATGACCATGTCCTTTGCTTTACAGAAGCTTTTCAGTTTCATGAGGTCCTATTTATTGATTGTTGCTCTTAGAGCCTGTGCTGTTGGTGTTTTGTTCAGGAAGTTGTCTCCTGTGCCAGTGAATTCCAGGCTCTTCCCCACTTTTCCATCTAACAGGTTTAGTGTGCCTGGTTTTATGTTGAGGTCTTTGATCCACTTGGACTTTAGTTTTGTACAGGGTGATAAGTATGGATCTATTTGCATTTTTCTACATGTAGACATCCAGTTATACCAGTACCATTTGTTGAAGATGCTATCTTTTTTTCCATTGTGTGATTTTGGCATCTTTGTCAAAAATCAAGTGTCCGTAAGTGTGTGGGTTTCTTTCTGGGTCTTCTATTCGGTTCCATTGATCCATCATTCTGTTTCTGTGCCAGTACCATGCAGTTTTTATTACTGTAGCTCTGTAGTACAGCTTGAGATCAGGGATGGAGATGCCTCCAGAAGATCTTTTATTGTAGAGGAGCTAGAAATCTAAATCGACTTTTCTTGTGTATGAATGTTTTCCCTGCATATATGTAAGTGCACCCAACACATGCATGCCTGGTGTGTTGGGAGGCCAGAGGGTATTAGATAATCTTGAATTTTAATTTCAGGTGGTTGTAAGTCTCTATATGGGTGTTAAGAACCAAACCTAGGTCCTCTCCTAGAGCAACATGCACTCTAAACCACTGAGCTATCTCTTGAACATAAAGAACAATCTACATTTTTACTTACAGCCCCACCGTTTTGTATATCATTAAAGGCGATAAGCTTCATATGTTAAAAGCACGATGTTTGTGGTTACGTGTTTGTGGCCAGATTATTCATTTGTAAAAACATTTACTAATGTCCACGGAGTATCTAAAATCAGTTCAGTACAGTTCCCAAAAAATATTCAAAGTTACCTCTTTTTTGTTCTTTTTTTTTTTTTTTTTAAATAAAGATAAACGTGTAAGCCTCCAGTTAGTACCCCTCTTTGTTTTGTATAGTCATGTGGACATATGTAAAGGATCTTTGGTCTCCAAGATTGCTTAGAAAATGACTGTCTTTTACATTGTTGTTTTAATAAATGTATTTTTAATTTTTATTAATTTTTATGTGTATTGCTGTTTTGCCGGTATGTCTGTCAGTGTGTGTGAGGTTGTCAGATCCTCTGGAACTCTGGGTGGTAGGAACTGAACCTGGATCCTATGGAAGATAAGCCAGTGCTCTTAACCACTGAGCCATCTTTCCAGCCCCTTGCATTGTTGTTTATTGCATTATTGTATACCCTTGAAAGATTGTTAATCAGTTCCTTTAAGCATAAACATATTGTTAAAAATTAGGTGGGGTCGTAAACAGAGATAAGTGAAAGATATCCAGAGTCATTTGAATCACACTGGAGATGGAAATTGAAAGTTTAGAGTGTTACCAGTGGTATGCTACAAGGTTTCTTTGCATATTTGATCTCATTTCACCAATATAAACACTGGAATTGAGATCATTGGCTACAATTCATAAATCTAGTAGTTTTGTCTCGGAACCAGTAGTGGGTTCTAAAATTTGCCCAAAGTAAGGCATCTCTAGTAGTTGAAAACAGACTTTAACCTAGGTCTTTATATTCCAAAACTTAGTTACTTCATTGCTCTTTTTCTTTTTCAAAATACCTTACTCATCTTTGGGCATCCTAAAAAAACTTATTACTTAAGTATCGTTTATAGAAAATAAAATTTTTTTTCAGATTTTAGTTAGTCGAAGAATTTGCATAGATGGACAGAACAGGAATTCAAAGTAATCTTTTATCCATAGGGTGACTGAAATTGTTAAAGCCAAACAAGTACCTTTTTTTGGTAGTCCTAAGATCTAGAATGTAAACTTTTATATGGCTTCCTGTCACTGAAAATATTTTTTAATAAATTTATTTATTTTTATATCAATCACAGGTTAGATTTTTTGCATCCCATGCGTAGCCCCCTCCCTCATTCCCTCCCACTCTCCCCAACCCTCCCTCATCTCCTCCCTGCCCCCTCCAAGTCCACCAACAGGGGAGGATCTCCTCCCCTTCCATCTGACCCCAGATCATCTTGTCTCCTCAGGGCTGGCTGCAATGTCCTCCCCTGGGATCTAGCCAGGCTACTCCCTGGCATGTATGGGGGAGAGTCGAAGAGTCAGCCATCAAGTTCAAGACTGAAACAGTCCCTGTTTCCCTTACTAGGGTCTTCAATTCGCCAATGAGTTATCATGGGCAACATCTGAGCAGGGGTTCTAGGCCATATCCATATATGGTCCTTGGTGGGAGATTGAAAATATTTCTAATAACCTTTTTTTTTTTCTTACGAAGAAATAATCAAATTTGAATTCCTGTCTTCTGCTCTGAATGGAAAAATAAATTTAAATAACTTGTATATAATATAAATTAAAAATTTATATATTCATTACAAAAGATTTTTCACTTGTCATCCCAGGCTAATTTTCCCCATCTATGAAAAAGACCTTTAGAACCAAGATGACTTCAGGAGGTCTCCTGGACAGTCTAAGGATCTGTGCTTCTGATAGCTCCTGTGTTAGGATACTGTATGTGGTCTTGGCTTTTCTTCAGACATCTTGTCTTATCCTAGAATAATAATGTGATCTAAGTGACTTGGCTATTTTTTTTTTAATATACCCATCTTCTTAACTCTGTTTACTTTTTTATTCAGTTTAGTAAACAAAATCTTTTCATGATAGAAGATTTTTCATAGTAAAATTTCCCTGGATTTTCTTAGGTTCTAAGAATCCAGTGACCACAGATCTTCTAGAACTACTCTGTTGAAGAGAATGTTTACCTATCCATTGTATGTGTTCTCTAAAGGTATAAAATTGTAACAGTTCACCTTTTCCTATTTGGAGATAGTCTGGCTGAAATTGATGTTCATCAAAATTGCCTCTGACTTCTATCAGGGCAGGAGAGCTGCAGAGTAAGGAACAACTTAACAACTCTGTATCTTAGGACCACAAAAACTGCAGATAATAAAATTATTTTTCCACGGGATACCTAATCAAATCATGCATGTTTTCTTCTGACTTTTTTATTTGCCATCCATCCAGATTGCACATTTGCTACTAAAAAAAAAAAAAAAGTACCTGGGAGGGTTCTTTATTAACCTTTTCTACTTTTAATTTCTTCAGAACCTCCCTCTCGTTCTCTCTCCCTCTCCTGCCCAGTGATTTCATTACTCGGTTATAATTTATTCAAACTACTTGACAAGCAAAAAGAACCTCATGTTTAGATTATCACTAAAGAGTTACATCTTTAATAGTGTCAACCTATCTTTAGCAGTTATGTTATCCTAAGCAGTGTGGAGTGTTGACTGTTTACTATTTTTTAATCGGTTGAGGCTGTTTGAGTGTTGCCTAGTAGGAAAAAAGCTGACTTGACTGAGGGAGCTCGGAGTGTAACTTGTTTTTATGGTAGAGTGCCTCTCTTGGCTCAGTCCTTAACCCGACATTAACCTGATAATCCTAGTTTGGAGGGCAGAGCAGGATGATAATTTTAATGCCGTTTTTAGCAGGTTTGAAGACAGCCTAGATTACATGAGATATTTCAAAACTAATCTTCATTGAAGAGAAAAGGAAATAGCAGCAGAAGCCAGACTTGGTTGCACAGGCAGGACCCTGTCCAGAACCACTTGACTGTGAAACTGTGTGAATGTATTTGTATTGAATTTTTTAGTAGTTAGTATGTAATGATTTGGTTAGTGTACTGCAGATAGGTGTCCTAAATACTTTTAAGTGGTTATTAAAAATTCTCTGGGTTTTCCCCCCCATTTAGCGCTGGATAAAGCAAGCCTTGGAAGAAGGGATGACTCAGACATCATCTGTGCCCCAAGAGACTAGAACACAGCAACTATACCAAAGTAATGAGAATAGTAATTCTTCTAGTATCTGTAAAGACAATGCAGGTATGTATCTGTTCTTTTTCTAAATTTGACATGAACAGTCATCATTTGAGGTTCACAATAAAATTTTCAGTGTTGGTACTCTGCTATAAAAAGAATTAGTGTGTTCTCTAAATAGTAAATTTACATCTGTCTTTACAGAGGAAGAGAAAGATCTCGAGTCAGGGATCAGTTTTCCCAGGACGACAAAGAAGGAACTAGACAGTATACAGATAACAGCAGAAATGGTTATAAAAAAGGTTAGATACGTTTAAAGTAGTAAGTTTAGGAAATTTTTGTTTGTATTTATAAGGGGAGACAGAAAGTGGTGGAACATTAAATGTTAAGAGGGTGGCGGACAAAATGGAAATGTTAAGTGGCTTGTTGGGTGGGACCTGACTAAAGGGACAGGAAATAATGAAATTAATGAGGTTTGTTTGTTTGTTTTCAAAAGGACTTGCCCCCAAGAACTATAAAATTCCTGAGATAACATGACTTAAAGTTATAAGGATTTGAGCCAAATGGCTATGCAAAAAAAAAAAAAAAAAAATCTTATTTTTTTTTTTTTCTTTCACAGTGTTCTATTGTAGTCTTCTGCCTGAAAACATTGGTACATATTACCCTGTTTGTTTAGTTATTAGAAAGAGTTTCTTTGTTTAATCTAGGCTGTTAGCAAACTCATCTTTCCCAGTACTCAAATTCAAATTAGTTTTCTGAATATTGAGTAATCAAAACATACCATAGCCAGGTATGGTGATACTTAAAATCTCAGCACTTGTAAAACAAAATAAGACATGATTGCTTCAAGTTCAAGGTCAGCCTAGGGTACATAGCAAGACCCTATCTCAAGAGAAAACAAAAAACAATTACTAAAACATAATATTTGAGAGTTATACTTTGTTTGGGGGTGGGGAGTTGTATGTTTTTGTGGGTAATTTTTAAACCACTATTTGTTGACTCGCTGAGTAGTTACAAAGTTGAATTTAAAAGAATGTTACTGGTAATTGCTTTGTATTAAAATTCTTTCATCTAGATTTTAATCTGTTCATCTAATGAGACTGATATTTGGGTTTAGTTTAGTAAAAATGTTGAGTCATATTTCCGTCAATTGTGTCAACTTACTGCTTTTAGAAGGTAATTAGAGTAGCTGGATTAGAGTATAATGTGTGCCTCCATTTATATGATGGGTATGCTGTATAAGTATATAGTTAATTTTGGAAAGCAGAGACTACATAGCAGTTCATGTCCTGGCTATCACACACTTAAAGAGGAATTGTCTTTGTTTACTATATACGCTCAGTGGAACAGAATTAGCACTGTTAGTCATCATTACATTTCTACCATCCTCTCAAACAGCAAGAAACATTCTCAGAACAAACCTTGCTTTTAAGCATCAGTATAAACAGAAGAAAAGCACTACATAAACAAGTCAGGAATTATCACTAAAATGTAGTATTTATCATTTGAATTTATTATGAGTTTTGTTTACAAGAATATTAAGGAACGTTGTTGAAGAAAGTCAGGAGATATGTTGATCTAGTAGAAAAGGACCAGTTGTCTACCCCTAAACTGTGGGATATTAATAAATGTCTCTGCGCTTCGTCTGTGCAGTGAGAACAGCAGTGTGTGCTTTATACGTCTGTTCAGTGTCACACCTACAATAGATAAGACTGCTGTACTCTACATAGAACACTCTCTTCTTGTCAAGTACGAACTACCTAGATTAAAGATGATAAATTCATGTCAGAGACAGTCCCTGTTCCCCTCACTATGGAACCCACTTGGAGACTTGAATAATGCAGCCACTCCTGATTAGACCTGATAGGTTAGGGTCAGATGGAAGGGGATGAGGGAAGGAGGGTGGAATTGGGAGGGGGATACAGTTGGGATAAAAAGTGTATAAACTAATTAATATTAAAATATAAAAATTTAATTTAAAAAAGATGATAAATTCTTCTACCACTGTGGTTGTGCTTAATGTGTAATCCCAGTAATCAAGACTTGTGGGCTTTTCAGTAAGGCTATCTCAGAAGGAAAAGTCAAAGGATGCTTAAAGCTAAAATTGTACAAGAGTAAAAGGTATTACCATTAATACAGGGAAGAGATGCCGTGTTTGTAAATAGCATGTATATGTCCCTCGGAATACCTTAATAACTGAAATTTTCAGAAGTGCTAACAGTTGAATAAAATCCTTGCTTTTAAGTAGAATAAGTATCACTTAAGTGCTCAAGAAAATGAATGAATACAAGTTTTACATGCTCAAATTTAACAAAGCTAAGAAACTACTGGGAATGGCCATACTTGGATGTGGGATGCAAACCATTACTGAGAAATACTTTTCAAGTTTGAGCATAAAGGAAATTCCTTATTTAATAATAGGAAGAATAAATACTATGCATGCATATTCTTTTTACTCCTATGGTTTCCGTAGAGCCTTCTTTTGAAAATTTTTGATTCTAAGTTTATCTAAAGTTTTTAAAGTAAAACTTGGAAGGGTAGTTAATACTTCGCCGAAAATGCAGTTAGCTTCCCTGTGACATTAGTGGCAAATTATTATAGCAGGAGTACAAGACTATTATCATAGCTGTGAAATAGGGACATGGCAAATTGCCTTAGAATTTTCAACTTCTTTCGATAAAGTAATTGGGTCCTTTGCCAATGCAGATTCTGAGTGCATTCAGATATTTTTCCCGTATTATTTTTGATTCCTTTTGTTTTGATTGGTTGGTTGGTTGGTTTTGATTGTTTGTATTTATTTTTTTTGAGACAAGGTTGCACTCCGTAGTCCTGTCTTGCCATCTTTCTGCCTCGGTTTCTGGAGTGCCAGGTGGAAGCATGTTCCATCACACAAAAATAGTACTTTAATTCAAGTACTATTAGCTCTTGTTTCTGTGATCATACTGTTCTTGAGTTAACATACTAAGAAAAGGATTTTCAATAAAAATTATAAGTATTTCTACTAATAGTCTACCTGTGCATCTTAAGGATTAATTTAGGTAGTCAGCTTCGGAGCCATCTTATGGACCCTTTTAATTTTTATTTTTGTTTTGAGGTTGCTCAGTGATAGTACTTGCCTCACATGAGAAAAACCCTTGGTTTGATCTCTTGATACCACAATTTTTAAAATAGTTTACCTTTGCTTTTGGTTTAATTAAATTGATCTAAGACCACAAAATAAGCATAGCATCATTTGAGGATTAAATTTTCTCATCTCCTTGACTCTGCAAGAGAATTAATGGATAATGTATAAGACCAATTCTCTTAGAAATATAAACCTGACTTGATACTTGTTTTTTAAAATTTGAAATGGAGAAAGCAATGTAGCACAGCCGCTCATGAATTTGATAATAAAACATGTTTATAATTTTCTAATGAATTTATCTAAAAACACTTTCCAGATGTATTTATTATGAAAACTAAACTTTAAGATGGGCTATCAAGTTAGGTGTGGTAATGTATGCCTTTAATCACAGCATTCAGAGCACAGGCAGGCAGATCTCTGGGTGGTCTACAGAGCAAATTTCAAAACTGCCAAGGCTACAGAGAAAAATTGTCGCCGAGCGGTAGTAGGGTGAACTATCAAAGCTGAGAAGGTGGTTCAGTGGGCAAGAACACTTTCTATGCATGCATAAGAACCTAAGTTTGAATTCCCAGATTTCATATAAAAAAGCCAGGCATGGGTATTTCTATGGTTAGAACATTGGGAGGCAGAAACGGGTAGATTTCTGGAGTTAGCTGGCTATCCAGCCGTGTCAAAACAGTGATGATCATGTCCAGTGAGAAACTGTCTCAAAGAATAAAGTGGAAGCAGTAGACTTAAGACATCTAATGTTCTCTTCCTTCTGCTTGCAGTTATATGTAACCACCCACACACTTTGGATTTGTGCAATATGCCACACACTTACCAAACTCAAAAAACATGAATTAGCAGGTTATCCTGCTGCTTTTTTAAACATATTCTAGAATTTTTAGCTGTAAGCATACTTCTTCCAAAAGGAGGTGAAAGTGTTAGTAACTGTTATTACTTGCATATAACTGTTATTACTTGCACATAACAAGTAATAACAGTTACATACCCAGGAAAGCTAAGAATATTGGCTGGAAAAAGTAGCAGACATTTATTGGGTGGCTAAATACAAAACCAGTATGTAAACATTTCATTATAACAGTAAGGTGGACAATTGGAATTACTATTCACAATAGTAGTAAGAATAGAGAACACTGGAAACCAAGTCTTTCAGTTACAAGGAGGGAATCAAAGTTTGAACAGCTGAAACAAGTCATGCATAGTCATTAATGAGGGTGCTCTCCAAATTATATCACCAGAGTACTGTGTTACGAAGTTTTTTTCATTGTAATATACATTTGTTTGTCTAATTATAATAATTCATTGATGAGAATATTTAAGCTATTGGGCACAGGGCTGCACATTTGTGATCCCAGCACTTGGGGAAGGCACAGGCCAGCCTGGTCTGCAGAGTAAGTCCAGGACAGCCAAGGCTACACAGAGAAACCCTATCTTGGAGGGAATTATAAGCGTACCTCACTGCATCCTGCCTTTTACATGGTTCTGGAATCTGAATCCAGGTCCTCAGGCTTGTATAGCAGGCACTTTTACTCACTGAGCCACCCACTAACACCCTAAATTATACTTAAAGAATAAAGCATTCTTGTTTACAAAAGTTTTTATAATTAAGTTAGGGGCATTGATTCCTACTCCATCTTTTTGTAGCACATACCTACTACACCTTTTCCTTCTTTGAAAATCATCTCGTAATTGAAAAACTATAATCTTTCATTGAATTAAAAAAATCGTTATTTTCCACTACACTATTATTTTACATCTTTTTGTCCTTGTATATTTTGGGGACTACTTTACAACTGAGCTACAATGTTCCCCCTAGCTTATTCCTATTGAATTTTTTTAAAAATATGGTTTTTTCTGAAAATTATTCTATTTTCTGTACAATAATATTGAATTGATATATTAACGTAATTTTTTTTTGAGACAGGGTCTTGTAAAGTTTTACAGGTTGGCCTCAAACGTAGGATTTTTCTTTCTCAGCCTCTCCAGTGGGATTTTTTGGCATATATCACACCTAGCAATACTGAGAATTATTATTTTTTTTTCTTTTTAACTGGCGAGAAATGTTCTAGCTACTCAACTCTAGTTCGCCAAATTTCTTTGGAAAACCTTAGCTCCTTTGAAAGATTGTCTCATTAACCTCCAGCTAGCCTGGCACCCAGCAAGCTTCAGTCATCTGATCTGCTCCCATCCCCAGCACTGGGATACAGGCAACAATGCAGCTATAGCTGCCTTTTCATGTGAGTATTGGAGATTCATACTCATATTCTCAAGTGTGCACATTGCCCAACCCCATAGTTGTTTGCCCAACCCCATTCTTTTAGTTTGTTTTTCAAGGCAGGGTTTCTCTGTGTAGACCATGCTGGCACCACCACCTGGCTTTCTTAGACATTCTTTATTTATTTATATATATATATATAATATTAAATATAATATAATTATATTTAAATAAAATATAAATATATTTTATATAAATATAAAATATATATTATATATATATAAAATAAAAGACACAGAAAGCCATATAAATAACGAAATGAGTACAGAAACAAGTGGAGGGTAGTTTTTGTTACTGCAGTATGTTTATAGTTGCATTAAAGGAAATTTTTTAGTGTTTATAAATTAGGCATGGTAGTGCATGCTTATAATCCCAGGTTTTTGAAGCCAAAGACAGGAGAAAGATGCTATTTTGAAGCCAGCCTGGACTACCTGGCCACTTCAAGGTCCGCCCAGTTCACAGTAGTAAGACCCTATTTCAAAACAAACCCCTACTACCCTCAAAGAAAGAGACTGATAAAATTTTATTCACTAGCAGAAACTTATGTGTGTGAGTTTAAATGTATGAATTTTTTTTTGCATGATCTTGGGAAGTATTAAGGCAAGGTTTCTAAAATGAGTGTGAGTATGTATGTGTACTTGTGTACATGTACACTTTTGAAACTGTACATAAAAAATAGGAAAACAAATGGCAGAGAGTGGCCTGTGAATTCAGGCAGTCATCAGGTTTGTTTGTTGATACCATATTCATTTTGGCTGCTCCATTACTCCAGTAGTTTTGCAGTTCTAGTTACATACTGAACATTATCACCAGAGGAATCTTCCTAAGTACACCCTGGTCACGATCCAAACTTTGAAGGTTTGCTATGATTGTCATTGTTTCTACCAAGCCGTGGGGATACAATTTAGCATGCTTTTATTATGAGTATAGGCTGGATGACTAGAAATGAAAGCTCTGTTGGCAAAAGTTTGTGTCAAGGGTTTGTAAATTTGTAAGGCCCCAAGTTTGATCTCCAGCACCATATAGAGCAGGGGGCACATCAGAGTCTTCATCTTCATACAGGGTGATGATAATAACAGTAATGCTAGATTGAAGTTTTCATATATCAAGCACACCATACAGTGCCTGGTAAACATCACCTAAATAGTGATGCTCTTTTATTTTGTTTTCTGAGAAGTGGGATTCATAGTATTGTTCAGGCCCAGACTCAACTCTTGGGCTAGAGCAGTCCTTCTACCTCAGCCACCTTAATAGTTGGGGCTATAGTCCTTTAACACTATATCTGACTTTACCTATTTTGAATGGTGTTTGTGTGTTTATCATCGTTACTGAGGGGCCATGCTATGGCTATGCACAGAAGAAAACGTTTGGGAGTTGGTTCTCTTCTACCTTCATGTTGGCTCCAAGGATTGAACAGCAAGCACCTTTACTTGTCAAATCATCTCAAAGTCCCTTTCTTTGTAACTTCTTGAACCACTTAATTTTTTCTTTAGGCCGGGCCTCACTATATCATAGGATAGCCTAAAACTTGATATGTATGTTAGGCTGGCCTGAAATATGAGTCAATCCTGTCTCTGCCTCAAAACTAGTAGTGTTAGAGTCAAGCTTGATCATAGCAACCAGAAATTTGTGTTAAACATATTTTACATATTTTCTCTGAGCTCTTTAAAAACCACTTATAATGGCCTTTATACACCTAGCTTTTCATGTAGTAGTACATACTAAGTAAATAAATGATCTTTCTAAACTGAAAGGTAATAAATGTATATTTGTCATCTGAGATGTTTTGTCCTGTATGTCCTCTAAAAAATAAGTAACCACACCTGCCTTGATGGCATACGCCTTTAATCCCTGCATTGGGAGGCAGAGGCAGGCAGGTCTCTGTGCGTTCGAGGCCAACCTGGTGTACAGACAAGTTCCAGGATAGCTAGGGCTGTTGCACAGAGAAATGCTGTCTCAAAAAAACAAAACAAAAATATATATATATTGCAGTCGCTTGATTTATATATATTTATATATATATATATATAAAACACAGAACATAGTCACTAAAGTACTTAGTATAATAAATTGCTGTTTTAAATGGACCTAAGGATACAGTTAGTCTAATCAGGAGTCTTTTTTTTTTTTTTTAATAGCTGAGAAGTATTTTTTACAGAAAACATTTTTTTTCTAGTTCCTAGTATTCAAGTGTTGAACACTAGGAGCTAGATAAGGATCCAAGATTATGTGTGTTTCCTACTCAGGAAAGTTTTCTAGAATTGCTGCTAAAAGAGAAGTTAAGTAGAGAGTGGTTTTACAATATAACGCAAGTTTAAAGATTCTCTAAAACTTAGTGGAATATAACCTATATTTTACTCCAGGAAAAAAAAGTAATCCCCTTGGCTTTGATAATTAAATTGTCAATATTCATGTGGCGTTTCTCTGGGACACAGATTGCCTCACAAGTTATATTCATTGTAGTGATTAGAAATATGTTTAGGTATCTAGGTGGTGGTAGCATATGCCTTTAATCCCAGCACTCAGGAGGTAGAGACAGGTGGATCTCTATGAGTTCAAGACCAGTCTTGTCTGCAGAGCAAATTACATACAGCCAGGGCTACACAGCAAAACCCTGTCTCCAAAAAAAAAAAAAAAAAAAAAAGTATGTTTAGGCTTTGGTTTGATTTTGATTAGAGGAGATTATGTACTGGGATAAGCCATAAGAAGAATTAGGATTTGTTTCAGGATAGAGGTTAGTGCCTTTGCTACCTAGCCTTCCAGTAAGATATGATTCAGCTCTCATCTAAGCTTTGTGTTTCACAGACTTACTGAGCCCATTAAAGAAATGGAAGTCTCGCTATTTGATGGAGCAGAATATCACCAAGTTGCTTCGCCCTCTGTCTCCAGTTACACCACCCCCTCCCAGCTCAGGCTCAAAGAGTCCCCAGCTGACCACACCTGGCCAGACTCACCCAGGAGAAGAGGAGTGTCGAAATGGATACGGCCTCATGTTCTCACCAATCACGTCTCTTACTACTGCTAGTCGCTCCAACACTCCTCTGCAATTTGAGGTGATTGGGGTTTGGTTGTTGGGAGTGATTGATATGAAAATCATTGTTTATACCTTTTCATTTCAAATATAATATTTCAAATGTTTCTTCTTCATTCCTAAGAAAATCGGCAACCTAGGGTCACTATGGGCTGGTAGGTGGTAGCCTTCTGTCTTGGCAGCCCCTGTTCTTGCCAGAGTATTAACAGTGCTGTTAAGATCCCATTCACCTTTCTTTTGGCATTCAGTCCTTCAGTCTTAATTTTTAGGTAATAAGTATGGAGGATCTTGATCTACTGTCTGTTTTGGTCAAAAGAGGTGTCTAGGTACCCATGGTACCCATTAGTTTCATGAGTCTGGGAGCTCAGACTACACTGTGGGCTCATGTCTGTCTAGACCTCAAGCTGTGTAAAGTGTTTTTCCCAGGTTCTTTGGTACCTCCACTGTACCCTCAGGGAAAATAGGCTTAAACATTTGGGGTATGGCTTATAACAAATGTGGGTTGTTTTGTTGTTGTTGTTGTTGTTGCTAATTTATTTTTCCCACTGCAGGTGATTTTTCCCTCCTTGTTATAATGTATTCTGACTAAGAAGTAGACTAGAGGCTAGGTAACATGCATTCATGGTTGGATTTCATTAGAAATATGTATATTAGCTGTTCTTAAAAATGTTATACTCAATTATTTTAGTATTCAACTTCAAGTGGCAGGCAAGAATATTATCCATCTGTTTTTAAAAACTCATTGTTGCATGTTGCTTTAATTAGATGGATGTTTGTGGGGTTCAGGGACTTGATCCACCCACTAAAAATGTTCTCTTGATTAAGTTGAATGTCTTAACAGATCACGTTGTGCTTGAGACTTTAATGAGTTTATAATGATTAACAACACCTGGATTCTGAAGGAGTTTAGCAACTGAAAGCGTATCAATGTGCCGTTTTGTTTCTAACTCAATCCAGTGTTCACTTACTATAGAGCAAACCTCTCTAGATGGGAGAAATCTTGGTATCATTTGTTTTTTCTAGGGAAATTATCATATTCCTGTGCTATTCTTTTAAATCAGATATTAAAGAAGAATTCAGACCTATCTAACTTTGTCTACTTAACAGTTAAGCTTTCAGTTAGCAGTTAGAATTTAATTGTTGTAAGGTGTCCTAAAGAGAACTTGTTCCTGGAGTGCAGTCAGTTATAGGAATAGAGCTGTACCTTATCATGGCAAGTTTCATTATTAATATGGAACTACAGAAATACGAAGTTTGTACATTTTCTACCCTTGATGCATTTTTAATAACTATAAAATGCTATGTAAATGAAAGGTGTTTTAAGAGAGAAAACATAGATTATAGGGACTTTTGGTCTGAGCATAATGTTAAAATACCAGGAAGCAGGTTGGCTCAACAGAAAAGAAAAGGTACTTGCTACCACACCTCACTACCTGAGTTCAGTCCCCGCAACCCACATGGTAGAAGTAGAAAACCAACGTCACAAGTTGGTTCCCAGCTTTCCCACATAGGCATAAAATGAGTAAATGTAATTTTTAAACATTAAAACAAGCAACTAATGGGCTGAAGAGATGGCTTAGAGGTTAAGAACACTAGTTCTTCCAAGGGTCCTGAGTTCAATTCCCAGACACCACATGGTGGCTCTTAACCATCTGTAATGAGATCTGGTACTCTCTTCTGGCATGCAGGCACACATGCAGGCAGGACACTGTATAAATAATAAATAAGTAAATACATTTTGGAGGCTGGAGAGATGGTTCAGTGGTTAAGAGCACTGTGTATTCTTCCAGAGGACCCTGGGTTCAATTCCCAGCACCCAAATGGCAGCTCACAACTGTTTGTAATGCCAGTTCCAAGGGACTTGACACCTTCACACTAATGCGCATAAAATAAAATTAAATAAATTTTAAAAAAAAAGCAAAAAGTAACTAAAGACATAGCTTAGTAGTCAGGAGCTTGTACTCCTCTTGCAGAAGACCAGAATTCCACTACCAGCACCCAAATTAGGTGGGCCACAATACTCATAATCTGCCTCCAAGGGATAGAACTCTCTCTTGTGTCTTCCTCAAGCACCTGCACTCTTGTGCACAGACACATACATACATATTGACCCGTAATTTTTTTTAAGGTGAGTTTTTAGCACCCACATAGTGACTCATACCCCTCCAACTCCAGTTCCAGGGAGCTGATGCCCTTCCTACCTTCCACAGACAGCAGGTCCCTGGTACATAGACATATATGCAGGTATAACACCCATCCATACAAAAAATAAAATAATTTTTTTAAAGATTATCAGGAAGGAAAGAAATATGTTAAATAGCAACAATTATAAAGTACTAATTTAAGAAGGCAGTGTCACTATTCTTATCATTCCAAAAAAAGCGTCACCATCCTAGTCTTTGTCATCCTTCTGACAGCAATGGGTTTTTTTTCTGTATTTGAGTACAGAAAGTTTGATTTGCAATTGGCTGTACATCTATAGTCCCCACAGTTGAAGACACCTAAGTTTGAGCCCACTCTGGGCCACATTAGCAAGACCCTGTCTTTTAAAAGGAAAGAATGCATTGAAAGATGGCATAATACAAAATTTACTTCTATATAGTTTTTTGAATATGCAACTGTTATTTGGAAGAAGAAAATGTTTAAATAAATTTTCTGTTAAAATTTAAATATATATATAATAATAGGCTAAAGTGATGACTGAGTTAAGAGCAGTGGCTGTTCTTCCACAGGACCCAATTTTGAAGTCCCAGTAAACCTGCATGGCTCCTTACAGCTATCTCTAATTCATTCCAGTCTCTTGGGATTTAATGTTCCCTTCTTACCTTTCTGGGCGTGACACACACGCAGCATACACATAAAGTAAAAAGGGGATCACTGAAAATGTTTTTGAAATATCAGAAAGTGTGACAAGTAAAACTAGCTTCAAGTGGGGAAGAAAAAAATCTTTGAATAGTAAACATGCATTCAGGACATATCTAGTGAGCGAATGAGATATACAGTCAAAGAGAATGAGGAGAAAGAATCTAGAAGAATGAAAAATACTTGAAAGAACAAAGCATTCTTAGTCTTGCCTTTTCCTTGTTGTGTGCTTTCAGATCTATACCCCACTCTCTATCTTACACAGTCCCTAGTATGCCTTGTACACCCAGCATCCTCTCTCTTGAAAAACATTCACTATGCAAACCTTGTTTTTGCTGAAGCACCTCCATATAACCTATCATGGTGTAGCTTATGTCTGCTATCTGGGCTGCAGTTGTTGATAGTCTGTGTGTTGAGAACCCTCCCGGTACTCCAGTGCCTGAGTACCCTGAGTCCTCGCCTTAGCTGCTGTCATTGCTTTCTTGTTTCCGTTCACACTACCCCAACAAGAGCTCACTGTCCAGTACCCATGTGCTACAGGGGTATACTGCCTCAGCTAATTGTCCTATCCTATGTATCCTATGTAAGTCACAGAAGAAATACACATGATATTTGAGGAAGAGGCTGTTTGTTTGTTTTGTGGTCTCTAAAGTACACCTCTGTTAGAGGTGTTCAGGTCTGTAACTGTCATTTGAGAGGAACTGGCCATTTCCATCTCTTGTTAGTTTCCAGGTATACCCCTTGATAACTGATAGCACTGAAGTTGGTAAGAAAATGAAGAGAGCCTATGGTCAGAGGGGTTATGAGGTAAAGAAACAGTTCCTCTAGGAAGAATAATGGGTAGGGTGGAGAATAATGGGTAGGGTGCCCCCCTTAAGAAATACTTTAAGTCCCCTAAAATATAAAAAGGTGTAACAATAACATTTCATCTAACACTTTCCTGAGTTCTACTTGAGGTGTTTACTTACAGGATAAAGCATTATGACCAGTGTTTCTTAAGTGCTTTCCAAGACAGGAGGAAGCATCTAGCAAACCACTTTGTCCATGGAGATGAATTCTGCAGTTAAACACTTCACCATGAATGCTTGACCACCTTTCACTCCTCCCTCTAAAAAGTTGTCGCTATCACTCATGCTTGCCTTTACTCAAAGAAGATACATAACAAGATGCTTTTCCCTTCCCTAGAACATATCCTCCCCTGTGCATAGGCCTGGGCCACTGTCACCTGAGGTAGTTATCACACTATTTCAATCACACCTGGAGGCTCAGAATGAGTGTCCATGAGTGTGGTTCTGAATGTGTGGGAGGGCTGAGCATCTGAGTGAATGGGGTGCTGGGCTGGAGGGCAGCCACTCATTCACAGCAAATAGAATGAATCTTCTTGGTAACTGTTTGCACAGGACCATGGGATTAGACCAAGAGAAATTAAGTAGCTGTATATATGTTGTGGTTGCTTTTGTTGTTGTCATTTGGGGGAAGGAGGCTGAAGATAATCTTCAAAGGATGCAGATTCTATGTGTGTGAGAGCCCTGTTAGAGAAAGTAGTAAATAGCGTCTGTAAAGAAGGAAAGTGAAGTTGGTAAGGACTGTCTTAGTATCATGTCAGCAACATACTTTATTAAACTGACAGTTCTTCATAACCAGGAGTTTGGGCTTTGTGTTTACGTGAGCAGCTTCCTTAGGGCATCCAACTTTCTTTGGCTTTCCTTTATTTTCTCTGGAGCGCCTTGCTGGGTATGAATATGCAGGGAAGCATAAGCCCACACTCTGGGTTACAAGCCTTCAATTCTACAGTGGCTCTGGTAGAGTTGCTGTATCCTTATAGGATATCAACTTGAATGCTTTTCTCAGAAACCCTCCTGCTATAAAGAGCCAAAGTTGAGATTTTAGTGTTAGCTTTTATTATAAGCTTTAGACAAGTGTAGTAATTATTAGACCTGTAAATCTATATGGAGCCTTTTTATCTTAAAGAGAAAGTTAAAATCTCTGTACCTTTTAGAAAATAATCTTTAATCCCAATCTGTAAAATAATCAGGTCCCAACTCCCTGAGAATTAACCAAATTCTGAGCCACTAGGACTTTCTATAGATTATGAAACTGAAAAGATTGTATTCTGCTGGTTTACTGTTGATTTCCTGGGTGTTGTAGGTACATTTGTTGGGAAAGTATAGGTTGTTCTGTTCTTGGTTGCTAAAGGTTCCAATATATCAAGGCTTTGATACTTGGCGTCATATTTGGATTTCTGGAGCCTGCTTTGTAGGCAGTTGCCCTAGTAGAGAAAATTTTGGTGTTAGAAGATAAGGATAAGCAATAGTAGGTGGGTTTTGTCACTGGTATGTTTCAGTTTTTGCCATACTCTTTCGTGATAGACTTTAGCAGTCCTTTGATACATTGGTCAACAGCAAAGGACACAGAAAAAAAGAATTGAGCAGACAGAAAGTTGTATGAGAAACATAGTTTTAAGATGGAAGTAAATGAAGAACAGGTTAGTTGATACCCTTTAATGCTACTTTCCTACTGAGTCAATAATTCACGTGCTTCGCTTTTCAGCTAGTTTCTGCTTCCCCCCACCTTCTCTCTTGAGCTTCCATTGATACTTAGTAATATATCACACCAGAAACCAGCAGTGTAAGACCTTTCTGTAGTGTGATTGGGACTCAGATACGCTCTTGGCTACACTGCCATCTTCCAAGTGTGCTGTCAGTTGATCAGCAGTCTGATGATGGCTGAGCAGGCAGAGTAGTCATGTTTTCACAGTTGTCTGATGCCAGCTTCCCCAGCATTCTCATCTAGAAACACTGAGATTGTTTCAGTAATCTAGTGTATGGGTACTTTTGCCCTGTGGGATTTTACATATGTTAATGAGTCTTTTCTACTTCTTCTTATACACCTGTGCCCCTCCCTTCCTACCCTTTGACTTTTTCCTTTCTTTCAGCTTTGTCACCGAAAAGACCTGGATTTGACAAAAGTGGGATACCCAGACTCCAGCACTCACAGCTGCACTGATAGGCCTTCCCTGCTCAACTGCAGTCATCCTGACCTGGCTTCTCATCCCTCTGTTGCTCCCACCTCTGAGGCTGGCTTCCCAAGCAGGAGTGGAGATGGCCCTCAGAGCTTGCTGAGAAACTCAGACCAGGCGTTTAGGACAGAGTTCAACTTGATGTACGCCTACTCCCCTTTGAACGCTATGCCTCGAGCAGATGGACTGTATAGAGGGTCCCCCTTGGTGGGGGACAGGAAGCCTTTACATTTAGATGGAGGATATTGTTCCCCTGCAGAAGGCTTTTCTAGCAGATACGAACATGGCTTTATGAAAGACCTCTCTCGGGGATCCATGTCACCTGGTGGTGAAAGGGCCTGTGAAGGAGTCCCATCTGCTCCTCAGAACCCACCACAAAGGAAAAAAGTAAGTATTCATGTTACATACGGCCTCTTTCAAAGAATATTAGCCAAATAATTCATAACAAGTTCCAATGCATAGCACATGTCCTACTCTGTGATATGAGCTGTGAAAATTAGGTCTTTTATTTAATCATATTTACTTCTTTGGTTTATGTTGGGTGGAGGTGGGATATGAACATGCCAGAGGCACACATGTGGAAGTCAGAAGATGACTTGTGAGAATCAGTTCTTTCCTTTCATGTGGATCCTGGGATTGAGCTTGAGTCGATGGCAGTCTTGGCAGCCACTGCCTTTATCAACTAAGTCATGTCAGGCCCTGAGAAGTAGACTGTTAGTACAGCTGGTAAGTGTTCTGAATGCCAGCAGGACTGCAGTGTCATCAATAGAGGAGTACTTGTGTATCATGAGTAAGGCCTTCCATCTCCAGCAACTCAAATACAAGTAAAACAAATACCCAGACAGGCATAGTAGCTGGCACATGTCTATGCTCTAGCATTCTGGAAATTGAAGTGGGATTGCAAATCTGAAACCACCCTAGGCTTTATAAACATAGCAAATTTTAAATAGCTATTATATGCAACTGAAAGGCTAGAACACTAGAAAGAATACTGAAAACTGTGTTAGTAACAAAACTAAGTATGGGACTGTTTTCTCATACAGATGAAGTTGGTCACTTTTTTGTTTTGTTTTTTGAGACAGGGTTTCTCTGTGTAACCTTGGCTATCCTATACTCACTTTGAGACCAAACTAGCCTCAAAATCTCAGAGATCCTCCTGCCTCAGGCTCCCAGAGTGGTGGGATTAAAGGTATATGCCATCACATTTATAACCCCAGCACCTATTTGTGAAGTTGAGGCAAGAGGATTGAGAAGTTCTACAGCAGAGGCTGGATAGCTGGGTCAGCAGTTAAAAGCATATAGTGCTCTCCCAACACACACAGTTTTTGGAGCGTTCAAGGCGAACCCTAACTACAAAGAAATAATATTTTGTGTTAGCACAGTGGTTGTATAATTGGGGAGTTCCATTTTGCGCATTAGAAAATTGAAGCTAGTTGACTATCTTCCCTTTACTGAGAGCTAATAAATGCAGGAGCCAAGGCACATTCTGATTGTTAATGTGCTAAATTTGCCTCCTAGATTCTGCATTAATGGAGCTTCAATATAGAATGGCATTAGTAAATCCCGAATTACAGTGGTGGTAGTTGCTCCAAAGGAATTGTTCATATCTCAGCAGAAGGTAGTTTAAGAATGAACAAGAAGGAGCCGGGGCATGGTGGCACAGGATTTTAATCCCAGCACTCAGAGAGTGCAAAGGCAGGGCTATCACTGTGAGTTCAAGGTCAGCCTGGTCTACAAAGGGTGTCCAGGATAGCCAAGGCTACACAGTTAACCCTGTCTTGAAAAATCAAAAACAAACAAAAAAACAAAGTCTTTCATTTGAGTGGTAGGAATCAAGAAGTGGTAGGTTTAGCCACATTTCAAACAATGAGTAGGAATCAGCCAACAAACCTAGTTAAAGATGTTACTGTACAGTCAGTGTGTGACACTGCACTAGGATGCAGATGGGTATAGACAGTTGCCTGCAATTATGATACCAGGCAGAACCAAGAAGCTGGTACAGAGAGCAGTGGGTAGACCAGACAGACCTACAAGAGCTTGTCATGGACTGAGGCTTATAAGTAATGCCTTTTCTAAAAATCACAACACCTAAATGCCTCCCTTCCCCATCTATGGTTTGGGGCATATGTTGGGTTGTGATAATGACTTGTATGTATTTATTAGGAATTAACAATGTTGAGTATCCTTATCCAAATTTATTAACTTCTCTCCAAGATTATATAAATGCACACATAAAATTATTTTTACTGTTATTTTTGTGATATTTCACACTTAAGCACAAAACTAAGAAGCCCTAGGATAGGAAAAGGACACTCTACCACACATAGGGATAATGATGGAGGCTCAAAGCTTTCAAATATATAACATAAGAAATGTCTTTGCGTTTCTGGTTTCACTTGTTGTGTATACAGATAATTGAAGTTAGAATTTGATTCAGAAGTATTTGTAAAGTGCACTGGGCACCTGTGATAGGCCAGGTTTTGTACTGAATGTTAACAGCAAAAAGCCTAGGATTGGGTGACTAGGGAAATGGCCCCGCACGCAAGAGCTCTTACTGCTGTGTCAGAGCCTGACACCTCCATAGGATACACCATAACAGTTATTCCAGCGCCAAGCAAAATTCTATCCCCTTCTTCCCTCTGAAGGCACATTTACGTGTGGGTAAATAAAATAGTATTTTTAAGCCAAGGAAAGGCCATTGAGATGGCTCAGTTGATAAACATACTTCCTACCAAGCCTGACAAATCTTAGTGTGATCCCCAAGACACACAGTAGGAGGGAAACCATTTCCTGGGTTGTCAAAGGACCTACACACAATAATAATAATAGTAATAGTAAATGTTTTTTTTGGATTGTTTTTTAATTAAAGCTAAATAAGCTTATATGGGGTATCACAAAACTGTATTCTCAGGACCTGGAAGACTGAAGTGGTAGATCCTAAGTCCAAGGTCTGCCTTGGCTACAAAAATCCTGTCTCAACAAAAATAAATAAATATGAATTTTTTTTAAAGGACAAATAGAGCTAGACATGGTGCTTCTTGACTATAGCTATGCAAGCACTTGGGAAATGGAGTAGGAATTTGAGACCAGCCAGGACGACTTTCTAAAAGAACCCAAGTCTTCCTTTTGAAAATAAAATACATGCCAACAAGATGAGGTAGCAGGTAAAATTCCTAACCATGTAGGTCTGGCAACCTGAGTTTGCCACATTTAAAAACCCAGCGCCAGGGCTGGAAAGATAGGTTAGCAGTTAAGAGCTACTCTTCCAGAGAACCCAGGTTCAATTTTCAGCACCCACATGGTGGCTCACAGTAGTCTGTTATTCCATTCGTTGGGGATCTAACACCCTCCTCTGACCTCCACCAGGACCAGACATGCACAAGATGAAATCACTCATATACAGAAAAACAAACAAAAAATTGGAATTTTTTTTTTAATGGCAAAGCCAGATTGAATGGCTCAGGTCTATAATTCTAGCTTCAGTGCTCAGAGCAAGATGCTGAGTAGAGATATGAGGAACCTCCCTCAAAACAAGGTCAAAAGAGAGAACCAACCAACTCCTGAAAAGTTATCCTCTGACTTCCAAATATACATCATTTTATGTGGATGTACATACAAAAAAATAAAAACTCAGTAAATTTAGCCAATACCTTAATTTAACTTATAGATCAGCCAAGAAACAAGATTCTTTAGTAAGTTTAATAGGCAGTAGAACACAGTATTGGCTGGGTCTTGTGATGACAGGAAAAATGAGCAAAGATGAAATGATTTGAGGATTGGGAAAAGGTTTCCGAGTTACAGACAGGTTGCTGAAGTATATAAGCAAAATATTTCTTCTTGCTTTAATTCTTTAATACTTCCATCTCTTTATATGTAATACAAACAGTCCTTAACTTCATTGTATGTGTTTAAATTTTTGAGTATTATGAGGAATCCTAAAATACTGGCTTTTTTCCTTCTTGGTGATATTTTATTATTGTGGGTTTGTTTTTGATGTAGGTATCCCTAATGAATGAAGAACTTTTATCCAGGATACATAAGCATTCCATTTTCCTTCCCTGCTTCTTGCAGGTGCCCCCCATTATTGGATATAACTATTAGTAAATGACCAAGGTAATAGAAATCTCACAGGTTTTTCTGAAGAAAATAAAAAGATATAGTCTATTCAGCACCATTCTTCAGAAATGACAGTTAGAATATTCTTTTTGTTCTCACCAGTTTCTGACTGGTTTGACTCTGTAGCAGTGCTCATATCTCTTTTGTATTTGAAAAAGGTTGCTGAATGGGGGCTGGAAAGATTCCTCAGTGGTTAAGAGCACATGCTGCTAATCCAGAGGATTGGTGTTCAGTTCCCACCACCCACATCAGATGGCTCACAGCTGCTGGTAATTCAGCTGTCCAAGGGCATTCCAACTCAGGCACCTGAACTCAGCATGTATAGATAATAGTTTTTAAATATAGTAATGTTTTGTCATGATTGGTGCCTGCTTAGTTTGCGTATCTTGCTACTGCTGTACTCAGGTCTCCATCTTTTCTTTCCCTTATTGCCAGTAATGACACTGTTTCTTTTTCATATCTAGGTATCCTTGCTAGAGTACCGCAAACGGAAACAAGAAGCCAAGGAGAATTCTGGTGGGGGAAGTGACTCTTCACAGAGCAAAAGCAAGTCTGCAGGAACTGGGCAAGGCAGCAGTAACTCTGTTTCTGACACTGGTGCCCATGCTGTGCAGGGATCCTCAACCCGAACCCCCTCATCCCCTCACAAAAAATTCTCCCCATCTCATTCCTCTACATCCCATTTGGAGGCGGTAAGCCCATCAGATTCCAGGGGCACTTCTTCTCACTGCAGACCTCAAGAAAACATCAGCAGTAGGTGGTAAGTTTATATTATCTTTATAATTAAATTCAGGTAGGAAGTATACATTTGGATCTTTTCCACTTTTACCTAAAATGTATAGGAACAGTTATCTAAGGCAGGCAGCCAGTTTGCCATCTGTCATGTTCAGTTAGTTACTCTAAACCACATCTTCACCCTTCAAAGACTTAGTGGACAGTGTGTAATTGTGGGTGCCCATAAGCTATTAGATAGCTCTTCAATTGTCTTAATTTATATGAAAGGTAAGTAAACATGCCAAATTGCACGCGCTCTCTCTCTCTCGTTCTTTCTTTTTTTTTCTTTTGTGTGTATGTGTACATACATGCATATAAAGATCAGAGGGCCCCCTGAAGCAGATAAGATCAAACACAGAGACCCACAGTCTCAGACAGTATGTGGAGTGTGAGAGACCTTGATTCACTAAGTCAACTAAGTGTTATAATTCACCGAAGCTTTACAGACTTATTTTTTCTTAATTAAACTTCTTTGGAAACTGGGAAGAAAAAAAAAAAAAGATCAGAGGGTACTTGCAGGAATCAGTTTTTCCCTGCCCTGTGTTGGTTCTGGAGATTGAACTTGGATCTTCAGGCTTGGTAGCAAGCACCTTTACCACTGAGCCATCCTACTGATTCCAAGTTTCTCTAATTCAAGAGGAACTCTATTCCATGTATATACAGCATGGAATAGCATATACAGAGCAACAAAATGTTCTGAGTATTGAATGAGGTAAAAATACTGTTTTTGTTTTCTTATGCAGTTTTTGAGGTGAGGTCTTGCTCTCTAGCCTAAACAGGCCTTAAACTCTTTGATTCACCTGCCTTTGCTTCCCAGGTACTAGGATTCTAAGTATGTATCACAGTACCTCAGCTAGGGCTGCAACACTCTGTTCTTTTGTTGTTGTTGTGTTGTATTTTGTTTTGTTTTGTTTTGTTTTGTTGGAGGTGGGATGGAGGGTACATTCATGTGGGTACATTTGGGGGCCCGAGATTAACATTGGGTGTCTGTCCCTATCACTTTTTACCTTGTTTTATGAGATAGGATCTCTCACTGAACCTGGAGCTCACTGATTAAGCCAGACTATCTGGCCAGTAAGCTCCAGGGATCCTCAAGCAATGGGGATCTTTAAATGAGCCTGGGAAGAGACAGGTCTCAAATTATCATATTCATTAATCTAAGAATTGTATATTAAACTACGTTGTATGTGTCAAGAACACAGCTTCACAGGAGAAGCAATTTCACAATCAAAACAATTTAAAAGAAGTTAATATCTACTTTTCCCTGATTGCTTTCTTCCTGTCCCTACTTTTACACATTATATAGTTTGAAGCAGAGGAAATGCCTTGTTTTCAGTAGGTCCTGAATTAAATTACATGAAGATGTTTTAAGAGACTGTACTGCACCATCTTTGTCATGGTTGTTTATTTCAGATTCTTGGCCTTTAGTATCTGTGCCTTAAACTTATACTCTGCTACCTTTGCAGGATGGTTCCTACATCAGTTGAACGACTCCGAGAAGGGGGAAGCATCCCTAAAGTTCTCCGAAGCAGTGTGAGAGTCGCCCAAAAGGGAGAGCCTTCTCCTACATGGGAGAGTAACATCACAGAGAAAGAGTCAGGTGAGCCAAAGTCTGAAGTTCACAGCAAATGTTGGGATAAGTGAGTTGGTTTCTGGCACACTTGGGTTCTGCTTTATGCTAGCTTCCAGTTCAGTCTTGTTCTTTGGCTACATTATTCATGAGATCTAGCATTGCTTGCTCTCTGTCTGCTCTTTTCCCAAGGGATACTTTTCTGTAACTCTCATCTCCAAAGTTCCGGAGCTCCACCTCCATGAAGGATGAAGAGAAAGAAGGAGACGAGAATAAGATGAGGCATTTAAAATTTAGCGCATAATTAACCACTTACTTTGCCCTTCTGGCATGCTGCGCTCATTTTGTCACAGAGAGCGGCACATGTTGATAATAACGTTGATCATTTGACTGAATGATGTCTATTTCCTATGTATTCTGAGAAGCCAAATTGTTTCTTATAATGCCTTCCAGACCCTGCAGATGGAGAAGGCTCAGAGCCATTGAGCTCAGCACTCTCTAAAGGAGCGACTGTTTACAGCCCTTCCAGATACAGCTACCAGGTAAGTCAGGAGACTGTTAGGCACTAGGGAGATGGTGTCTGTGGAGTTTAGATGCTGTGTTTCTAGTTATGCACTGTCAGCTGTGGGCATCTGCATAGTGTCTCAGTAGCCCTGTAAGTCAGTCATCTGCTTACCCCAGAAATATCAGTAAAGCAAATGATTTCATCAGAGACAGCCATTTGACTGTTTTTGGTATCCTTTAAAAAATGTTTTTGGGGGTCCCAGTGAGATGGCCCAGTGGGTAAAGACATTTGTAATCAAACCTGATGACCTGACTGTAATCCCCAGAATCCCTACACTAAAAGGAAAGAATAGATTTCTACTGGTTGTCCTCTGACCCGTCCCTCATTAGTTGTATAGCTCACAGATGCATACACACACACTACTTTTTAATGTGAAGAGTAAAAGTAGAATGTTTTAAGCACTTGGAGCTGTTGAAGGGACTATATTAACTTCATTATGCTTTCTTCCCAACTCTTTCAAGCTCCTACAGTGTGACAGTCCACGGACAGAATCACAAAGCCTCCTTCAGCAGAGTTCGTCCCCCTTCAGAGGACATCCCACCCAATCTCCAGGATACAGTTATCGAACTACTGCACTGAGACCTGGAAACCCTCCCTCTCATGGTTCTTCAGAATCATCCCTCTCTTCTACGTCCTACCCCAGCCCTGCCCACCCTGTATCCACAGACTCGTTGGCCCCATTTACGGGGACTCCAGGGTATTACAGCAGCCAGCCGCATTCTGGAAACAGCACTGGCAGCAATCTTCCAAGGAGGAGCTGTTCTTCAAGTGCTGCTAGCCCAACCCCACAGGGCCCCTCGGACTCACCAACCTCAGACTCGGTTTCTCAGTCCAGCACAGGAACTCTGAGTTCCACCTCCTTTCCTCAGAACTCTAGGTCGTCATTGCCATCAGACTTACGGACTATCAGTCTGCCCAGTGCTGGGCAGTCAGCTGCCTACCAGGCCTCCAGGGTATCTGCGGTTTCCAATTCACAGCACTACCCACATCGTGGGAGTGGAGGTGTACACCAGTACCGACTCCAGCCACTGCAAGGGTCAGGAGTCAAGACTCAGACAGGACTTTCCTAGGGCTTCTGGATATGGGCAAACTGAACTTAAAGAGCCCATAGCTGCTTCCTTCCAGCTGCCTCTGGAACCAAGGCCGAGCATATTGCTGGGGAAGAGGGGTACAAGGTGCCAGAGGAATGGATCTGGTCGGCAAGAAATGAGACTTGTGGTCATGACTGGCCTCCGGCCTTGGAGAAAGATGTAAATCTTGTCTGAAGCAGAGACTATAAAGAAGTTTCTCCCTGCTGTTAAGGGTACATTGTTAACAAGCAAATGGTGTTTCGGTTAGTAACGGTTCTAAGTGCAATGACTTGTGTTGAAGCCTATGTCTCCCAGCCTTGCCTGTAGCCTGTAGTCACTTGTGCAGTAAGGACATCTTTTTCAATAAAAAAAAAAATTTTTTTTTTTCTTTTCAAAAGAGAGACGTGGAAAGAGCCAATCTCAAAGCCCCAAGCCATCTGAGTAGTATTAGGGATTTATGCACTTAAGAAAAAAAAGGTAGGTATGTAAATGTTCGCTGTGAGACAACCATTCCTACAGCAGGTGCTTGTTCAAGGTGTGTCCACTAGGAGTGCTCCCTACCTTTGTCTTAAAGTCACCAGGACATGTGCAAGGAGAGGAATGTTTGGCGCCTACTCTGACTGAGGCTTCCCTGGCTCTGAGGGGAGCGGGTGGTCAGCTTCTTGTTATCTGGGAGCAGATTTGGGATGGATGGAGCTCCCGCTGCTGCCATCCCATTCCTTCCTACATTGTCTCACAGCTTAGGAATAGCCCTGTGAAGCAAGCAGAGAAGTGAGGCAAGCCAAGGAAGGAAGGATCCAGTGGTCTGGGGAATGTCTGAATTTTAATTTTCCTATGCCCAGTTAATCAGGAGTTGCCTTCCTAAGAGCAGGACAGCCTCCCTGACTGAGAAGCATGCACTCATGACTGCAGGGTAAGAATGGGACAGATAGGGTTGCAGAGTGGCACCGACAGGGCTGTGATTGTGTGTGGGGCCTGCCCCACTTCTCTTATATGAGAGTGGGCAGGTCAGAGAGTTAACAAGTCACCCATACCCCTAACACTGTTCTGTATGAGAGACAAGAGCAGACTGGCTTCTCCCCATCAGTGCATTGTGCCTGTTGTACACCCCTGGAGGAGCCCTGAAGCCAGCCCAGGTGGAGTACACAATCTTTTTAAATTCCATATGGTTGCCAGCTTATTTCTTTCACTTGTTTACTGTAATACCTGGCGTGTTTTTATTTATCTAATTTTGTATTCAGCTATAACCATGGTAGGGTAGTGAGTGTATGACAGTGTGATCCCTGGTGCTGCAGTGGACCGTACTTCTTTTGGACAAGATATACTGTGAGTCTCCCTCCTTACCTCTAATCTGTTTTCTTTCCCATTCCCTAGCCTCTTTCATCTACTTTTCTACCCTGACCCACAACTATCATATGCACAGTCTTCTCTCTTTGTGTGTGACTGTTACAAAAATTTCACTTTTCAAAATTGAAATCAGGTGTTTGCTCAAATGAGGGGAGATTTTTTTGTTTGTTTGTTTTGGTTTTAGTTTTTTGTTTTTAATGCTGAACCCTCAGCATAGTACTTTTCTTTTTGTTGTTTTCCCCACAAACCCATCAGTCTGGGAGAGCATTGGGAGTGGAAATCATGTTGCCTGGGATGCCGGTTTCTTTGTATATTATATAAAACGTATGTAAATGTCTCTCCATTTGGGCTGGGGTTTGCAGTCTCCCCTTGGCTAAAAGCCAAAGGGAGAGGCCAGCGGGCAGGCGGCCCTCACCCTGCCTGGCACGTGCAGAGACCCCAGCCACTCTGTGTGGGCAGGGTGCTGTCAAGACCAGACCTCTGGGGCGGGGAGGGTTTGGGGAGGGGGGGCTCTTGAAAAGGAAGGAGCATTGCTTCTTCCTCAAGTGGAGTGTTTACACCCTGCTGTCACATTTGAACTTTCACAAGAGATGTAAT
>CM053761.1:29213401-29253535 GCA_028658305.1 Pachyuromys duprasi | reverse complement strand
GGGAGGGTGGGGGGAGGGGGGACTCTTGAAAGGGAAGGAGCATTGCTTCTTCCTTAAGTGGAGTGTTTACACCTTGCTGTAACATTTGAACTTTCACAAGAGATGTAATAATTTTGATAATAAAATTCTTAACCATAATCATCATAATGTTAAGAATGTGTTTGTTCAGTTCTGGAACATTGCTTTTCCTAATTTAACCTTACCTGACCAAGGGCAAAGTGGACCTGTGTCCAGAGTTGATCTTAGTAGAGTTACCTTGACTTACCTTGCTCTGGGTATCCATGATTGATATCAGGCCAATGTTAATGCAAACATGCAATATTGGAACACACCGTTGGAAGCTGATTTGACTTGGAACAGTGTCCTGGTGTCTATCAATTACTTAGCAGTTACACGTTGATGTTTCTCATTTAAAGGCAAGGCCAGCCATTATTTGATACTAAGTGTATTATGCAGATTAAAATGGAAATGGGTCTGAACAAAGCAAGGTCTCTTCTCTCCTAGAGCTTATGTTCTAGGGAAGAGATTAAAATCTAGGGTGTGATTTTAATATTTACTTCCATATTATTGCACTGTTTTCACCATGATGAAAATTTTTTTTCATGAACAGTGCATAATATGTTTTCACCAAAAACATAAAGAAGGAAGCCCCTGCCTTTTCCAAACCCAAACAACAGCTTTAAAACCCAAGAATGTATCTCTGGAAGAGAACAAATCTAGACAAACCACTTGTCACCTGCCTTTCAGCAGCCCAAGGCACTGACTCCATAACACTCCAAATAGCCTTAGAAGAGCAACCCAGGAAACAAGCAGTCAAGGTCCCCTGACGCTGAGCACACATGAAAATGAGGCAGGCAGCACTTGTCTTCAATGGTAAATGTCAAGACCAGTGAATACATCAAACTGGCTGTGAACAGCTCTTCAACCTTGATCTGCCTGAGGTCAGGACCCTGATTAGGCCTGATATGAGAAGGTGGTATATTCAACTGATTCCTGACTGTGGTGCTATTAGATGGTGCCAGCAAAGTTGGGATCATCTAAAGCCCCTGCGTGCTGCTTGTATCCCAGGATACATGTTGCAGTGTCGAAAAAACTAGGTCATTTGAGGTGTATACTCTCTCACCATTATAAAAGAAAACACCTCAGTGTTAGTTTCTGAACAGTTGACTAGAGTAGTTGAAAGGACCACTCTTACTCTTGTTTGTTAGGTCAGGAAAAGTCTTCAAGGAGTTGAGACAAAGTGAGACCTTATTGAAGATGAGAGGGCTCACTGGGTGATGCTAATTATTTCAGGAAGTGTAAGCATCATTAGAAAAAGCTTGGTGGAGATGGAGCTGGGAAAGGTTAGCTGAAAATTAAGTGATAGAACGCAGGAGATGGGTTGAGCTGTTCATTTGTTATCTGACTCAGCTCTTTGGAACTGTATAAAGCAGCTGTAGACAGTATGTGACTGAACTTCAGGAAAACGGCACTTTTAGAAACAGGTAGGTGGCAGGTTAGATTTGATTTGTAGGCTGTAGCTTGTAGTCCCTAAATATAAAAGCCTTTTAAGGGGTCCACATTCTCACCAGTGTGGAAAATCTGCAAGATTTTTTTACTATTTTTACACTATTTATGTGTACCTGTGCATTTCAGAAGAGGGCGTCAGATCCCATTATAGATGGTTGTGAGTTTCCATGTGGGTGCTAGGAATTGAACTCAGGACCTCTGGAAGAGCAGACAGTGCTCTTAACCACTGAACCATCTCTCCAACCCAAATCTGCAAGATTTTAAGCATAAAAGTGGTATGATCTACTGTGGTTTGTTAGTTTTCTTAAAATTGCTCTCTTTAAGATTGTCTTAAGAGAAAAATTAATAGAAACTGAAAAAACATTTTCCAGGCATTAACCACTGTTCAGGCAAACAATGCAATGACAGTTGTGATGGCTATTTTTGGTTGTCAACTACACCTGGGATTAACTAAAATTAAAAAATGGAGGGAACACTGGTGAGAGATTTTTTGGTTAATTTGAAGTAGGTAGATCCACTTCTAATCTGGATCTTTGAGGTAGGAAGACACACCTTTAATTCTGATATTGTGAACTGGGGTAAAGATAGACCTTTCATCTGGAACTTGAGGTGGGAGGAAACCTTTATTCTGGGCCATGCCTTTTGGAGGAAGCCTGTGTAAGGATATGGAAGAAGGAAGCTTTATTCTTTGCCTACTTGCCCTTGCCTTGCTAGGAGGTCCATTTCTTTACTGGCATTAGAGTCTGTTTAGTCAAGACTCCAGTGTTTACTGAAGACCAGCTGAGGCATCCAGCCTTGTGGACTGAGCAACTACTGGATTCTTGGACTTTCTGTTCGTACCCTGCCATTGTTGAATCAGCTGGACCTCAGCCTGTAAGTCATTCTAGTAAATCCCCTTTCTAGATAGATTCATTATATGAATCCTGTTGCTCTAGAGAACCCTGACCTTCTATTAAAATGGCAATGTTGGAGATGAAAAATATGTTTTACAGTTACACAGCAGGATTTGGCAGTGGATTTGATTGGTAGAAGTTTACTCAGTACCTCTAACCAACTGTTTTGCTAAGGATGTAAGGTATTCAAACATGGTAACGGTGTTGTTTCTAAAGTAAGGCACTTGAAAGGTAAGGATTCCTAGGTCGTTTTGGAGTGGATGCCCTAGGAATACTTCAAAAACTTGTCACCATCCATCACCTAATTCTGCCTCAGATAGAAGGAAAATAGGTTGCATGGTCCTCTAAATACAAGTGGTTTCATATTCATTGTAGCATTTATCATAATTCTGTGAGAGAATCAGGCCAGACACTAGAAGGTGAAAATACGAACTGAAACACAATGTTGAGGTGCACTTCGTGGCTTCTGTTGTGAATAAATCTGTGTCCTGACAGAAAGGTGTTTGTTTGTTTTCTTAATCACTGATAGCTCACCTCCTGTATGCAAAATAGGAAGATACAATAATTAACTGCTTATTGGGAATTACTGTATTTGATGTTATCAAATGCCAGCTGTGTTACTGAATGCTCTGCTTCGCATGGTAGAAGTTAAAGCTGAGCTTTAAATTGTGTGTGTGTGTGTATCTGTTATGTATGAGTGTGTGCTACAAGTCTCTGTATCGTTTGTGCTTGGAAATCAAAAGAGGGAAGCACATCACTTAGGACTGGAGTTATAGAAAGTTGTAAGCTGCCATGTGGTTGCTGGGGTTGTTGAACCAAGGTCTTCTGGAAGAACAGCCAGTGTCTTAACCCTGAGCCATCTTTCCATCTCCAAAGCTGAACAATATTAACAGTGTGAGCTAGCATCATGGTAGAGCCATCCATTCACATTTCTAATACTTGCCTGGCCTCCTGTCCATATCATCATTATCATCTACATTTTAAAACTTGTAAGGATTTCTATTTCTTAATTTTTTAATTAAAATTTAGAAACATCCAAATCATTATTAGAAATTTTACCGCTTACCCAGGAGAGTAAGAAACCACTAGAAATACCATGAGTCCAAACTTCGACTAGAAATCACCTAACTGTTGCCTTTCCCACTTTTTACCTATTATAAAGTTTACAGAGTTGTTCTAATAAAATGAGCATTTGCTTCTAAACTTCACTGATAACAACCTCTATAATACACAGTAAGGCTCAAAGAAATGAAGACTTGGAAGAGAGGGTAGTTATCAAAAGAACTGTGGCTTCTTGTATTTTTACCTGCCCCTATGTTCAAAACCAAAGCAGACAAGTAGTAGCTTGAGAACAATGGCTCAAACTGAGGCATTTGCAGTGAGTCAAGGAAGCTTAGTTGGGTTTGTGGGAAAACCTAATACTTTCAGAAAGAAAACACACTGAACTTCTTATAGGACAAAAAAGTTTTTAAAAATTAAGATAGGGTAGGCAGAAATTCCATTAAATAAAGTATTTTAGAAACTAATACAACTAGGATTGTCCCATAAATCTAGAATGATTCATCAGAGGATACTTAGTAAGTCCTAACTCAGGTGAGAAACAATTTGATGTGAAATTTCTATGCCACATTTAAACAACTCAGGTTTTCAGTTTATATTTTTAATACTTAACTCACATACAAAAAGAGTATCCTCAAGTTTGAGAAGAACATTTGTCATACCTATCCTCCTTTTTCCGAATGTTAACAAACTTAACTCCTATTTAAAAAATATATATATACACATATTTACATAGATAGATAGATAGATAGATAGATAGATAGATAGATAGATAGATAGATAGATAGATAGATATGAAGGAGCTGGAGAGATGGCTCAGAGGTTAAGAGCACTTACTTCTCTTCCAGGGGACCATAGTTCAATTCTCAACACCTGCAGAGTGGTGCACAATGGTTTAAAACTCAAGTCCTAAGGGGTCTGACATCCTCCTCTCGCTTCTGTGGGTATTGCAGGCCTGTGGTACACAGACATAAAAAATAAAAATTAAAAAATTAAATACCTGAACATAATAAAATAAAAATAAAGGAAATAATAAGTAGCAGGAAAAAGTTCAAAGTCAGATCTCATAAGATCATAGGACAAAAATACAGCACAATAACATAGTAAAGATACAGATAAAACAAGAATTTCAAAGTCAGAGATCCACCTGCCTCCTAAGTGCTGGGATTTTACTGTGTGAAAGAAGCTAAAAAGACCCAATGTACAACTTCATCTATTATGTTCTGGGAAAGGTAATACTATGCAGGCAGTAAAAAAAAATATTAGGTGTTGAGAGATGGGAAGAGATGGGAGTTTGGGGGAAGTGAAACTATTAGATGATGAGTGTACAAGTGGGTTTGTGTCATAGCTTTCTCAAAATTCATGAATGTGCAACACGAAGCCCTGATGTAGACTGGACTTCGTGTACTAATGAAATGTCAGTGTGGGCTTGCCAGCTGCACATGCGCTGAGCAGTCTTAGTTAGAATGCTGTTTGTTGGTACGACTCTGCATCAAGGACGAAAGTGAAGACTACCATCAACTTTGCCATGAATTTAAAAACTGCTTTAAATAAAGTTTGTTTTTGTTTTGTTTTTTAAGTGACCAATACTGAAGACAGCTAAAACAGATACCCTTGTATGTGTCATAGGAGTTTCAACAGAAGTACCAAAGAGGATGAATTGAAGCTACAATTGAAGAAAACTGTCCTAAGATAATTGGAGCTACAACTTAGGGGAAAAAAAAATACATGTGTGATTAGTTTTGTCAATGTAACACACTAGAGTCACTTAGGACAAGGGAACTGTCGCATTGTCTATTGAACATTTTCTTGATTGCTGATTGTGGTAGTTTGAATAGGTTGGCCCACATAGACTGGTGTGTTTGAATGCTTGGGCCATAGGGAGTGGCACTATTCAGAGGTGTGGCCTTATTGGAGAAAGTGTGTCTCTGTGGGGAGGGCCTTGAGGTCTCCTATGCTCAAACTACACCCAGTATGACAGTCTCCTGCTGCCTTCAGATCAAGATGTAGAGCTCTCAGCTCCTTCTCCAGCACCATGTCTGCCTGCATGCTGTCATGTTTTCCACCGTGATGATGATGGACTAAACCTCTGAAACTGTAAGCCAGCCCCAGTTAAATGTCTTCCTTTATGAGAGTTTCCTTGATCATGCTGTCTCTTCACAGCAATAAAACCCAAACTAAGATACTAAAGTAAGTATCTTACTTATTGAAGGCCCAGCCCACTGAGGACTGTACCAGCCCTAGGTCCCCTGGGCCTAAGCTGTATAAAAAGGCTTGATTAGTAAGTCAGTAAGCAGCATTCCCCCATGGTCTCTGCCTCAGTTCCTGCTTCCAGGTTCCTCCTTCAGTTCCTGCCCTCGCTTCTCCAGATGATGACCCGTAAAGTGTAAGCTGAAATAAACCCTTTTCTCCTGCTTTGCTTTGGTCATGGTGTTTTATAACAGCACCAGAAAGCAAAGTAGAGCACATGCTTAGTAAACTTAACCCCAGATGACCAATATCAAGACATCCTGAGGCTGACATAGCACTTTAGACTAGCACTTTCAAGGCTGAAGCAGAATGATCACTGAATTTGAGACCAGCCTAGACTTACAGACCTGTGGGTCACAACCTGTTTGGGGGATCATATATCAGATATCCTGCATATCAAATATTTACATTATGCTTTATAGCAATAGCAAAGTTACAGTTACCAAGTAGCAATGAAATGATTTTATGGTTGGGAGTCATCACAACATGAGAAACTAAGTTAAAGGGTCAAAGCACTAGGAAGGTGAAGAACCATTGCTGTAGACTGAGTCTGTATCTCCAAAACCAAAATAAAGAAATAAAATGTCCTAATTAAGATATTGTATTTAAAAAAAAGATATTGCATTTTGGGGGCCAGAGAAATGGCTTAGTGGTTAAGAGCACTGGCTACTCTTCCAGAGGACATGGGTTCAATTCCTAGCACCCACATGGATGCTCACAATTGTCTATAACTCTAGTTCTAGAGAGTCTGACACACTCACACAGACATACATGCAGGCAAAACAGTGCTTATGAAATAAATAAAAAAATAAAATCCTGAGTAGTCAAGGGATATGTGTGTTTGTGTTTACGTGTATGAATATGTGTATGTATTTATGTGTGTATGTATGTGTGTATATATATGTGTGTATTTGTAAATGAATGTATGTGTATATGTGGGGGTATGTACTTGTTCATGTATGTGTATATGTGTGTGTTTGTGTGTCTACATGTGTATATTTGTGTGCATGTGTGTATGTACAAGTATCTATGTATATGTACATATGTGTATGTATGTTTGTGAGGAGAGTATGTATGTGGGTATATGTATGTATGGGTATATATGTGTGTGTTTGGGTGTATATGTATATATGTGTGTAACGGGCGTGTAAATGTATATGCATATGTGTGTATGTATGTGTATTGCATGTGTGTATGTATGCATATGTGTAGATGTGTGTAGATGATTGTCTCATATTTTACTTTGGAATAAAAGTTTGACCATGTCATGTTTTTGAAGCTCTTTATTTTTCAGGATGGTAGGCTATCTTTCCTTTTAGTTGCTTTCTTGCAATGCTGGGGATCAAACACAACTATGTGTATGCTAGGCAAGCCCTCTACCACTGAGCTACATCCTCAGCTGTCCTTTCAGTCTTTTTGACAAGAATTCTTACTGGTTTTGTGTCAAAGGAGATTGAGCTCAACAAAATAGTGCCATTCATTGAAAGTCAGTATTCTTGGTGTAGTACAAAGCAAGACATGGATGATAAAATAGAGATTTAGGCAGAGCCTGTGTCAGCACTGAGTTATCTTGTCATTGAGAGAAATCCTATCTGTCTACAGAGTGAAGGGATGTCTTGGCTCTGGTGGCTGTCACGATGCAGAAATGGTTTCTAGTTGTTTTAGCAAAATGGCTGATTATAATTTGGAAGGAAGAAATGTGCAGGGTTAGCCTGGAACACACTAATGATATAACAATATCAAAGATAATTAGAGTCAGGTCTAAAGTACTCTAACCAATACAGAGAGAAGTCTGCTCATCAAAGATGAGGTTCTCCCAAGCAATGATTAGGATCCCACCAAATAAACAATTAGGCATGTTTAAATCCATGTACCCCCCAAAAAATCCATAATTACCCCAAAACAGTGTTCATTTTAGAAGATACTAGAAAGAACACACCCTACTTCTTCTAGGCTTTTTTCAAAAGTGGTAAAGAATATTTCAACAGTTACAACAAGTATGTGTAAGCTTTCCTTTATGAAAATATTCTCTTGCCCACAGTTTGTGCACATACACTCAAGAAGGCATACACATACAAACATTATAAATAAATATTAAAAAAAACATAAAAGGGTTACCCAGCATGAGGGAAGCAAGCCAAATTTCACTGTAAGTGCTATTTAATCCCAAGTAAGTAGAGGAAGATAGTTCATTTTTAAAAGGGCCAAGCTATATTTTTGAGAGGTTCACTTGGAACGTAAACAGAAAACACAACACTTGGGAAGCAATTACCATACAACTCAAGGTACTGCCACGCTGAAGAAAATGCTGAGGCCTCCCTTCAGCAGCACGTGAAGGAGTTCTGGAGTGTCTAGCAGGATTCTCCTTAATGGTGGTTTGAAGGATATTTTATAACTCTTTAACTTGTGTTGTTTGTTTTGTGCTGTATTTCTGTAATGCTTAAACAAAGGACACTAGAAACTGCACTGAGGTGTTTGAGAACCCCACAAATGGTGTGTTTCTGTGTACCTAGGGGATAGGTGCCTAACCAGGGTAGACGTTCACTGGGTGCTTTGTTGAGTGAGCAAATGAATTTGAAGACATTCCGGTGCACCCGGATTGAATCCTGCGTCTGGGCTCCTCCTCTAAATCCATCTGTTAAAGCAGCAGCAACGAGCAGCATCCTGCCGGACTTCCTGTCTCTCCTCACAGGACTGACCTCCCAGAATGAACGAGTGCTATGTCATCTTGGCTTCTAACACCATCCTTGCCCTGCAGCTACTTCTTCCATGTGTCTTCTCTCACAGCCTTTCTGCTATGTTTTCATACACCCCTCTCCTTTATAAAAAAACCTCCTTCATCTCACCCATTAGCTCTTACTGAAACACTTTATTGGATCTCATTTCCACTAAAGACGTGTGTGTGTGTGTGTGTGTGTGTGTGTGTGTGTGTGTGTGTGTGTGTGTGTAATGACAGGGTCTCATGTAGATCAGGCTGTTTTCCTTCTTACTAGCCAATGATGACCTTGAACTCATGACTCTCCTGCCTCTGCCTCCCCTAGAGGTAGGATGGCAGACATGCATCACCTCTTCCTTACAGGCCATTTAAATAACCACTTAATCCCTCTTGTCTTGTTGTGCCGAGGTTCTCGGTGTAATTTTCCAGATAATTGCACCTTGTTCACAAGACTAAAATCCACTCCCTCCTGAGGCTCTGGGTCTTTTAGGATAGCCTCTAGAGCAGTGATTCTCAACCGTCCTAAAGCTGTGATTCTTTAGTGCAGTTCCTCATGTTCTGGTGACCCCCAACCATAAAATTATTTTTGTTGCTACTTTATAACTAAATTTGATACTATTGTGAATCATAATGTAAATATCTGTGTTTTCTGATGGTTCTAGGTGACCCCTATGAAAGGGTCATTCAACTGCCAAACCCCAAAGGGGACCCGAACCACGGGTTGAAAACAGCTGCTGTCTTTGATTACTGTTAGCTCTTCGTTCTCTGACTGGCCTCCAAGTCTTTAGACTGCTTTGTGGAGCCTTGCCCTCCACTCTAACTTAAGTCACATTTTCTTGAATTGGGGGTTAACCGTGTGTCTAGGGTTCCTCTCAGTGTCTTTCTGGGAATATTCAGGTGAGAGTCCTGGTTCTGCCCTCACAATCTCTTATCCTTCCTATCATTTCACAAAAACTTCAGTCCTGGGTGATGGTGTCGCACACCTTTGATTCCAGCACTTGGGAGGCAGAGGCAGGAAGATCTCTGTAAGTTCAAGGCCAGCCTGGTCTATAGAGTGAGTTCCAGGACAGCCAGGGCTTTTACACAGATAAACCCTGTCTCAAAACAAAAACAAAAATAAACAACAACAACAACAACAAACTTCAGTCCTTTAATTCTCCGTGTTTCCCTCCCTTGGGCCCTTTTCCAAAACCCACCCCAGCTTTCGGGGCAGACCTATGCCCCTCTCAACCTTCCCTTTCATCTATAGGGACTGTGGCACACCCATGGCCACCTGTGAGGCCTTGTCTTCATACTTAGCTCCTTCAGCATCCATTTCTAACTTTCACTGTCATCCCAGCCTCTTTGTTGATGAGAAAATAGACTCCATTAGGCCAGAGCTCCAACCCTAACCCAAAATGACATCTTTCCAGCCCCTTCTGCACTCTGGCCTGGCTTCCACCCCTCTACCCCTACAGAACTGGTCCCTTTTGCAGTCCCCTCTTCTATACCCTCCTGTTGGCCACAGCTGTGAGCTTTGAAAATACACACATATTTAGAGACTCTATTGCCTCCTCTGGGTAAAAAACTGGTTCCATTTTCTGCTGGGTCATGGGTCAACTTGGCAGACCCTGAAGGAAAACTAGCTTATTTCTCCCTGCCAGATGATGGATAATTTCCACCATTTCCCTGAGCTTTGGCTGTTCACCAATGTTTCCACCAACTCACTGGTGGCCTCCTCATCAGCCCCTTAATGCTGGACCTCTCTGCTCACCCTTGGTTTCCATAGCACCACATTTGAAGTTCTCTTGAGACTTGGCAGATGTCCTATCTCTGTGCACATCTCTTCCTCTGACTGGCCTTTACGCCAGGCATCTTCCAGTCTCCCTTGGCACTGCTCTCCTCACACTGTGCAGTCACGTTGGGCAGCCCAGCTACATTTCTAATGCAACCATGACTGGTGTGGCTCCATCGCTGTGTCCATGGCCCACACCTTTCAGGAAAACTCCACCAGGGCCTCCCACATAGAAACTGATCACCTAAGTCTACTGACATCTTAGTAAATCTTTCTAGTCCCTGAACCAAAAAACTTTTTCAAGCCCCCTGTCTTCTTTAATGCCTCTATATCATTATCCCCAAACCAGTTACCAAGTGTCCTCAACTCTGCTCCCGGAGCACTGGACTCCCTCCCTCTCTCAGATCTACTGCCATGACCTCACTTCACACCAGGTTTCTAGTTTCCTCTCATCCAAACTGTTACCTCTTTAAATTGTGTCATTTTAACTTTGACAGTGCATGTACTAAACTTGAAGCAATGTGGAGAAGATTAGCATGGCCCCTGTGCAAGAATGACACCCAAATTTATGAAGCATTCCATGTGTTTAAAATTGTTACATTTATCCATCTATCATCTCTCTCTATCATCTATCTATCTATCTGTCTGTCTGTCTGTCTGTAGCATAGCCACAGTGACAACTTAATGTCACATGACAACTTTCTCTTCTATTTTGTTTTGTTTTGTTGGGGGTTTTTTGTTTGTTTGTTTTTTGAGACAGGGTTTCTCTGTGTAGCCTTAGCTGTCCCAGACTCACTTTGTAGACCAGGCTGGCCTTGAACTCATAGAGATCCACCTACCTCTGCTTCCCCAAGTGCTGGGATCACAGGCATGTGCCACCATGACCAGCTTAGTTCGCTCCTTCTACTATGTGAATCTTAGGGATGCAACTCAGGTCATCAGACTTGACAATAGATGTCTTTACCCACAGAGCCATCTCTCAACCCAA
Source organism: Pachyuromys duprasi (assembly GCA_028658305.1). Taxonomy (NCBI): domain Eukaryota; kingdom Metazoa; phylum Chordata; class Mammalia; order Rodentia; family Muridae; genus Pachyuromys; species Pachyuromys duprasi. The sequence goes on along the minus strand of CM053761.1, from coordinate 29,242,346 downwards.
AAACTGTCTTCTTTTTAAAAATTTCCTTTTATTACTTTTTCAAAATTTTATTTTATGTGCATTTGTGTATCGCCTGCATGTATGTCTGTGTTGGGGTGTCAGAGCCCCTGGAACTGAAATTACAGACAGTCGGGAGTTGCTATATGGGTGCTGGGAATTGAACCCAGGTCCTTTAGAAGAACAGCCAGTGCTCTTAACCATTGAGCCACTTTCCAGCTCCCAAATTTTTTATTTTAAAAATATTTTAAATTTACTTTTTAATTAATTTGTGTGTGTTTTGCTTACATTACACACACAGACATGCATCATGTGTATGTATATAGTGATCTTGAAAGCCAGCAGAGGGCATCATATTCCCTGGAACTGGAGCTACAGGTGGTTGTGAGCTGCTGTGTGGGTACTGGGAACTCTGGTCCTCTGCAGAGCCATCTCTTTAACCACTGAGCCACCTCTCCAGCCTCCCAAACTATCACCACGCCCAAAGCCATGCTCTTGAAATGTGAGCCCTGTTTAAAATACTTCTGTGAATCAGACATGGTAGCTGTCATTTGAGTGAGGTGTCGCCTATAAGTCTTAGGTGGTTGAGTACGTGGTCCCCATCTTGGTGAGTTTGGAGAGGATTATGGGGTGTGGCCTTGATGAAGAAAGTATGTCACCAAAGGTGGGGTTTGAAGGTTTCAAAAGGTTCGTGCCATTCCTAGTGTGTTGTGTGTCCAGCTTGCAGTTTAAGATCTAAGTTCTTAGATACTGTTCCAGGTACCTGACACCAGCTACTTCTACTCTACCACCATGTACTCTAACCTTCCAGAACACTCTTCCTTCTACAAGTTGCCTTGATCACACTGTTTTTATCACAACAATAGAGAAGTAACTAATACAGTGACATGTACGTATAATCCTGCATGGACAAGCCGAGATCGGAAGTTGGCTTTGAGTTCAGTGCCTGGGGTACACACCAGGACCCTGTCTCAAGAACAATTCCTGCCATGGGTGGTGGTGCACAGCTTTAACTTCTGGACTCAAGATGTAGAGGCAAGCAATACTCCCGATCACCCTGGTCCACATAGTGAGTTTCAGGCCAGCCAGGGACACAGATAGACCCACATAATTAAGCAATCTCCCACTGCTCTTTACTCTGAGCTTTTCAGACCCTTGTTGACCCCCAGGTTCGTATCTGACCCCTCCACACCTCACATGTCATGCTTCAACTTTCCTACACTGATTTCAGTCTCCTGGGGATAGAACCCGCCCACCTGCCTTTCAAGCTGCCTTCTCCCCATCATGGCCTGCCCTGGCTCTTGTTCCCACACAGTGAAACTTTCATCCTGATACAGTCATTCTACCAGAAGCCATGTGAGGTGCCTCCCCTAAGAGCACCCACAAAGAGCTGGCATTTAGCAGGTTCTGCCATAGTTTGTCTTACTCATCTCCACATTCAGATACGCTCTTCGAAAGAGTCTTTGTGCGCTCCACTGTGCTGGCACGCACAGTTCCCTAATCACCTTACCACACCCTGGAATGTGCTTATTCTCCTCTCTTCAGCGTGGACTTTGATCTTCTTCCCTTGTGTCAGTGTTGTTGTAGAAAGAGGTAACCTGACTTCTCCAAGTCCCCACAGGCTTGACAGTAGAAAGCTGGTTGCTGCAGTCGGAGTCCTGTGTGCGCAGTCAAGGCTGAGCCACCAGGACAGTACACGGATGCCCCTGTGGCTGCCGCAGAACCTCTGCCTCATTTGGGTTGGCAACATGCCCAGTTAATGTCTCCAGCTTCTTTCAGTTACTTGTGCCAGGTGACTCAGTTCAGTGGCTTTTCCAGGCGGCTTCAGATAGCTCAAAGACCAAATGACTGGAGCACCAGCAGCCACCTTAGGCTATGAGATATTTTAAAAATTTATTTATTTATTGGGTTTCTCTTTCTTTCTTCTTTTTCCCTTCCTTCCTTTCTCTCTCTCTCTCTCTCTCTCTCTTTCTCTCTCTTTCGACATTGTCTCACTATGTAGCCCTGGCTGTTCTGGAACTTGCTATATAGACCAGGTTAGCGGCAAACTCACAGATATTCACCTGCCCTTGCTTCCTGAGTGCTGAGATTAAAGGCCTGTGCCATCATGCCTGACCTTCAATTTTTTTTTTTCTATTTTGATTTTTAGCTTATGTGCAAGGGTGTTTTGTCTGCTTGTATGAGCTGATATCACATGCATGCCTGGTGCCCACGGAGACCACAGAGGATATCAGATGTCCTGGAACTGGAATTGCGGATGCTTGTGGATGCTGGGGATTGAACTCAGATCATCTAGAAAAGAAGCCCATGCTTGTTGCTGCTGAACCATCCCTCCATCCCCCAACCCCACCACTGTGAGAGAGTCTTGATGAAGGACTGAATGGGACAGTACAGATGGAACTTGGGCTCCTGCTGGCACCATGGGCCACAGTCATGCCCATCTGGAAATACCCAGAGTTTTTTTTTCTTTCTTTCTTTAGACTAGATCTCTTCATGTAGTCTAGGATGGCCTTGAATTTACAATCCTCTTGTCTCAGTCTTCTGAGTGCTAATATTACAGGTGTGTACCACCAGGCCCAATTTTCTTTTTCTTTCTTTCTTTCTTTCTTTCTTTCTTTCTTTCTTTCTTTCTTTCTTTCTTTCTTTCTTTCTTTCTTTCTCTTAATGCGGTGGTAGCAGAAACTGTCATTAAGTCACACTGAACATTAGAACTTCATAAATGTGCAGCCATTGATACAAAGGGTTAGCCTATATCCCACCCCTGGGGGCCCTGGGTCGTGATTCAGGAGCATCAGCCAGCATGGGTGATATAAACTGTGTTTTTATTTGAACATCATTCCACCTGCACTGAAGCTCAAATCCAGCAGCAGCAGAAGGGGTCGGGACCAAAAGAAATGTTACCAAACTGGACAATGAACGTCGAGGACACGGTCAGACAGAACTTACTAATGGGGCGTAGACGACACCAAGCTAGCCTAACACACAGCACAGGTCCTTGCAGAGCTGCCAGTTCCTGTCCACCTCTCAGGAAAACTCCAGGCCCACTCAAAAGCTAGCTCTGAGCCAGACAAGAACCCACAGAAGACCCTTGTGCTAGAAGGAGCCCAGCCCCTCCAAAAAGAGGGTTTCCTTTTTTCGGTGCACACCAGAGGCTGGAGCAGGTAGGGCTAGGGCCCTCTGTGCTCAAGTGGGACTCTCTTAAAAGTCCTGAACTCCTCACAGAGCACCATCTGCAAGCCGTCATCTTGGCTCTTGCAGGCCCCGGAAAGATGCTCATCTTCCCCCACATCCTCGTGCCTTTGGGAAGGCTTTCCTCCATAGCTCTGGTCCTTAGGGGAAGAGCATTCTACTTCCCAGGGTCCCAAGGACTAGTCTAAACAGTGCTTTGGACCAGCGACTGGACCACATTGAGTTATAGCTCCTTTCTCCATCCTCTGCCGGGAGCAAAAAAAAAAAAAAAAGCCACAAATACCAAACACCAGGCTGTCCACCCAGCCTCCTCAGGACTTTCAGGGACCCAAAGCCAGGATGCTCTTGGTTGGTGATCAGAAACAGAGACATTGATCTCCATAGCCCATTCCTTTCCAAAGGCTAATGCCAGCTCACCTGGCCTAACTGCACCACGCCAGCTGCCAGGAGGTGGGTGGGAGCCTCAGCCGAGCTCCTGGCCAAAGCATCCATTCTCTCTGTCCCTGTAAGTCTTCAAGACCACACTTCAGTCCTCACTACACCTCTCTTCTTTCCCTATGCTGCCCGGGGGCTCCCGCAGACTTCAGCCCATCAGCCTGAAACTCCACTCTGCGCCTCCAAGTGCAGGTCAGTCGCTGGCTGGCTGGAGGGTAGTGAGAACACTGTTAGTTCACTGTTAGAACACAAAGGAATTTGTTTCCTTCCTCCGCAGCAGCTTGATTACCCCACTCCTAACACAGCCTGGCCTTACACATACGCACACTCCTCTACAAAGGAACAGAGCTGCTTGGACCACAGACCTCTAGCCCCTCGGCCTCCTAGGGGTCAATTCTAACCTGCCCACCAAAGCACAAGGGACCCCTTGGGCAGCAGGTGTCCTTAGGGGAATAGGTTCTTCAAGCACCCACCTGGCTGCCCTCCTCAACCTCTGGTGTTTCTTCTTCCCCCTCCTACTGCCTTCTTTCTTTTCTGCATCTTCTTCTTCCTTACTGCAAATCACACCTGCATTGGCTGCCCATCCATGGAAGCCCCATTCCAATTCTTCACTTTGCCTTCTCCATCACGGCATGTTTCTCTCCAGATCCCTTCTAGAACTCTCTCTCCCTCTCCCACTGTCCCTCCCTCCCTCGACATGCCTGTCTCCTGTCTCCTCTTTGCTTCTATGGCTCCGCTCCTGCCCTGTTCCCAATCAGCCACCCACTCCGGCCCTTCTTGTCACTACCTCTCCTCCGGTTTGAATCTGAAGGATGGACTTCCGCTCTCTTCCCCTTCAAACAAGGCTCCCCCACCCTCCCTGTCCATTCCCAGCCTCCTGGCCAGCTGCTGAAGATGGCTCCAGTGCTGTGGCTCCAGGAAGGGACCAGGCAGGGGACAAGTGTGGGGGTATACAAGGGCAGTGGCCAAAGCTTGGGAGGAAGTGCCTGCCCTGGAGGAGAGGCGGGGAAAGGTGAAATTGGGGCCTGGAGAGTTCCAGGTGTCAGGAATCCTGCCAAGAACCAGCATCAGATTCCAGTTAGGGTTCTGATGAGGCAGGCTTAGGTACGGGTCTTGCACGGGAGTCCTAACTCTCAGCTCCAAGTCCTATGAAAATGAACACAAGGACAACAGATTCATGGACTAGCCACTCTTTCAACTCCGGCTGAGGTCCACATGACACACGGAAGTGACAAGCCTCCTGTAGAGCCTCTAGGGGGCACACACTCCTCCATGAAGGGACCAGGCAGCAGGTGACCTAGGAGACATGATGCTAGATGAAGCTAGTCTGCCCTCCCCCCCACCCCCAAAGGGGCCTGAAGGCTTGTCATGACTAGATGGCTCTGCCACCAGTTAGGTAACCAAGGATGGTTAAAAAAAAAAAATCACCTGGAATCTCCCTCATTTTCTCTCTGCTAAGGGGGAGGGAGTAGCCCCACAGTGGGAGAAAAGAGAGAGCTTCTCATCTGCCCTTCCCTAGCACACACGCACACACGCGAATACACACACTCGAGCGCACACGCGCGCGAACACACACGCACACACACACACACACCTCAGCTCCAAGCATTGCCCATGAGGTTGCAGACCCTGGGCATATCGCAAGGCGAGAAGTGGGCAAGGAGAAGAAAGAGGCAGGAACCGGGTAACAGGGTCTGGGTTGGGGACAGGGGTACCCTGTTCAGAGGTGACCTGCAAGTTCAAGTTAGGCAGAAAAGTATCAAAGACGCAAGACAGTCTCTGCCTTTGGCAGATGTCCGGGGTGTAGGGAACACGTGAAGGAGAGAAGTTTCCTCTAACTCCCCGCCTCTGTGCCTCTCTCTACAGCCACCAACCCTGACGGTGGGCCCGAGAAGTCTATGATGTACAAAACAGGCCAGGGTCATGGGTCGTGGGTCGTGGGTCCAGTCACTGGTGAGCTATCCCAGTGGAGAAGAGGCCAGGCCAGCCCCAGGCTGGGAAGCTGGCAAACTGCAGCTGCTGCGATTAGCTGCCCCCTCCCACAGCCTCCAGAGCCCGTGTCTCCCCTCAGACTCTGAGCTAAGGAGGGACTACCAGCAGCAGAAAGGAAGACCCTGTGCTTTCTCCCTCAGCAAGGCTCAGATTCCTTTGAAAGCTGGGTGCAGGCTTGAATCAGGGAGTCAGAGGAGGCCCCATGGGGGGGTGGGGGCTGGTGGCACCTGGAGCTTTTGTGGCAGATGTGGTGGGACCATCATCAGCAAATAAAAATAAAGTAGGAAAGAGTCTGGCCCTCCTGGGGCAGTGTCTTGAATAAGTCTCTTTAGGAGACCAGGACTGAGGAGGCAAGGACGCAGCAGGTGGTCCTCCAGACTTGAAGGGGTCCGAGGAGATTGCACTGCAGGTTCTCCTGCCCCTGGGATTCCTCGGGGACCTCCACGCGGGACCTCTACACGGGAGAGAAGGAAACCAAGGGAGCAGAGAGGGAGAGCCAGGCTCCCTTAGGTCAAATGGAGGCAGGCTCTCTCAGGACCTCAGGGGCAGCCAGGCTGCCACCCAACCCTGCCTCTCTTCAGAGTCTGGAGGTCCGTGTACAGTCAGTCCGAGCTTTGGGTCTGGAGCTTGAACGCAGGAATGGGAGGGCAGCAGACGGAATATGCTGAGGTCAGGCCAACTCCTGAGCTACAATCCTGGCTTTCAGGGTCCCTGCGTATGAGCAACAGGGCATGGCAGGACTCCCCATCCAGAGACGTCGCCTCCAGGCCGCAACACGGAACTTACTGTAGTGCCCACAAAATCTGTGGGAGGGAGGGAGAGGGGGAGAGGAAGGAAGAGAGAGAGACCGGAGGGAGAGAATGTTAGAGCCTGTTAGGTCACAGCTGCCTCCTTCGCACTACCCACAACCAAGTTGTTGGCCTGCAGGTCAACCTTGAGCCACTTAACCTGTGAGCTGTCATGTGTGAGATAAGACAACCCTCCTGCTTCACAGGGCCATTCTGAAGGCTCAAAGGAGATGACATGCATGATGGTAAATGGTGGTGGCTTAGTTTAGTTCTTACTTTGGCTCAGAACTGACCTGGAGCATCTACCTTCATCCACCGGTGAAGGATGGAGACCTCTTGGCATTGAAGGAAGCAGACCGGAGTTCTACGGGGGCTGGGGGTGGTGTTGTTTCAAAATCTTTTGTAACCTAGGCTAGCTTTGAACTTACAAGGTAGCAGAGGCTAGCCTTGATCTCCTGATTCTCCTGCCTGTGCCTCCAGATGATGAAGATCACAGGTGTACACCAGCATGACTGGCCTCCCATATCACTCTAGCAGTGAGCTGCATCTGGGCCAGCCAGCTCACATCTTAATCGCAACCCTCAAGAGGTTGAGAGAGAAGGCTTGCCACAAGTTTGGGGACAGCCTGGGCTACATAGTGAGTCCCAGTGTATCTTAGTCTACACAGTAAAGTCCTGTCTTAAAAGTGAATGAACTTGTGAGGGAGCCCCTCTGGAGATAGGAGAGAGATACTGTGTGTAACCATCTGCTGCTGGTTACATCCATCCAGGCTTCTGAGAAAGCACAAATAGGTTTGGCCTTGCACTTCTGGAAATTGCCACCAGGGGGCAGGTCCTGCCCTCAAACCAAGACCGAAAAAACCCTTCAGGATGGGAGGGTTCTGTGGGAGGTCCTAAGGTCTGATTGGCAGAGGAGTATCCCAGGATTGTAATAAAATAGGACCGAAGCCAGACGGAGGGGGTGGAGCAAACCTGTAAGCCCAGCACTCAGCGGGCAGAGGCAGGCGGGTCTCTGTGAGTTCGAGGATGGCCTGGTCTACAAATCGAGTCCAGGACACTTAAGGCTACAGAAAGCAGTCCTATCTCGAAAAACAAACTAAAAGAAAAGGGGGTGCGGTGCTGGGGCACACAGGAAATCTCTAGCCTTGTTGGGCTGAGACAGGAACTGTGACTGCAAGGCAGAGAATGGGCTCTGGACTTGAACCTGCACTCAAGTCCTGACTGCAGTACTTAGAGGGCTCTGGGCCAACTCCCTGGCTCTCTGCACTGTCCCACCTTGTTGTCCTCATCTGTAAAACAGTTCATAATCTGTGTCTGCAGAGGCCTGTCGGAGGACTGACAGCTTCGAGCATCCCCCAAGCCACTGTGCAGGCCCAAACTTTCCCCTCAAGTGACAGTCTTGGAACTGTTCTCATGACCCTGGTTTTACGAAATGTGGGAGATTGAAACTCGAGGTCAAGTAATTTCTAGGCTAAACCTGCTTCCACTATAACCTGTGCTCACCATCCAAGACTTCAAGCACAACACTGAGGCCTCCTGCCAGATGCCTGGACACACAGCTGTGGACATTATCTCATTTAATCCCATGATATGGTGAGCGGAGACCCTAAGAAATGACTATAATGAATCTGGACATTATATTTTACTTTTGAAGACCCCCAAGAAAACCCTTGTGTGTGTGTGTGTGTGTGTGTGTGTGTGTGAAGTCAGAAAACTGAGGTCCACTGTAGCATTATCAGGAAACCTCAGCCCTTCTCAAGTACGGAGAAGAATTAAATAAGCCATCACTCAATCTGTGTGACAACATGTGCAGGAGCTAGCTCTGAGATTCCGGCTCTCTGTGTAAATTGTGTCTTGTTTTAAGATGGGATCTTGATATGTGTTTCAGGCTGGCCTTGAACTCATAATCCTCCTATGCCAACCACAAGAGAGCAGGGATTATGTGGGTTTGTATGACTGGAGTTATTTATTTTTTTTAATTAAATGAAATTTATTATTTATGCTTGTGCGTGAGGGTGGGGGGGGGTGAGGTCAGAGTACAGCCTGTGGGAGTCGGTTCTTGTCTTCCATAATGGGTTCTGGGCATCAAACTCAGTTATCAGGCTTTCATAGCAAGCCATCTTGATGGCCCTAAATTGTTCCATTGTTTCTTTGTTGTATTTTGCTGTTATTTGGTATATACAACATGTAACATGCCAGTTAGACAGCACGGTGTAATAGATTTGTAAATGGCACCATTCAAAGCTGTGACTGTTGATAATTTACATATACTAACAAGCCCCAATCTCTTGTCCCAGATTCCTCCCCTTCAGCCCAGCCTCAGCTAACTTTCCTCCTCATTTTTTAAGCTATTATTATTTTTTTTATGTATGTATCTCTGTGTTAGTGTGTTCAGATAGACACCTGCAGTAGCCAGAAGAGAGCTCTGGCTTCCCAGGCTCTGGAGTCACAGGCAGTTGTGATGGGTGCTGGGAACCACACTCAGGTCCTCTAGAAGAACTGCAAGTGCTTTTAACTGCTAAGCTATCTCCCAAGCCCCATTATTTCTTTGTTTTTAATATATACTAAATGCATTGATTATACATTTCAATGTATTATTAAATATATATTAAATACACAATAGATATAAATATATAACATATTTGTGTATAATATATTTAAATATATAATAAACCTGGTGTGTTACTGTAGGCCTGTAACCTCAACACTTGAAGTGCGATTACAGAAAGATGAAGGTTATCTTTGGCTATGGGGGGGGGGTGAGTTAAAGGCCAGCTTGAACTACGTGAGATGCTGACTAAACAACAACAAATGTGTTGGGAATGGTGGCTCACAGGTCAATCCAAACACTTCAGAGGTTGAGGCAGGAGGAGAGCTGTCTGTTTCAAGCCAGCCTAGAAGAGAGTAAGACACTATCTCCATTTTTTTTTTAAATTTTGTTTAAGCCACACATTCCTTAGTTTTGCTCAGCTTGGGGCTTAATAAACACGCTTCTCTGTCACTTCTGAACTTAACTTTTCCTTCTCCACGAGTTGTTTCTTAGGCGCCCCCATCCCCTCACAGGCGTGGGGCATGGGATGATGAGAACCCACAACCTTTGATCCTCAGCCCCTGTTGTCTAATTATTTTCAGGCTCTCTCCTATTCTCCTCCTTCCCTCCCTCCATCCCTTCTTCTCTTCCTCCTTCCCTTTCTCTATCTCTCTCTCTCTCTGTCTCTCTCTCTGCCTCTGTCTTTCTCTTTCTCTCTGCCCACCTCTCTACCATGTGGGTTTGGGGGATCAAACTAGGGTCATAAGCTTGACAGCAAGTGCCTCTACCAGTTGAGCCATCTTAATGGTCCCTGTGTGTAATTTTTTGCTTCCTGTTTTTATTTTACATGCAGTTGTCCTGCCCTGCCCCCCCCCCCCCGCCCCGCGCCCTCGGGTCCACGCACTTGCCTTTGCTCTCCTGCTTGAGCTCCTCCTGCAGCAGGTCAGTCTGCCGGTTGCCCAGCACGAAGGCGAGGAAGGACAGGATGAGCGCGTTGAGGATGCCGATGATGGCCAGAATGTACGCCCAGCGCACCGAACAGTCCCCAAGGGAGTACTTCCCCGTCTTGGCCCCGCACATGTCCCGGATGGTCTCAGCGTCCCAGCCATCAGGGAAGATCATGCAGCCCAAGACGAGGCACAGGGCTGGGCATCGGGAGCGGAATCCACACCGAGGTCGGGTCGGGAAGAAAGAGAAGGCATTATTACTCCCTAGAAGCGAGGGGGTGGGGTGGGGGTTGAGTCCTGAGAATTCTCCCAGCCCCATCTGCAACCCTGAACACGTGGTAACTACTTCTCAGCCATTGGGAGGTGGACACTGACCCAAAGAAACAGAAACTGGAACCCGGACCTCTCCTGCCTCACCCTGCCTTCAAGGAATAAGGAAACACCAAAGCCTGGCCACGCCCCCTAACGCCCTCTGGTTCCTCTTACTCTCACCCACCCTCACCACTTCAGTTTTTGTGAGTTTGGCTTTAGTTTGGTTTTTCTTTTTTCATTTGACAGAGGTTCACTGACAACCACTAAGTGTTCATTCAAAGACGCCAGGGAAACGGACTGAAGAGGGTGAGAGCTTTCCCGCAAGTTCTCCACTCCAGCTGTGACCGGGAGGTGGGAGGTGCCCGGCTCGTGCCTTCGCTGCAATGGGAACTGTGCTTTGGAGACATTTAGCAGGGTGCCAACTCGGGCTATCTTTGTTGAGCCTACTGTGTGTCAGGCACTAGTGCAGAACTCAGGAAGGCACTTGGATCTGTGTCTCATGGAGCTTGAATGGGAAAGAGGAAGATTGCAGTTCAGGCTTAAGGACTCGAATGCTGGCTCGGCTCTTCGTTAGGTTTTTGAGCCTCAATTCCTTTATCTTTGTGCCTTGGTTTCCAAATCTGTAAAACGGGGGCGGTTAAGAGTATCACCAAAGGGTTGTAAAGATGACAGGGGGCCTCAAAGTGCTTTGCAGAGTAACGTCCATATAATGTTAGATGTTGATATCAAAGCTAGTCATAACAAACACTTGCTGATCTTGCAGAGGATCTGGGTTCAGTTCCCAGCACCCACGTGGCAATTCACAACTGTCTTATTACAGCAGTTTCCGGAGATCTGACACCCTCTTCCGGCCTCTGTAGGCACTGCACACAAATGGAAGACACACCTACATGTAAGCAAAACACTCCTACGCAATAAAAGAAAATAATTCAAGGTTATCTTCATCTACACAGTTACAAGCCAGCTTGGCCAACATGACACCATCTCAAAAAAGCAAGCGAACAAAATGAAAACCCTAGTCAAAACAAAAATAATAATTACACAAGTAAAGAAATAATACAAAAGGTTTAGGTAAGGTAAGCTAGATACAGTAGAGAGGACAGGTCAGGATGACCCAGTGAAAATGGTTCCCTCATCCAATCCACCTTCTTGGGTTAAGCTACCGGAACTCTCCCAATGCCAGCCTAGGCTAGGGGGTGGGGGGTGCCTAGGCTAGGGTTGGGGGGTGCCGCATGGGCCAGTCTCGCTGCATGCCTTTGGGAACAGCGGCTGACAGAGGCCAATCAGAGGGACCAGGTTCCATAGGCCAGTGGGAAGACTTGGTTTGCTAGGTCCCGCCGGTGTCTTAACGTCTGCAGCTTGCACAGAACTGTTTGAGCTGTGTGACCCTTGACTTCTCCAGGCCCAGGAGCTTAACCTGAGTGTTAGATGACAGCATTGACAACATAGGTTTGGATGTCCTCCGTTCTGCTCACTATACGGGGCTCATCCAGTCCCCAGGGTGGGAGAGGGGCAAGGGCTTTGACCCTGCCCCCACCCCATCTACGGTACAAGGGAGTGCTCCCTAAGCCCCAGGATCCTCCTCCAGAGTTCGGCAGCTTGGATTCCATCCCACACCCATCCTCTGAGCCTGATGTAATGTCCCCAACAGCATTGTCACCAATCTCTCATTCTACCGGGGCTGCCTTCAGTCTCCAAGACAGTACCCCGCCCCCCCCCTCCCCCGCCTCGATGGGCCCAGCCCTGCAGTAGACCCAAACCAGAAGGGCTAGAGAATTAGACAGCAGAAAGATGCACCTTGGTGCACAGATAGGGAAGCGAGCGCAGAGCCCCAGGGGGAACAGGGGATGGGGGTTAACCCTGGACGCTTCAGGCGCCCATGGCCATGTAAGTTCTGGTATTAGACTTTATGGAAACCAAAATATAGGCATGGGATAAAGCCCCGGGGAGCGCTATCATTGGCATGGAGGGCGGAGGAGTAAGAGGAGGAAAAAGAGAAGGAAAGGGAGGAGGAGATTTCGATGCCTCCCTGAATGCCCTTGATTTGACTCCTCATCCTTGGGCTCCGACAGCAAAAGGCAGGAGTGGGATTAGAAACCAGCAGGCAGGAGGTGGGGAAACAGACACACACAGCATCCTGTCAGCCCTCCTTTCCCTAGGTGCCCTAGTGGCTGGCCTCACTGTAGTCTGTTTTTGCTAGCTCCTGGTGCATCCTTGTCTCCATGGAAACCGCTCCTGTATCCCAGAGCTCTAGCTTCCTCCCCCTTCCCAACGCGGGCACTGAGACCTCAGTGAGATTTTTCCCCCCTGTGCTTGCTCTCTCTCTCTTTCTCTCTCTCCCTCCCTCCTCACACACACACTTCCCTCTCATTTCTCTCAACTGGTCTCCCTCTTCTCCTCGTGCCCTCTGCCTTTTTCTTTATCTTTTCTTTCCTTCTCTCCCCTATCCTTCCCTCATTGTGCTCAAGCCTGAGCTTCAACCCCCTTTCTTCCTTTTCATTAACATTTGACCCCTCTATTCATTCCTTTTTCTTCCATCTCTGCATCTACCCCTCCTGATGTTCTTCCCTCCCCCCTCCCCCATATGTGTGTGTATGCACGTGTGCGTGTGCCTCCGCCTTTTCCCTTGAACATCTCACAGGTAAATTCCAGGATCCTTGACCCCCACACTGGGCGCACAGGAGCAGTGTGTCATAGACACAGGCAGGCGTGATGTCTATCTTCAGCACAAAAGAGGCATAAAATCAAGTCATCCCGCTGGCTGTCATGTATGGGAAGGCCTGTCTCAAAGGAAACAGGCTGGGAGCAGAGGCCAGAGCATCAGGGGCAGCTGGAGAATGTGGAGACAACCTCCCAGGCTCCTTGGCTCTGTAGAGCTCAGATGGTGGGTATGGGGCCTCAGGGGCTCCTCTAGATGTGGGAGAGAACCTGAAGCCACACCACCCGAGAAAAGCCAGGCTGAGATGGGAGGGAGAGGAGTGACCAGAATAGGTCAGCCTCACCCAAGTGTCCCAAGCATGGCGGATGGCATGCCACAGGCAAGGCAGGCTTCAGCATTCCCACCGGCTGGTTGAGGACACTGAGGTGGAGGTCTGGGGACTCTGAGTCTCTATTGGAAGCCAAGAAATGGCTAAAGCATCAGCTGCTTCTGAGTCTGATACTCAGGTGAGGGGCGAAGAGTGCCACAAGAGCTCTCAACCAGAAAGCCTAGAGACTTTGGGGCGAGGCCCGCCCTGTCTACCTTGGGATGCTTAGCTTCATCTGTGGCCTCCAACCCACCAGATCATAGGCGCATGCTGTTGCTTTAAAAATCCCTCCAAACATTTGGCAAGCACCGCCTGAGAGTGAGGATTGCTTACTAAAAGCCACTGGTGTAGAGGCTGGGGTCCTGGGAGTCAGCATTTCCACTCATTGACCTTATAGTCTAGGGTACTAGTGCTGCAGGCAGCCAGGAGGCATTATGGCAAATTTAGACTGATAATATCAGACCGGAGTAGAGTTCAGTGGGAGAGTGCTTGCATAAGGCCCCAAATTCAGTGCCTAGTACTGCAATGGTAGAATAATAATCATAATCTGCTAATAAATTGCTTTTAACAATAATAAAAATAAAGGTGCATATAATGGCCCACACTTACAGTCCCAGCATTAGGGACAGTGAGGGAGAGTCATGAGTACAAGGCTAGCCTAGACGACATAGCAAGACTTTGTATCCAAAGATAAATAAACAGCACTAAGCATTTAACTATAGGCTAGGGTGCTAAGCTCCTATATTTTTTCACCAGCTCATTTAATCCCATAAAAAAAATTAAGGGCCCACTAGATGGTTTCACAAACAAAGGGGCTTGCTGTGTAAGCCCATGACCTGATTTCAATCCCCAGAACCCATGTAAAGACAGAAGAGAAAATGACCCCACAAAGTTGCTCTCTGATCTCCTGTGACATCTGTGCTCGCATGTACACATCATGGGTACACACAATAATAATAAATATATATTTATTTAATCTATGAGGTTGACAAAAGCATCACCCCCTGTTGTGGATATAGACATGTTTTTGTTTTAATCCCAGGTGTGGTATGTGGGACTGATTCAGACAGTCCACAGCAGCAAACTATTTGCCTCGTGTAGGCTCTGAGAGGAGCAATTTGCCAGCTGCAGATAGTTTAAATCGGAGGACTCAGGAGAGAGAATAAACACCAAGGCCCAGAGAGTGTGGAGGAGCTCCAAGAAAGAACAAGACTGCTGCTGATTCCCCTCTCCAGCTCCTGTTGCTGTTGATGCAGTGAGACAAGGTGGAGATCTCCTGAAAGAAGGATTGGACTGGCTCCAAGGAACCCGACGACCCTAACCAGCAGGAAGCAGCTAAGAGAACTGGGTCCCCTCTCCCACTAACCCTTTCTCTCTCCTACTTGGTGTTGGGGTGTTGGAAGGGAGTGGGGTGGAGTAGGGAGAAAGATATAAAAACTATAAATAAAAGAGTTTTTAAAAAGGACACCAACAACCCCCACTTACAGATGAGAGACTGAGGCTCCGAGGGACACAGAAGGGAAGTGGCAAAGCCTGCATTCAACACCAGATAGGTGCTTCATGTTTATCTTTGGACAGGCTCCTTTAAATTTTTTAATTAATTAATTTACTGTACATGAGTGTTTTGCCTGCATATACATATGTGCACCATCTGTGTACCTGGTACCCATGGAGGTACTGGAACTGGATTACAGATGGTTCTGAGCCACTATGTGTGTGCTGAGAACTGGACCCAGGTTCTCTTCAAGAGCAGCCAGAGCTCTTAACCACTGAGACATCTCTCCAGACTATACTTCCTGTTCCTTTTCTTCATGCTTTTCTCCATCCATTCTGACGCATGATGGAATACAAATGTGAGGGTAAGGGATCCTGCAATCATTTTTAACAATGAAAATAATGGTCACATCCTAGGAGTGGCGGAGCAGAAAGCTGAGTCAATTATAACATCAGGGGCTAATATACTGGTTCAGGGTTACCTACGTTCTTGGACATTTGTTTTTACCTACAAGTCTAGAATTAGCGCTGGGAAGATGACTCAGCAGTTAAGAGAACTTGCTGCTCTTTCAGAGGACCAGAGTTTGGTTCTCAGCACCTATACTGGGCGCTTACAACAGTCCGTAACTCCAGCTTCGTGGTTTGGATCCAGCTCTATCATCTGTGGGTACCCTACAGAGACACGTGCACACACATGAGTGAAAATACAAGTTTCTAAAAGAAGAGAAACTAAAAGCTTAGATTTTTTTTTTTTTGAGACAGGATTCTAGATTTATTCTGTAGTCCAGGCTGGCCTCAAACTCAGAGATCTGTCTACCTCTGCCTCCCAGAGTGCTGGGATTACAGGTGTGTGCCACCACACCTGGTAACACTTAGATTATTAAACCATAATTATTTAGGGTTTTCCAATTTATATACAAAGTTAGTTCTGGCAGATATAAAATGTTCTTTTTAACTTTTTATCATTTATATTTTTTATTTATTTGCTTGTCTTCAAGACTGGGTTTCTTTGTGTAGCACTGTCTGTCCTGGAACTAGCTCTGTAGACCAGGTTGTCCTCAAACTCACAGAGGAGTCGGACACCACCTCTTGACCGTTTTTGTTTGTTAAGGGGGAAACTTTTAACTGTATGCCCCTGAGGAAGTCCCTTCACCTCTCAGAACCTCAGTTTTGGGATCCTGTGAATGGTAGACTCTACCTCTCAAAGCTGCAAAGTAGACTGAATGTTTACTAACATCAATATGGTGTTCACACTTTTGAAGGTGCTTACCCCTAA
This sequence comes from Pachyuromys duprasi, assembly GCA_028658305.1. Classification (NCBI taxonomy): domain Eukaryota; kingdom Metazoa; phylum Chordata; class Mammalia; order Rodentia; family Muridae; genus Pachyuromys; species Pachyuromys duprasi. The sequence goes on along the minus strand of CM053761.1, from coordinate 29,226,361 downwards.
ATCCACTCATATTTGTTTTCTTGAAACTGCATCTAGCTGCAAGGGAGTCTGGAAATTTTTTCTCTTTTACTGTCTTCCTCCCCTCTTTTGTACATATCTCTTCTCCTGTACATGTACAGAAAAAAGTGAATACAATGGGTTGATTGACCAGCCATTTTTACAACGCAGGTGTGAACGTATCTACTACAAGGGAACTTGTTATATGAATTACAGAATATCCATGCCACAGAATATTACTAATTCAATTTGCTCTTCTGCTTCTACTTCTTGATATAGAGGCTTAAATGACTATTTATTGTTGTTGTTGTTTAATTAGATGGTGGTGGCACATGCCTTTAATCCCAGCACTCAGGAAGCAGAGGCAGGTGGATTTCTGTGAGCTTGTGGCCAGCCTGGTCTACAGAGTAAGTTTCTGGACAGCACAGGCTACACAGAAAAGCCCTGTCTTGAAAAAGCATGAAACAGACAACAGACAAAAACAAAAGAGAACACATGTTTTAGACTAGGCATGTAGCCCGGTGGTAGAGTTGCTTAGCAAGTGCGAGTCTTGGGTTCAGTCCGGAGCACTGCAATCTGGATAAATCTTTGTTTCTTTTCTAGTCTATGTTGCTGCCATAGCTTTCCCTGTTAGCTCTTCTGCTCACAGATTCTGTTGTGTTTTCATGAAATTAAAAATATTTCGCAGTCCCTGCGATTTGTTCTTTGATCTGTTTTTCAATCTACATGTTGCTTGATAGAAGTGGATGTCTCTTGAGTTTGAGGCCAGCCTGGTCAACTTAGCAAGTTTCAGGAGCCCAGCCTGGGCTATACGGTAAGACCCTGTCTTTAAAAAAAAAAAAAAAAGGCTCAAAGTTCTCTGATAGCCAAATGTCATTACACCTTCCAGCTTTCTTTCTGTTACTCTGATTTAAGTCAGTTTTGTTCTGAGTGCAGACACTTTGTGGCTTCTAGCTTTGTAATTGTAACGGTGTGGTTTGGGGTCCATAATGTTCCATGTGGGCTTGAGAAAACAGTGTTCCCCGTGGCTGTTGAATGCACCAGCCTCCAGAGAGCTACTGGATCAAGTGATTGATTCTAGTGCTGAGTCGGTCATGTCCTGAGTGACTTTCTGGCAGTCATATGTCTTTTCTTTTGGGCATTGTTGTGTTTCAAAACAAGGTTTTACATAGCTCAGGCTGGCCTCAGACTCACTATGTAGCCAAGGAGGGGCCTGAACTCCTAATCCTCCTGCCTCTACCTCCCAACTGCTGTTACTACAGACATGCAACACCAAGCCTGTTTCATCTATTTACTGTTAATTCATGTTTCTTTATAGTTGAAGTAGTTTCTTGATGGACAACATACAGGTGAGTCTTTTTTTTTTCATCCATTCTGATGATGGCTTTAACTGGCACACTTAGGCTGCTGCACACAGGGTGATTGCTGATGTGGCCAGATACATACCTACTATGTTTCTCACTCCTTCCTATTTGATGCCCTTGTTATTTATCTTTTTTGGGTGTGTGTGGAAAGGGGGTTTGAGACAGGGTTTCTCTGTGTAACAGCCCTGGCTGTCCTGGACTCGCCTTGTAGATCAGACTGGCCTGGAACTCACAGAGAACCACCTGCCTCTGCCTCCGGATTGCTGGGATTAAAGGCATGCACCATCATGCTTGGCTTTTATTCTTTCTGTCTTTCTTTCAAAGATTTATTTTTATTTTACAAATGAAATAACAAACATTCTTCTTTTTAAGAGCCTGGTGGTGGTCTATCTGGGGAAGCGGAGCCAGGCAGATTCCCAGGCTCTCTGTCAAGCTAGCCTAGGCTAACTGGAGAGTCTCAGGTGAGATGTCTGGTCTCAAAAAATATTAGGTGGATAGCTCCTGTGGAATGACACTTAACGGTACTCTTTAGCTTTCACACTCACCTCAAACATCCATGCATGTACACACACACACACACACACACACAAGCACACATGCAACTCATTGTAACACAGGCCTACCACAAAGAAATTCCCTCAGTTTTTCCTTTCCCTTCTCTTTGTTTTGAAGTCATGATCCTCCTGTTTCAGCCCTTGGAGTAGCAGGAGTGACGGGCGTAGCCATGCCTGGGACTTTTCTTTGTTTTGAAGGTTAATTCCAGGGAGTCTGAGCTTCCAGGACTGATGGTATACGGTGGCGAAGGGCTTGCCAGGCATCCAACCAGCAGCACCGAAACTGAAAGGCCTCAGATGTTCTCCGCCCAGGTGGTGCTGATGCCTCCCTCCACACTGACACAGTCTCTTCTCATGCCTCCCTCAGCTTCTCACTTGCTTCTTGCCCTCTGTTGCTCCAGTTCCTTCTTAGCCTCTTTTTCTGGCTTCTCGCTGCCTGCCCTCTGATGGTTGGTGTCCTGGGATGTTCCCTCTTCCTCCTTCCTCATCTTGTCCCTGGGCAATGCTGCTCACACTAAGATTCATGAGATGAAACCTCAGACCTTCAGCTCTAAAATGGACCTTTCTCCTTGACTCCAGACCCAAGCATGCAGACACTATTGGTCTTTTCCTGCTTGCACATAATCCAGGGCCCACGGGTTTAATACTACCCCATGGTGGAGCTCACCTTCTTCCACCAGGAGTAAGTTCCTCCTCTTGTATCCTCTGTGAATGCTACTTCAGAGACTCAGCCACCCACCAAGGGAGCTTTGCACCTGCCTGAGCCTCAGCCCACAAACAAATCCAGTGGGCTCCTTTCCCTTCCACAGCCTCACATATTGTGTGGACAATCATTTTCTCATCCATCTTCCCAGCTTCCTGCTTCCCAGGAAGCCATCAAACAATGCGTCTTCCCAGCAGCCACCTGGGCTACCTTTCTAAGCCGTACCCAGCCCTGCTCACTCCCACTCCTAAAAGCAATTGCAATGGCCTATAAATAAGACCCAAGCTTCAAGGCTGGACTCTCAAGGTTCTTGTAAAGCTCCTCCTCCAGCCCCTCAGTTCTTCTCCCTCTTCTAGCACAGACAGAGCTTCAGTGGCAAAATGAATTTGATGTGGGTCACACAACCATTAACAATCATGAGCCAGTGCACACACCTGTGCCCACAATAACCTTCCATTGGCTCCAAAGAGGGATTACCTAATTATTACAGTTTAAACTCGTCTCCCAGGGTCCGTGGATTATAAAATTGATCTATACCATTGATAAGGCAGGGGACAGGGGGCGTGGAAAACCTTTCAGAGGTATCAGGTCCTTACCAGAGGAGTGGATCCCCACAGAAGTCAGTCCCTTCTGCTCCCAGACCTCTAATGGCTTCTGGGTATCATGGAGCAGCATGCAGGCTCTTTCCAGATTGCCAGCTCCTTAGCCATACACTCTCCAGCCCCAAGAACCAGTAACCAGCCAAGCGTGGTGGTACATGCCTGTAATCCCAGCACTTGGGGAGGCAGAGACGGGTGTATCTCTGTGAGTTCAAGGCCAGCCTGGTCTACAAAGTGAGTCCAGGACACCCAAGGCTACACAGAGAGACTTTGTCTCGGAAAAAAAAAAAAAGAACCACTAACCAGCTGGGCATAGTGGTAGAGCATGCATGCCAAGCACAGTGAGGCTCTGGATCAATCCCTAGCACCATATGCATACATACTTTTAAAAATGGCTTTTCCCGAAATACAGTCATGATCGCCAGGAAAACAAGAAGGGGAAAATTCTTGTTATCCAGGCAAGGCAGTACACACCTGTCAACCTAGCACTTGAGAAGAAAAAGCAGTAGTTCAAACTTGCCCTCAGCCTGGGCTATATGAGAGTGCCCATAAATAAATAGACAAACAAAGATAAACAAACGTAACTGGGCATGTTAGTTCATGCCCATGAGCCCAGAACTCAGGAGGCAGACACAGGAGAGATGCCCAGCAGTTTGACTCAGCCGGGGCCAAAGAGCAAAAGTCTGTCTTAACAAACCAAAATAAATAAAACTTCTGTTCATTCCAAATTACCCATGTAACATTCTGTTTCTGCAGTACAAAGCCAACTCAGATACTGTGAGTCTACTCATTTTATATGGAAGGAAGCTCAGGAATAATGTAAAACCCCTAAGGACTCATCATTGGTAAGAAACTCAGAACTCAGCACCGTAGCTGCTGCCTCCGATGGAGAGGGTGGGATGGGGAGGACTTAGAGAGCATCCTTCACCCATCCATCCAACAGGACACTGGTGGAGGCATGGTGGCTCATGCCTATACTCCCAGCACTTGAAAGGCTGACACAGGAGGATTGCCACAAGTTTCAGTCCAGCTGGGCTACCCAGCAAGATGCTGTCTCAAAAATAAAATAAAAAACAACGCACCAATAGGCTTTTCTGAGGTACCTACTATGCCCAGCAATCAGGTCTGGGCAGGGATGAGGATGGCAGTGGACTAAGGCTGGGTTATTTTTCTGAAAGCTTCTTGCTTTCATCTTTTCCCCTTACTTCCCATTCCATGTGATTCATCACTATGAGCTCAGAGCAGTTTAAACACTTCAGGGCCTCTCAGGAGTCTATAGACAAAGTCGAGAGATAAAGACAGAACAAAATCTGAAACAAGAGCTAACTTTTATAGACAGAGTCTTACTACGTAGTCCAGGCTGGCCTCAGATTTAAAGAGATCTGCCTGCCTTTGCCTCTTGAGTGTTGCAAATAGAGCTCTGCTCTACTACACTCTGCCTATAAGGGGTTAACTATATTTGGGGGTTTTGTTTTGTTTCACTTATTTAGCGTGCATGTGTACATGCATGCACGCATGTGAGTGTGTGGTGGGGGGAGCCCTCTTCATGCACCCTAGAGCTCCTCTGTGATCCAGTCACTTCATGTGTGTGCCACAGGAGGAGACCCCTTTCTTCTTTTGACTCTGAGCAAGATCTGGAAGCCAGCACAGTGATGTACACAGGAGGCCTACAGTAAAGGGTCAGTGTGAGAGGGAGGGCCCAGGGAGAATAGGACAGAGACAGACATGAAGAAAGTAAAGGGAGAAAAAGGAAGGAAGAGAGAGAGAGAGAAAGAAGGAAAGAGAGGGAAAAAGGGGTCCTTTTCATGGACTAGATGTGCTAGCTAGCACTGTAACTAAACACTGCTAAATTTTCTGTATCAATATGTTCAATGTAACTAAATGACTGAATGTTACTGTCTGAATAAAATCTAAAGCCTATCCAGACTCGAAGACGCGAATTCCCACCACTAGTGAGGCTGAGGCAGGGGGATCACTGCAAGCTAAAATATAACTTGGGCTACATAGCAAGATCCTATCTGAATTGTTAAACCATTCATTTCCACAGGCAACCTGAACCAAAGTCGAGGACATGGTAAGGGGCTCAAGTGCATGTCTTGAGTTTCTGTTCCGGCAACCCCTGTGACCTCTGATTCCAGAGCCTGGGATCCTGGGGATAGACACAGCTGAAGCGTCTTCCCTCTGCATGGCCCTAGCTAGCACCCTGCTTCCGCCTCCCCTGCGAGGCTCTGCACACCAGGCTTCACCTGGCACTCATGACCGGCTGAACCAGGGCCAGGCTCATCTTCCTTCTGGGAGAGAAGAGGGGCCTAGGTTCCCATCTCTGTGACCATATGGCTGTTCATTGTCTCTGGGCGTCTTCCTTCACTCATGAGGGAGTGGAGTTAGGCTGGCCTGTGGCCGATTTTTTGAGCCCTGTGATCATTGCAGTGAGTTCAAACTCGGCCTCAGAGTCTTCAAAATAGCCTCCCTCAGATTGTCTCAGGTGCCTACTGTACCCTGGGAGCTATGTAAAAAAAAAAAAAAAATTCATCTTTCCAGGGACTGGAGAAATGGCTCATTGGTTAAGAGCACTACCTGCTCTTCCAAAAGTCGTGAGTTCAATTCCTGGCGATCACATGGTCGCTCACAACCATCTATAATATGAACTGATTCCCTCTTCTGGCATATGTAAACACAGAACACTCATATACATAAAATAAATAAATCTTCTTTAAAAAAAAAATCATCGTTCCACTTGTCTCTATCATCCTTGGAAGCGGGTACAATAACAACTACTTTGCAGATGAGAAAACAGATTCAGAGAGGCAAACCCATTTGTCCACATAGCTGGGAGGTATCGGCACACTCCTCTATTTTTTTTTTTAATTTTTTTATCTGAGGCATTAGGGGTTGAATCCAAAGGCCTTGTGCATAGTAGACAGGCAATCATGAAGTTTGCCAACCCTCCTGCTTTTGTTTACCTATGGTCTCACTGTGCGCCCCAAACTGTACTCCAGCTTGCCATCCTCTTGCCTCAGTCTCTCGGGTACCAGGATGTGCCACCACACCTGGCTAGACCCCCTTTCCTTAAATTAGCGCCGCGCACTGGCAGCTGCAGCTGTTTCCTGTGACTATCCTCAGCTTCACCTCTGACACTTAGAGCTCTAACCTGTCATCTGCGAATTCAGTTCCCTTGCTCCATTTGGCAACAGAAGGTTTTGGAGTCATTGATACTCACACTGAGACTCAGCCTCCCCTCCGTACTAGAAGTGTGAAATTGGACAAGTTGTAACAGGCAGTGTAAAGACATCTAGCATAGAAACTGGCCGATGAGACAGCTCCATAAGTAAAAGCACTTGCCCCGAAGCCTGACGGAGCTGGGTTCTGTCTCCAGAAGGCACGTGATGGTAGGAAGGAGAATCAACTCCACAAAGTTGTCCTCTGACTTCAGGTAGGAGGACTGAGTCACAATAATGGCTCCGTGACCCAGCACGTCTAAGACCTGGGACAAATGGCTTTTTAGCACATGGTCTAGCGTAGGGTAAAGTCTCAATATGCTAGCAGTTTTCTTTTTGAGACAGGGTCTCATATAGCCCCTGTTGGCTTCTGACTCACTATGCGGATGAGGCTGCTGTTCTGGGTTTACAGTCCTGGGCCACCCCTCAAGTCTAACTTTTTTTTTGAGTAATTGTAGCTGTCACAGTAACTGCTAACAGCTCACTGACTGAAGTCCAAACTCCCCGGCCCAGCACTGTTGGGCCCTCGTCAGTCCACCCCAAATCGCCTGCTGCACTCAGATGTGCCTCTCTGTGCACGGCCGCCTTCTCTGTTCAGATTGCACTTGCCACACCCCACACACGCCTACCCTACCCATCCCCAGCCTTGATCGCCAGCTAAGCCACAGCCAGCCTCGACTGTGGATCTACAACATTTACAGTTCAGCGCACATCAGAGTCCACGGGGCGGGGGGGACTCTCTGTGGTCATCTCACGCACAGTCCCTCTTTTACAGTCTCTGTGGGGACTCACCTTTCTCACTCTTGGTCCATGTGGTACGGGTGCAGGGATGGGCAATCTAGGTCTTAGATAAAGTCCCCATGATTCGTTAGGAGGCAGCTACCTGGCGGAAGTTGGGCTGATAGAATTCAGCCCTGGAACTTTTGCTGGCATCATTCTTTTTGGTTTTGTTTGTTTGCTTGCTTTTTGAGACAGGGTTTCTCTGTGTAGCCCTGGCTGTCCTATAAACCACTGTATAGACTGGCCTTGAACTCATTGAGCTCCCACTGCCTTTGTTTCTGCCTCTGCTCCCCCAGCGATGGAATTAAAGATCTGTGCCACCACGCCTGGCTGCTGGCATCCATTTTCCACAGCCCATTGCTAAGTTTGAGCTATGAAAAGCTGGAGCTACTGCTAACTTTATTTCTTACCTTTAAGAGGCAGTGGGCTAGGGGCTGGTGAGATGGCTCAGCGGTTAAGAGCACTGGCCACTCTTCCAGGGGACCCGGGTTCAATTTCCAACACTCATGTGACAGTTCCCACCTGTCTTTAAATCCAGTGTATCTGGCATGCTCACACAGACATATATGCAGGCAAAGCACAAATGCACATAAAATAAAAATAAATGCATTTAAAAAATAGAAGGAAGAGGTAGTGGGCTTTAAAGTAAACAAGCACAGGGGACCAAGAAACAGAGAAGGATGCTCAGGGGTCACCTCCCTCAAGCCAGGAACTCCTGACTTCCAAATCGTATGAGACATTAAACCCAATGCTCTTTGCTACATTTTATTTATGATGGTATGAGCTGAGTTTCTGTTGCCCATCGCTCCAGGGCTGCGGACAATAGCAGGACCAAGAAGACAGTAAGCTTTCTGAGAGCAGGGATTACACTCTATAGGCTTAAGGTCCTTGGGGTCAGATGTGGTGATACATATTTTTGAAAATGTTTCTGGACTCCAAAGGCACCAGAGTTTATCTGGACCTTGCAGCTGAGTTGATACATATGTCTTGAGATTATTCAAGATTCTGTGCTTATCCTGCTGTCCTACTGTGTGCTCAGGATTATGATTAAACTGCCTTTGAGAGAACAATGTAACTAAACCTTACTACTCCTTGGATTTTCCATGCAATCAGCTCTTATAACCTAAGCTAATACATAGCTTTAATCTTAAACTGTGTACTCTTATATGCTCATGACCCAAAATATTGTATGTGTGTGTGTATGTATGTATGTATGTATGTATGTATGTATGTATGTGTTGTGGCACATTTGCTGAATGCATCCAACGGCTTGAAGACAACCTATACAATAAATATCTTTAAAATGTTGGGAGCTACATGTGGATATACAGTGATAGCATCTGTTTTGTAGTGTTTAGTGCTATTCTCAAGCAGCTGGGGACAGTAAAGGAACTTCTTTTCTTCTAAACTCTGTTAGGATTTCTGTAAGGACTTTCTCATTTCTTTCCCATACCATGTCTTCTGTGCTGTTCAATAAATACAAAGCAAAGTCACAGATTCAAGCACACACAGAGATGCAGGACAGACATAGTTAACAGGGACAGACAGATCAGACACACAACAGACAGACTACAGACAGGTCAGTAATCACAGACAGAAGACACAGGGAGAAATGTGGAGAGTTCATATTTGGGCTCAATCTTAGTCAAGCTAATCCAAAAGGAAATGTGTGTTTTCATTAATAGAACACTAATACAGTCAGGGGCCGTGTTCCCCCATTGGGTGGTTTGAGTAAGACTAGCCTCCACAGGCTTGTACTTGAAGTCCAGGAAGTGTACTATTTCGAAGGATTACAAGGGTTGGGAGGTGTGGCCTTGTTGGAGGAAGTGTGTCTCTGGAGGGTGGGCTTTGAGGTTCCATTGCCCATGCCAGGCTCAGTGTCTCTCTTTCTGGATATAGCTCTCAGCTGCTTCTCCAGCACTGTGCCTGCCATGCCTGCTGCCAAGCTCTGCACTAGGATGGTAATGGACTATCCTCTGAAACTGTAAGTAAGCCTTCAGACTTTCTTTTAGAAGAGTTGCCTTGATCATGATGTCTCTCCACAGCAATAGAACAGTGAATAAGATACTCAGCATTGTAGCACTGTGCACAAGATGAGCACAGAACAGTTGAAAAACAAAACTAAAACTTAACTAGGCATGGTGTCTCACGCCTTTAATCCAAGCACTTGGGAGGCAATATGGCAAGTCTTTGTGAGTTTGAAGCCAGCCTGGGCTACATACTGAGTTCCAGGACAGCCTGGGCTAAGGGGAGAGATAGAGAGACAGAGACAGACAGAGACATAGATAGATAGACAGAGAGACAGAGAGAGAGCTGTAACTTTCCTAATGAGAAGGCGTTCTTCACGATGTGTGGGCTGAGGGGAGTCCAAAAGAACAAGAATCAAGTGACAAGTGCTCTAATTCCTGTACGACAAACAAGGCTTTTGCTGTCACTCTGGAGATGGCTGATGTCTCACTTTCTGAGCAGAGTGATCTTAGTAAAAAAGTTGTTTGCAGGAGCCCTATGGGCTGGAAGATACACTCCCAACCAACTAAGTGTCAGACCCTCAGCTCCAGATGAGAAAACTGAGATTAAAACTGAACAGGTGCTTATTTAAGGTTATAAGGGAAGTTGGCAAGATGGCTCAATGGATAAAAAGCACTTGCCACCAGGCCTTAAAACACAAGTCCCATCTGAGGCCCCATGGGAGGGAAGAAAAGAGACAGCTCCTGCAGATTGCCCTCTGACTTCCATGCATGCACCACAGCAAAGCACACCTGGGGCTGAGCACCTGTCCACACATGTCCAAATGACTGTCATGAAAAAGTAAAAAGACTGTAAGCTGTGACCTTTTTAACATATGACTTGCAGCCCAGAGCTGGCTTGTTTCCTAGCGCCACTTTATTAAGTGGTATGAATCAGTCACTTATCTGGAGAACTTAGAAATCTCTGAGCAAAACGCAATCCAAGTTCTCAATTCCTCCAACTGCACCCGCAGTCCATAGGAAAAGGAAAATTCCCTGCACCAGGAGGCAAAACCACCAGCAACAATAACAACCCTGGTTATAGACTGAATTTCCTTCCATGCGAGTGGTGTGACTTTGAGTAAGTCTCTTGCATGTCTGTGGTCAGTTACCTCTCGGAAGTGGAAGAAAATGAAGGTGGAATTTGAAGGTGGTAATCTCTAAGATTGCTAAATTTCAGGGATAGCACCGTTGGACTGTCCATCAAATCTCAAAATGAAATCCCTCATGGATTACCAAGAATTTGAGGGCCAAGAGGTCAGCAATCCATCTGCAGACTCCAAATTAAAGTTGATGGATTGGGGTTCAAGAGGAACATATATTCTTTCCAGCTTGCCTTCGAGGGAAAATACAGCGAAAATGCACACCATCACCTCTGGGCACCACTGGAAAAGGTAGAACAAGTTTTCCTTTCTTTGTTCTTTTCAAAGGTTCTTAAAGAGCCCCATTAGGACGGGTCCACATCTGAGGGCCGGAGAGACCCGCTCAGTGGTTAAGAATGCTAGCTGCTCTTACAGAGGGCCCGAGTTCCATTCCTAGTACGCACATTGAACCACTCACAACTACCTGTAACTTCAGCTCTATGGGATCCAATGCCCTCTTCTGGCCTCCACACTCAACTGCCTTTGAGCACACCTTATCACCATCACCACCCACACCTATACACATAATTAAGAATAAAAATTAATTAATCTTTTTTAAAAAACATCCATATCTGAATATACACTACCTTCCTCCAACCGGCCTTTTCAGATCTTGAGGATCCCCTAGTAGGGCAGAGATTCCTCTCTACATTTGTTAAGGTTCCCTTGGGGAAGCAAACTAGCCTCATGACCTTGCCCTCACATCTGGCTTTCAGCCCAAGTGACAAGTCTTAATTTGATCACTGCTGTGTTCTTAACACGTGACCTTGAGTGACTTCCAGCCCTTTAGAAAACTCACACCCCTCCTTGAAAAGATGGAGATTTCTTTCCAATGGAAAAGTTCCAGTGAACACATACCCTGTGGTAGCCAAGTCTCTACTCTTACTTCCTGCAGTGGCATTGTCTGTAAGTTCATATCGCCTTGGGGTGTGTGTGTGTGTGCTCTTTTGAAGGGCTGAACACTTGTTGAATATTCTGAAGTGCTTACTGCAAAGAATCATCTAATGTACCATTTTGTCAAGTCTTCTCTTTTCTTTCCCATCCCTGGAAGGCTCCAAACTTTCTCCCAGCCTCTACCCATCTTCTTTCCCACCCTGTCATCCCTAGGCTCCACTTTGCCCTGCCCAACTCTCTTTTCCTTTCCTGCAATTAGGCAAAGGTCCAGGTTGCTGAGTTTTCAAAATGTGACTGCGATCGAAGAGTGGGCGGGGACACGGGGCTCTAATGGTTCAGGGGAAACTGCCTCAGCATTTCTTATTCCCAAAAGGCCTTTCCCCGATCTGTAGGGGAAAATGGCTCTCCCAGTCAAACAGTTCAGAGATTTCAAGGGACTCATCACCATGGGATGTGGCACAGAACCCTTCCTGAGGAAGAGTCAGGAGCACATTTGAAAAGATAGAGACCTTCTCTCCAGAGGTCTATGTTGCAAGCTTTCAACAGACACTTTGTACCAACACCACAGATTGCTTTCCCCACTCTCAGGAAAGGACTTAAAGTTTACCAAAGACCCTTTCATCTCTCCAGTGCACAGTTTTGCAGATGAGGAAACCAAACCTCAAAGAAATCAATAATGCCAGCAAGTTCAAGGTCCAAGACAAGTCCCCAATTCGTGCATCCTTCCCCCTCCCTGACATAACAATTCTAGTAAGTCCTCATTCAGGAAAAAAAAATCACTCAAAGAAAGCCAACAGAGAAGCCTCCCCCCCAAAAAACCACGAACACAACACTAACCTATCAATTGATCCTGCACCTCCAAGCAGACAGACCCAATTACCAATTCTAAGGATTGTCCCCTGGCCTTAGGTGGCTCTCTGTTGTTGAATGTTCTCCCCAGTAGCAGCTCAGGGCTGGCCACGAAGTGAGTGTCTCAACACAGAGAATAACCTAGCTTTTACTCTTCCAAGAAAGAGCTCTCATCTCTAGAGTCTTTGATAAGGGTCCCGCGCCCACTCCTCCCCTACCTGCCAAGAGCTGCATCCAGGCGCAGATCTTATAGACGGTGGCGGTGTTGCAGAAGAAGAAAAGAGCGAAGCAGGTGATGCAGCCGAGAATCAGCACCATGGAAAGCAACACGAAGAAGGCGGCCGCCTTGAAGGCGCTGGACGGGATGGTGCTGAAGTCGGTGAAAGAGCCCCGGCAGGTGAGCTCGCGGCCCGCTAGCCCGCTGCCCACGCAGTAGTGGAAGAGGCCGAAGTAGCCAGGCTTGGGAGTGCTCACGCTGTCGCCCACCCAGTAGGGCTGGATGAAGACCACCACGTTGATGATGGCGAAGCAGATGGTGAAGATGGCCCATAGCACGCCGATGGCCCGCGAGTTCCGCATGTAGTGCTCATGGTAGAGCTTGGAGGCCTCCTGCGAGGGCAGCATGGTGCCCGGGGGCGGGGCCGGCGGCGGCCGCTAGCAGGGGGCCGCCGGCCCAAGACGGACCACCGGGGCTGCGGGGCCGGAGCTGGGGACGCAGGCGAGAAGCAGCCCTGAGTCAAGGAACTCGCAAGGGCGGGGCCTGAGGCGGAGCTGGGGACCTGGGGGCTGACTGGGGAGTTAAGAGGGGGTCAGCACAGTGTTGGGGCGGTGACTTGAAGGACTAGCTAAGGTTT